>CM016721.1:86916599-87256822 GCA_005771605.1 Scutellaria baicalensis | reverse complement strand
AAATAAAAACCCCTTAAAAATTACATCTTTCTCAGTTTTTCCTTGTAATTCTTTCAACTTTTCTTGAGTTTTACACATTTCATATAACAATTTGACATCAACAATCTTATTTGATAGAGAGAAGATTTAAGTCAATATAAAGTTCCTCCAACCAAGGTACCATTCAACATCAGCATTAAACTGATTTCTAAACAAAATGATCATTCATAAAAAAAGATGAATGAATAAAACAAATAAACAGGCAAAATAAATATCCATAAATACCCCAATATACATATTGTATCCAAAGAACAATGTAGGACACTTCAAATCAACAAGAAAATCAAAATCAAATTGCAGATAGATACAAAACAATCGAACAAAACTCCTTGGAGACAAAGTTGAGCAATATTAGCCATCTCATCTCTTGTATCGTTTTCAAATGCTCCACAATAGTTCTCACTTGGAGACAAAGTTGAGCAATATATCAGCCACTACTCGCGCCACTTTTGATGGGAAATGGCCCTTCAATTGAGGATCCATCATAAGGGATAGTCTACCCTCATCAGCAAGGAAAGGCCAGTCTCCACTTAACTAAGCTATGCTCTTCTTTCGGATGACGACCATCAAGATTTTTCCTTCCAGTGAACATTAATTCAAGATGAACAATCCCAAAACTCCAAATATCGCTCTTTGGTGTTAACAACCTCTTCTCCAGTGTCTCTATTGATAGATTTGCCAGAGCCTGAACAATATTTGATAACTGAGGAAATGACAATAAAGGAATTGCAAGAAGGTTTATGTTTGTGGTCAAATAAGAACTTACACGTGAGTTCTTGGAGATTTTATGAGATATAACATCAACTACTTGCTTAAAGAAGGAAATAAAGAGTAATGAGACAAACCTTTCATAAATTATCCAAGGGGTAGCAAAGATCTCCAACAACACTGGTGCTTGAAAACAAATCAATGGATGAAGATACACTTAACTACAAGATACAAGTATGTATGAGACTGAAGGAAATTAACTAAATATCTAACCGAAAGGATCAGGACATGTTTATAACAATATGATTGGATGGTTTAAAGAATTAGATGACAGAAAAACAAGACACATTCATCATTCAAGAGGCCAATGATGAAGACAACCAAGTTAAAGAAATAATAATTGCATTAACTAAACAAACCAGAGCTTTTGACATTAATTTTTATGGAAGCAAAAAATGATGATCACTAGACTTTTTTGCCCTTTCAATAGAATAATTTACAAATATGAATTTAACTTTACAAGTTGCTTTCATTATTATCAAAAATCATGAAATATATCGGACACCCTAAAAAAATCAAACACTAAACAAAAGAATCAAGAAAACAAATTGCACTTCATATATATCTGATTTTTGTGTTTCTTGTTGAAAATCCAAACAGATAATTTCAGCAAGACACCATATGTAAATTTGTTTGTCGAGAGCCACAATTTCAAACACAAAATTTCAGTAGGACACCAGACATGCCGCAGAGCCCTCCAAAATAAATCAAACAATAAACACAAAAATCATTTCAGGGATGTCAAAACACAAACTTTCAGTGAAAATATTTCTAATTCTCGTGTTTCATGTTGAAATTTGGAAACTCAATCCAAATTCGAAGAAAACAGTTTTCATATGTAAATACGAGACTCAAGAATAAGTAAAACACCTGATATTTCTTTGCACGTTGGTGAAGAACACGACCTTGATTAGGGTTCCGCCTTGTAGTGTAGTCGGTCGTCGTCGCCACTCGACGCAATCAAGGAAGAAAGAATCCTTGAGGACAATTGATCGAATGGGTCAGGGTTAGGGTTTGGGTATATATAAAATGACATATCTGTTGATTCTCAGAATTAAAAGGGCAAAAGTGTAAATATTAAGTGAACAGTAAGGACATAATAGACAAAATATGTGAAACACTATTCATTCAGGTCTAAACCCACCAAGGATGGTGGTTTTAGTAACCAATGAATTATACAACCTAAACCCAGCTCAATAAACCCGGGCTCAACACTAACACGGGCCCAAAATATGCTTACCAAACAGTTAGTTATCAAACCATATCCACCCTAACCTGTTGTACCAAACGACCCCTAATTATATAATGTGATGTGGTGTATGATTATTTTAAAACATGAGATTTCTCATGCATCATTCATTTGATCTATAGAAGAATTCTTGTGGAAAAAATACCAATTTATTCTAATTATATGAAGTAAATTTCTTTTCCTTTTTCCTCTATAGTTGTTTTTTAATGAGTTTGGGAAATAAAATCCAAATCAAATTTTAATCATCACAATTTACACTTTTATAAAAATGAAATAACAATTGAACTGTAGTTTTTGGTTTTAGTTGTGCTAAGTATATGATGGCTACCGAATTAATAGTATTCTATCTTTATTAGCATTAAATTAAAGTCAGATATTGTAACACCCCAAATAAAATTAATCTATAATTTATTATTCATAAGAAATATAATAATTAAGTCAAGAAATTAAGTTTCGATTCATCTTATGGTAATTTAGGTTTGAGACGGAAAATCAATTTTTGACAATGGGGTTACGTACAAAATATTCCAATACACTAATATGATAATCTAATGTTAATGATTAATTACGACTATTTTTTTTAATTGATGAAAGAGATAAATAAATCGTTAATAATGATCCAAGATATCAATTAATTCGTAAATTATATATATGTATATAAGCATATGATGGGATATATGTATATATAGTTTTATAATGATAGCCTTGCTTAAGACTAAGGGAAATGTGAGTTACCAAAGCTAGTTACACGTGTGTTGCATGCTATTGAGCTAGGGGAAATAGGATACAGGAAGGCCATACTCCTTTCCCCATTTCTCCACTCTTGCTTATCTTACTCTCTCTCGTTTCTTGCTTATTCTTTTGCCTTTAGAAACAACAAGTTGCAGATTGGGAAAACTAGGAGTGAATCAAAGGGTAAATGCTCATTTCTTCCTTTTAATTTTAAACATCTATAGTGTAGTAAATATGTGTTGAGATGCTGGGTTTGTGTGGGGGTTATTGAGAGGGAGTTAAGGGGGGAAGGCAGAGGCGGCGCTGGTAGAGGCGTCGCCGTACGAATATACGGGGTGGAGGTAGGCGGCGCCAGAAGCGGTGCCGCCGTGCTGGGTAAGATCGAGTGGGGGTGTGTGAGGTGGTGTATGTATGTGGGTTATGTGTGTATTGTTGTTTTACTGTGGCAATTGTTGAGGAGGATGATTTAGAGATGGTTTGGGGGGAAGTGAGTGAGTGGCGCCGCCGCGTACGATGTTGGAGGCGAGGCCGCTGCTGCCGACGGAGGGTAGCGGCGGCGGCAGCTGAGCAGAGGAGAGAGGTCGACAGCGGCAGAGATGGAAATCGAAGAAGAGGGGGAGAGGCTGTGTGTGTGTGTGGTGGCGCCGCCGTGTGACGCGGCGCCGTGCGATGAAGAGGGAGAAGCCGCTGCTGCCGACGGAGAGCAGCAGCGGCGGTGGCGGCCGATCGGGTAGGAGAAGCAGCGACGGGTTTGGGGAGATGAAGGCAGGGGCCTGATTTTGTAATTTAGTAACACTCCAGGGACTTAGTTGCAAAAGTTATATTTCTTTGTAAATTAATTAGTAAACCCTTTACCTCATGCTTATTTATAGTTTAGTCCTTGCAACTTAATTAATTATTGTTGAGCCCTAAATAAAGTTGCAATTACAGATTAGGCCTCATATTTATGGAAATAATATTATGACCCTAAACCTTATATTTTATGTATGAAAAAGAGCCGGAACGACACCCAAAATAATACGAAAAATAGAATAAATGACTGTTTCGGATTTGAGCAAGTCCTAACCTTAGGATCACCGACTATCTTTCTTTTCGAGGGGTTTTCCATTGATTATTTTATATATCTATAGTTAAATTCGACGTTAAGTCGAATTATTACGCTTTGTAGGATTTACGAAAGAGGGACAAGAGTAAGGGAAAACAATGAACTTCGACCGAACTTTTGATAACCAAGGTGGGGGTAAATTCTTATTTGCTTTATAAATTGCATACTTGATTATATATGAGTTTTCCTAATATATGAGTTGAAGTTGATTGATTTTAAGATGGTACGATTGATATTGCGTTATTGATAAACTCTTGATGATTATATACGTTGAATGATGAATGTTGAGTTGTGATTGTTGAAAGGTGATTATATGTTTTGAAGAGTGAACTTTGAATATTTGAGTGATAAATGTTTAAATTTGAATTATATGCAAAATGATTGTGATTGTGCATGCGCGTGATGACAGATTATATTGACGGACATATATTGATGACTTATATTGACAGACTATATTGACGGACATATATTGATGACTTATATTGACGGACATATATTGATGACTTATATTGACGGACTATATTGACGGACATATATTGATGACTTATATTGACGGACTATATTGACGGACATATATTGATGACTTATATTGACGGACATATATTGATGACTTATATTGACGGACATATATTGATGACTTATATTGACGGACTATATTGACGGACATATATTGATGACTTATATTGACGGACTTATATTGACGGACTATATTGACGGACATATATTGATGACTTATATTGACGGACTATATTGACGGACATATATTGATGACTTATATTGACGGACATATATTGATGACTTATATTGACGGACTATATTGACGGACATATATTGATGACTTATATTGACGGACATATCTATATACCGGAGTTAAAAACTCCAGACGAGGCTATGTGTTTATTTTGAAGTTTGAATGTAAAAGAGTATAGATGTTTTTACTTCCACTGAGTGTTTTTTTCTCGCACTCACCCCTATATGTTTAAATGTTTAGGACAGGGTACGCGAACGTGGCATGCTGGTAGCCGATATTATCAAGGTCAAAGAAGATTTTAAATAAAGAGTTTTATTTTATAAAGTCCAAAATATATTTACTTATGTAAATGATTTATTTCTATAACTCCGTTCATGGAATAATATTTTACAGTTATTTCCGGAAATTTTAGTTTTCTTTATTATTATTGAAAGGGTCTAATTTTAATATAAGTAACGCCGAAGCAAGATTTTATATTTTTAAGAAACGGGGCGTTACAGATATTCATTAATGATGTTATTTACAATATTTGGCGTGCAGCGATTATTTTCAAATGTGATATGTAAGTATGAAGTGTAATAAACGATATAACGTGGTAATAATGAACATCTAGGTATATTATTTGTATGTAAATAATAATGAAGTTATTTTTTAAACTAGAGTATCTGCTATCCCCGGTCATGATGAACACTGAAAACTTTCTCATTATTCCTTTGTTTTTTTTTTCTTCACTATTTAAGAAAGTAAATTTGCTCTTTATTTAGCATATATAAATTAACGAAGATAAAATTAATTTTGTTATGCTGAAAAACAAACTAACACTATTTTCATACCTTCTACGATTAGCTATCATACAAAACAAACGAGAAAATTGTATTTTTCATGGAAATTCAACAGTAATTTTTATTAGGTTATATTATATGCCTTCAATTAATATTATTTTTTGCACATGTAATTAAGAAGCAATGGAAATTTAAACATCTTGCTTAATGCGACATTTAAAACGTCGGAACGACGCCGTATCTAGAATCGGCGACGGGATCACCGGAGACGAAGCTCAAAAGCCCGTCCATATCCGGCTCCAAACCGGTTCTCTTCGCAAACCGGCCTTTGATTCTGGGCCGGGTTTCGGCGTAGGCTTTTCTGGAAGCGTAACGAATGGTCTTCTCGAATTTTCGGTTTTTCCTCTTCTCCTTGTACCTCAAAACCCTAGCTTCCCTGTCCATTCCAATCACCTGCGATCCTTGATTTGCGCTGAGATCGATGCTTGAGCTCCTGAGTTTTGAGAATGGATGCGATGTTTCCGACGCGGCGCTTCCGTCCGGCACGACTCCGACGTCCAATGACGAGGATGAAATCTGAAATTAATTTAGGTTCGATCAGTTTAATGCGTTTGAATTAGAGTTTAATGGTTGTGTAATGATGAAAGAGAAGGTATGAGTGATTACGCTTTGGCTGATTGACGGCGGTGTGTAGCTGTTGTTGTAGGAAGTGATGTTGGATCGAGTGAAATCGATCTCGAACCGGTCTTCCGGCGAGTGTTGATGAGTTAATTGAGCCGAAACAGGCGGATTGACAGCGGCGGGGACGACGCTATCGCTGTAAGGCGTTGAGCAAATCTGGTAGCTGTCGAAATCGAGGAACTGATCGGAGTCTGAGAACAACAATTCGATTGATTTTATATCGGGCGTATCCCACGGATCGGGGATATACGCGCCTACTTTCCGGTCGACAACGGCGTCGTTTTGAGGGGCGGCGAACATGGAGTCGGTTGACTTTATCACCATGGATTCGGCAGTGTCGTAGAAGGGGACCACCGCGGCTCTCTCGTGGCGGCGGGCGAGGGGATTGGCTGAGTGAATGTCGCGGTCGCAGGTGGCACAGAGCGAGGCGGCGTCGGCCTTGCAGGTGACGGCGGCGGGGGCTTGTTCACAGAAATCGCACATCCAGACTCGCTCGTGCTTGAGCATATCACTGTGGATTTTGGCGTCGCACGACACGCACATGAAGGCGGAATCGACGCGGCAGAAGAGGAGCGCCGCGGCGGAGTTGCAGTAGTCGCAGGGCTTCGCCGGCGTGAAACACCTCTTCCTGGCAGCTCCACCGCCGTCGTGTGTCAAACCCATTTAGCTTAAATTAATTTTATATTTTTCCCTCCTCTCTCTCCCTCTCTCTAGATTTAGATTTGGTTTGGTTTATCTTTGATGACTAGGCGTGACTAGTGGCGTGGATTTTAACAAATGAGCAGAGAGTTTGTATCATATGTCTATCTAAATAGGGAGGAGAGAGAGAAATATCGAAAATTTAGTTAATAACAAATAAGAATGTGACACGTGGTGGATTCTAAGCCACACAAGATTCATCACGCTTCATAATTATGATGTTTGGAAGGATCGACATCTTCCATTATACTAATATCTTACACAATTATAAATGATATTCTTAAAATATTGACTTATATTAACGCGACAATTATTGTTAAAAAAAATCATTCAATAAAATATGATATTTTATTTATATAGTGCAGAACGAGAAACATATAGTAAATAAAAGATGAGAAAGAAAGATAACTTTAATGATGTAATTAATTTAAAATGGTTGTATCTGAATTCTGCTTGTCTCTTAAAGTAGGTTAAAGCCAACCAACAAAGTCATTCACAACTACATTATACCTTTTGATGTTTCTATTGGGCCGTAGCAACTTATAACTTACTTCTATACATATAATTTTTCAATAATTCAATTAGATAAAAAAATAAAAATAAAGAAAGGATTTTGTTGATAATATATTTCAGATTCATACATTATACCACAATAATTTGTGCTTGAATTTTATTCCTACATCGTAACATCAATGAGATTATAAAATATTTTGAAATTTATATCGTATATATAATTTAAATGCTTCATGAAACTTGGAGTATGATAATTGGGAGAAATGTTCAAAGTTGTAAAGGTAGCAATGGTTGAGGATGAGATCACGAGAAATTGACTCATTTTTCCTTTTCCACTCCAAAAAAGGAAGTATACTTTGCTTCACACTTAATTAATTATCTGCCTTTTCTGTGACAAATTATATAATCACTTAATTGCACTTTTTCTTTATTATATTAATTGATTTCCTTATCTTTTTACTTACTTGAAATTAATAATGTTTCTTAAATTTCTTTTTGTCTCATCAGCTTTGTGAATTTTGGTATCTTAAGATGACAACTAAGAGCATCTCCATGAGGGAGGCAAATCACAACTCAAACTCAAAGTTTGAGTTTAATTTGTTCCAACCCCAACTCAAATCAATACTCAAATTTGCCATTGTGACCATTTACTATTCACAACTCAAATTGTTTTTTTTTTCTTTTTGATTTCTTTTATTTACTAATTTCCACTTATTTCTTATTTATTTTATGTATTGAACCTTTTCTTTTATGAAATTTAGAAATTGAAGATATAAAACATAATTATATTGCAATATTTTAGTAATAGGCACATATACTATATAATATTTTACTATGTAGATGCTCATAACGAACTTTGAGTTATTTTGATTGAATATTTTTGAAAAATTAATTTGGAACGTTAAAATAATCATTATGTAAATTGGTTTTTCAAACATTATATAATTTATATATTTATAAGCATTGCATTATATTGCAGACTATGTAGTTTATTACATATAACCGTGAATTATAACTAATAGGATTATAGTGAGATATCATACAATATTTAATGCAAATTACAATGAAATTTACTACAACATGTTAAATTTAAAAATGGTCTAATTCGGAATGTTAGTGACAATCGTAATTTATATTTTTCTATAATTATGTAATTTATTTTTTCTAAGCATTGCATTTTGTTGTATGACTACATAATTTTTTTTTAGTATTTATATGTATTTGTGATGAGTTTTATAATATAATGTTGGTATTTTTAATAAGATTTTATTTTATAAATATATTTTTATAATTCAAATCGATTAAGTTAATTTTTTTATTAACTTAAAAAAACAAGTATATGATAAGTTTTAAAATTCAAAAAATAAAAATTAAGTTATTGTAAGAGAATATTCCAAATTGAGTTCAAGGGTTGGAGATGGTGGCAAACTTCGTGGCAAATTTGGTGGCAAAAACAAGTTTTGAGTTCGAATTTGAGTCCAAGGGTTGGAGATGGTCTAAGTATATACTCCACGTATTTAAAGATACATAATTTTTATAGTAACCATGATGTTATCAATAAATGCAAGTTATGTTGATGAAATAGTATATGAAATAAAACATCAAAATAGATAAGAAGATGAAAATACAAATACATGATCTATATACAATTGAACAACTTAGAACAGAAGGAACACATCTGAACACATTAAATGGTGTCATGCATGGTAGATCCCACAAAGATATAATAATAATACAAATAAAAACTGAATTTTCTATATATTCATCACGGGTTATAATCAAATTTAAGTAATAGACTATGACCTTCTAAATTCTAAATTTCAAAGGATTTGTTTTGTATGATTGAAAATTCAAAAGAGATGATTGGCTAAATATTCTAATTAATTAGGTCTAATTCTTACCAGATGCATGCCAATGAAATAGTGAATCGGAATTGGCTCTTTAATTCAATCATCAATAAAATCTCATCATCCATGTATAAGTAAAGTGAGAAAAAATTAAAAAAAAAATCCAACATGATATATATACAATTAAATTAGGGGTTTTCTTCTCACAAAGATCCATTCCGATTTTGTGGACTAATTTGTAATTCGACGATGTTAAGGAAAGGGTAGTCAACATTGATGCAAGAGATTTATTATTTGGAGTGAAGCCAATGTATGTCGACAATAAATCACAAATTATCAAATAATAGATATCCTTAAAATTTTAAGAAACACGATGGATCTCAAAGTAAAGCGTTGAATTAAGTGTTGTTTAATTCTATTTGGAGTTGACACTAAATCTTGGTATTCTATTTTAAATTAAAGCTCCATCAATTAATTAATCTTATAAATTTAGGATGTACCAAGGGGGTGTTTGGCTAACCTTATTTTTAGAGCTTATAAACTATCATATCTTATAATATATTTTTAGAGCTTATAATGTTCAATTTAAGTTTAATATAAGTTGTTGAAGTGTTTGGGTAAATAAGATGGTGGAGCTTATAAGTTGTTAGTAATGACATTTATATAATTTCAATGATTAAATTTGAAGGTGTTTTGAAAAATAAGCTCTTATTTTAGAAATAAGTTGGATTTCTCAACTTTTCAAAAAATAGCTTATAAGCTCCTTACATCTTATAAACTCATAAAATAAGATCTTATTTTTAAAAGTTAGTCAAACACTTTTGAGAAGCTTATAAACACTTAACATCTTATAAGCTCTTTTAATGAACTTATAAGCTTAGTCAAACACCCTCTTATAAAAGGGTTTAGGGTTTAGCTAATTCATTATACTTAACATTTTAGTTATTAATCGTAGAAACAAAAAATTACCCATCATAACATAAGTAATATATATATATATATATGTATCGACTCTGTTATCCTACCTACCATGGACCCAACAATATGTGTCCATAATTGGTGTGTTAGATATCCAACATATATCAAATAATTTCACTTTTAATATAACGAGGGAATGAGGTCTTACACGTCAGCGATTGACACATTCAGATCAGCTGCTTGCCACAAGTATTTTAGCATTTTCAACGTATATATGATCAACTAAGTATAGACATGGTCTTGTGTTGATTGGTTAAGGTAAATTAATTTAGTTGAATTGGGTGAGCTACATGTCAATTAAATTCTCCTAAACCCACGTTTCAAATTTTACCGCTATACTATCATGCTAGCTAGTCTAGTACGTACAAACATCCGACCCCATTAACATTTGTATTTTAATTTCTTGTAAATATCCTCTAAATAGATGCAATTTATAAAATAGAAACAAACAATTAACAGTATTATTTATAATGTGAATTTTTTGTTGAATTCTTCCCTAAATAAATCTAACGTCAAAATAGTTTTTATAATTATTATCCTAAATTATTTTGTAAAATAATATAGTATTTATAAAAAGTTTTAACAGTTGCTCTTGATAGTACTCACAATGTGTACGAGATAACCTTTCTTTGTAAGTAGGATCGATTTACAATCTCTATCTTTCAATCACACAAACTCTTATTTGATCAAGAACTCACATCGATCATCTTAATAAAATAAAAAAAGAAATTTGATTTTTAATTTCAATAAATTCAATAAATGTACAACTGCATATAACCCATCAATCTATAATATACCTATTCACAACAATTTGTTTAATATAATAAGGATGTTATAAAAAAATAGACATTTGTTTTAAGTTTTTAAGTGATTATTTGATTTCATATCTTGTATCTTTGAAATTGGATCATGAGAAGAAAAAATGCGAATGCAAATTTTTTTTATTTTTGCTTACGTCATGCCACATCCTGAATTACGACAATACCCCTGGGACCCATGCGATGTAGATATCGTTGAGACATGTTTGGCAGCTAAGGTCGAACTCGAGTGTGGGGTAGTTGAATTCCGTGTTTGTAGTTCGTGTTTTAAATGCTGGGCCAAACAGATCCCTCCCTAGCTGCCTTCAGTAGCCACAAGAACAAAGGATGTTCATTATTCTGATTGGGAGGGCATTTTAGGTAATGTGGGTTCCACTTTGCCTTCTGATATTAGGCATTACAGGATAGCCTTTCACATGCTTCCCTGCATTTATTGTTTTAAAATATGTGATTTTTATATGAGATAATTTCACGAATCATTTTTGTAACATACGTTAAGTTACAATTCATAATTCACTTTAAATATGTGAAAATGAGTTTGAATAATGGGAAAAAAGATCCGTCTCACGAAAACTATCCGTGTGAGAATGTCTTACACAAATTTTTATGTTAAAATATTGGTCCAATACTAATTTGTTATCTGAATTACTGTTTGCTTTTCGGTGGGCGTTGAATTCAAAAGATTTTACGATCAATCTTTCTTTTCGAAAATTTCCAATTGCTTTCTGAACTCATATTTGGCATATTTTCCAGTTAAAAGTTTGTTGGAAAACTCGAAATACAATTCAATTCCAAATATCTTTCAAAAATGTATGATTCATATGCCAAAATGACTTTTTAGAAAGAGTCGATTTCATAGTTATCATCTGATCTGTGCATGAATCGAGCAAAAATCATTCTGGAGTAATATCTAAATTAGAGTGACACTTGTGTGCCCTAGGAGCATGATGCCCCCAAATTAATTATCATATGGTGTTAAATATATACTCTACAGGTATCATGTATATACTCTTCAGGTATCACATGTATACTCTTATATACATATGATACTTGTAGAGTATATTTATAACACCAAAAAACATAACACATATGTAGTATATATATAACATCTGAAGAGTATATATATAACATCTAAATTCGTGGCCCTACGTGCCCTAAGGATATATAAGTTTTTGCCTCTAAATTAATTTAGCATTATAATTTGATTTTGAAAGATGATATTTTTTATATGACTCGCGCATTTTGATTCATACTTAGAGGTAGATTGTGTTTTTTATTTTTTTTTTAATCGCTATTCATGCTAGAAAATGCGTTAAAAATTGAGTTTGTGTAGCGACTGAATTATTTAAAGAAAATGACTAGAAATCGTAATATTTTCTGAGTTGAGGACCCTATTAGATAAAAAAAATGCAATTATTCAAGTAGTAAATTGATTTTAAACCTAAAATATATTAGAGCCAATGTAAATATATCGTTTAAAATCAATTACTGAAAAGTGAAACCTCGTTTAAATATTTGCAATCTAATATTCAATTGTTTTTTTTTTTTTTCCTCCTTTTCAAACCTAATTTAGTCATATTCTCAATGATTCGTCCCCACTACACCGCTAAGCATAATTGGTTCTTCGATTTTGATGATTAATGCCTAATTGTCTTGTCTTTGTGATTAGTACTAGGTTTACTATAATAATCATTTTCATGGGCCATAGTCACTTATAATTTCACGTTATTAAATAATATTAATACATAATAGTAAGAAAAAAATACAGAAAAATAAAAAATATTTCTGTAAAGTTATACTATACTACATTCTAAAAAAGTGTGTATGATTTATTAGTTGATAAGTTATTGGCCCATATACTTTGATTTTACGCCATAAATGTTACTCGTGTCCAATGGGCTTATCTACCCAAACCCGCCCGATTATTTTATACCCACTAATTTGTGGATTTTTTCATTTATTTGTGATAAGTGTCGTTTTTATTATATTTTTAAGTATGTTTATGTGTTCATTTGAGCATGTTTATGTACGTTTCTGTAGTGATTTAGATACTTTTGATTTATTAGTTGCATTTGATGGTTTTGTGTTTAATTTTGTGTTTTTAGTGCAAAAATCGCAAGTTTCAGCTCACATGCGTAGTTGTCGAAGAAATGACGTATCTCACGATCTAGAAGTCTGAATTGGAAGATCTTAATTTTGTTGGAAAGCTAAGGAAGAGATCTACACCTTTGATGTTGAACACTTTTCCAAATTCATTCTCCAAGAAAGTAGAATATTAAGGAAAAATGAAAGTTTTGCCTTCGGTTCTTCGTCGTGACAGGGCTTTATTATTTTGATCATAACTTTCTCTAGAAGACTGATATTAAGGTGAAACTTGTGGAATTTGAAAGCTAACTTCAAAACCTACATCTTTCATTAAGACCTCGAAGTCAAATTCGGAACTGTGCACTAGCGCACGACCGTGTCTTGGGACACGGTCGTGTCCCACTGCACAGAAACGCTAGCACTGGCGCACGGGTGACCTTGTCCTGGGGTACGATCGTGCCCGAGAGACTCCTATTCCATCCCAAACTTGATTTTTGACGTATCTCACACTTCTAAACCATCTAGGAGACTTCCAAGATGCTATATATACCCAAATTCGTCCCAAAAAGGAGGGGAGGGGGGGGGGGGGGGGATAAAGAGATCAATCATTAGGGTAGGAATAACATTCATAAAGAGAAGAACACATATTCTGAGAGCATCCGGAGAGGAGAAGAAGACTTCAAAGATCGATGATCTCTCAGATCATCGTTCATATAGAGTTTTTCTTTATCTTTCCTTTATTGTTGGATTATTTCAATTTGATATGATATTTTCAATTTTGTCTATGAGTTTGTTGATATTCATGTCTGGCTAGTTTTCCATGGGTTTCTAGAGCTTGTTAGTAATCTAATTTGAATCTGATGGATCTTTGATTTCAATTTCTTGATTATTTATCTTATTGATGTGTTTATGGTTTGATTGTTTGTTTGATTATGTGGCCACTAATTAAGTATGTTTAAGTAATTAAGTCAAAATTCGAGAGAGGAGATTTAATTACGGAAGAGTAAACACATGACATATATGCAGCATGAGATCGAGAGATAAATGACATATGTAATGAGATTTTCAATCCTAGGTGCTTTTGGGAGTTGTTGTGTTATATCAGATCGAGTAGAGATATCTCTGGTAGCATAATAATCAACCAGTTAAATTGACTCGAGAGAGCTTTTAATTCGATATTTGTGATTGCTCATATAGGATAGTTAATCATTGAATTGAATTGGTCAAGTGATATCGTGATGAGAATTAAATGAAAGCATGTTCTATAACCTGTCTCAGTTATATCTGTTTGTCTCCGTGTATTTATTTGTTTTTGTTTTAGTATAAGTAATTGAATTCTTTGATATCTGATAGCTTAGATAAAATTAGAGGTTGAATTTGGGTAATCGATTATTTCTAGATAATAGTCTCTTTGGGATCGACCTTGCTTGCCGTATCTACAATCTACACCGTACACATGCGGTAGTAGCCTGAAGAAAAAGATGAACAATTTGTATGAGACAATTATTTAAGAAGAAAAAAAATTGTATAATGGTAAAAAAGGATTATATGATTTAAGTGTACAAGCATAAATAGACAATAGATAATGCATTTCTAGTATTTCTCCTGTTGTACAGCATTTACCAAACTAATCAGAGCCTATCATTGGCTTCGCCTATTAAGGACAAGATAGAGGTCACGATATGTGAATTATGAAGTGAAATTATCCCGCTCTCATCAAATATTTGGTGTTTTTTTTTTTTGGGGAGAAATTAATTCTCAATTATCGAAATGCACATCTATCTTTATATATACTAAAGGAATAACCATAAATGACACTTGTCAATCCCACAAATTTTCTCATTTTAATTTTCTTTTTACAAATTAAATCTATTTAAAACCTAATTAATTTTTCTATTAAATGCTATCAAGATTAATATTGAAAATATACATTAGTAAATAATATAAAAATTTTAACAAAATTTGTTAAAGTAACACATACTATGAAAATGATTTATAAATTTGAAATTTGTTAATTTAAAAAGTCTTTATATATACTAAAGGAATAACCATAAATGACACTTGTCAATCCCACAAATTTTCTCATTTTAATTTTCTTTTTACAAATTAAATTTATTTAAAACCTAATTAATTTTTCTATTAAATGCTATCAAGATTAATATTGATAATATACATTAGTAAATAATATAAAAAATTTAACTAAATTTGTTAAAGTAACAAATACTATGAAAATGATTTATAAATTTGAAATTTGTTAATTTAAAAAGTTTAGAATCAAATATAAATCAATAAATAATGAAAAAAGAAAATAAATGTAGGTTGATTGAAAAAAAATTATTCATATGTTTCAAACTAATTAATTATTAAAATTATATAATTGTTTCGAATATGTTTTTTAAAATAATATATGAAAATAGTTTGACTTTATTTTTTGTATCAATTCAAAAAAATAAAATTTGAGGGGATATTTAAATTTTCTAGATAATAGAGAAAAAAATAACCATGTTCTTTTACAGTTTATACTTAGATATCATTCACATTAGAAAACTAATTCAACATTAATATATTTTCTAATATAATTAACAATTAATTTTCTTTCTAAAATTACTAAATTTAATTTAATTTAATTTTTTTAATCCCGTGTATTCCACGGGTTCTATACTAGTATCTATACTAAAGGAATAACCAAGAGAGACACATGTCACTCTCTGGTTAATCCTATTTAATTATAATTTAAATCATTTAATATTTATAATTTATTATAATTATAGAGCATTTAATGAGATAATAATAATTGAATAACAAAATGCTAATAATTATGATTGATAATAAAATTTTAAATATAATTATGAAATTTTAGGCAAACATTTTAGTTAAAGTTGATGTTTGCAATTACATTAAATGATAATTAAAAAAATTAATATAATTATATTTAAATTACATACTAATTAAATTAAGAATTAATTATATATAATAATAATTAATTATATTTATAAATAACAATTTAAAAAATTTCTTAATTAGTATTAAAATACCGTGTGATACACGGGACTCAAGCTAGTATACTAATAAAATTTAACAGGAGACTATTGCAAACATCATATTAAAACAATTTTTATATATTTGGAAAAAAAAAAAAAGAAGAAAAAAAAAAAAAGCACAACAATTTGGTTGTCCAGTATAAAACTGGTGCACGTACACAATTTGCACAATTCTTTATGCATAATTTGCTTGTTTCTGTGAGTTGAACCATGCTATTGCTGCCCTCATTTTTTTAAAAGTGTCACATTTTATTCTCGTAAAAAAAGTAAAAATATCATATTTGGTTATTTTGGTGTCCAATAATAGCAAAGAGATGAATAAAAGTCCTTTCCTGTGAGATTTTTAGGGTAAATTATGTTAAACCCTTGGTTTTTTATATCTTTCCATATCACCTTGATATATCAATGATCAGATCTAATTTTAAAAAGTGTACGGTCCAAATTATTTTATCTTTATTCCCTTGATTTTTAATATTTCTTTCGAACTTCATATTTATTTAACAGATTTTGGTTGAACTTGATATAAGAATTTAAAAAAAAGTGTTGAAGATTTGATTTCATGGTCATGGGAGAAAGAGTAGTGGAGAAGACAAAATCATATCTATACCCAAAAAACATGTATGCAAGAGAGCTATTAGTATGAAAGCAATCAAAGTTGCAAGACATGAAATGAGAAAGATATGCAAGATTTTCATATATCTCTGGCCAAAACCCAACATATATTTCTATCCACTGTGTGTCCCTCACCATCGTCCTAATTGAATCTCAACATGACTAATACTCCGACTTTTCTTGATCAGCCTTGACAGCAATCATCTCATCATCGTTAGCCACCTCCCGATTTAAGTGTATTGCTCAACCTGTTCAATGACAACCAGTGGCAAGAGATTAAAAGTCTAACAGATAGTAGCTCAACACTAATATCACGAACAAGACTCATTGTGGAACTTATGCAATAATGTTGCCCCAATATTTATCACTATATAGTGGGCATTGTGATTTGAATTCACAGAATGCTGTATGTTTGTTTAGTTCTGCAAGACGATCTATATGTCCTCTTTCTGTACTTTTCTTACGTCTAATCTAATGACAAAAATTCTTATGTGGTAGAAGGCAGTTAATCCACCAATTAAAAGGAAATATGCCATCCAAAAGACTGGAAGTGACAAGACTTCAGAGTATAAAGCTATCAGTCCCCTTATGACATCAACACATACAGATCGTGTAACTGTTGCATGGAAGTAGTTAGCAAAGCTTACCAATCCAACCCTTCAAAAAGACCCTCTCCTTTAATAGCAGACGTTTTAAAAATAGACCATTGGCGGTTCTTAATTTTGTGCAATTCCAAGGCCTCCGTTATTGCAGCATCATCTAGTGCCCCAGGAAGATCCTGTAAACAACGCAACACAAAGTCATTGGTTTGTCCAAGTTCTCTAAGTACCACTGATGAATGTGAGTGCCCTCTTGCAGTGTTCTAGTAAAGCAGAGAGTTCACAGCACCATAGCCATATCTTAAGACATATCACTTAATTAATGACAAGAGAAGAATAAAGACAATTCAAAACTGCAACAGCATAAAGAATGGCCAGTTGAGCAAACCTGTTTATTTGCAAATAAGAGGACAACAGCACCTTTGAGCTCCTCTTCCTGACAATAGGCCATAATATTGTCAACGAATGGAGAAATAATGAATAAGAAAAGGTGATAAGAAAATGAACAAAGAATGAATAAAGTTTATTTTCCTATTTGCTCACATGGAATACTAAAAATAATTAAACTCTAATTATTAGGATGACTGTTAAATTTTAAGGAGAATTTAGCAGTGACAATTTGATATGGTCAGACCAGGATAGAAACGTAGTCCCAAAAGAGTCGCAAGCTCCAAAAGTTCGCATCTCCTAAACACTCATGATTCATGTAATGGTAGGATTAAAAGGAGAATAGCTGAATGCTTAAATGTGCATTCACCAATCTTACTCATTCATCAATTGTAGTTAATATCTCATGTAAAAAGTATATAGACAACATTTTATTGAAGTATTAGAAAAGCAAAAGCACCTCCAATATTGCATGAAATTCTTCTTTGGCAACCACCAGCCTATCAGTATCACTCGAATCCACAACATATATTATGGCTTGAGTATTGGGGAAGTAGCACCTCCAGTATGGCCTAATTAACAAAACAAATAAATCGAACACAGTGTGAAGTATGAACAGAGTGCAGAAGATACCATCCAAGGGGAAAAGAGCAAAACACTGTCAAGTAATTATTTTATTGTTTTTAAACGTCAAAACACCCATCAAAAGTGGGGAGTTACAGATGAATGGTTTGTTGCGACTCCCTCAATACTTTAAAAAAAAATTAATTACACTGTCGCTCCTTTTTTTTTTCTTTTTTTCTTTTCACATACAAGTTGACTGGACAATAGCTTGCAGCCTGCTGACTGGGCCTACCACCCCTTTAATCCCCTTTTCTTATTTATATATCTTTTTATGCTGTAATTTCCAAATCTTAAATCATCTTCCTCCTCTCAAACATACAGTCAGAATGCACATGATAGACATTAATGTTGTTGATAGAACGAAAAAAATGAAGGTTTGACAGGGGAATAAGGGACATCATTGTTTACAGGTGAGGAAAAACTTGATCAGAAAAACTGGCAAAACATGAGAGGCAAAACAAGTTACCTGATACTAGTTTGCCCACCTGCCATAAGCAAGAAAACCTCAGAGTTAATATCAACTTCAGAATGACTTATTGCATCACAATGAAAGAGTCATAGAACAGCCAAAATCAATTAAGCTTCCAAAGGCCATTAAGAATATCAACTCTGAAGATGAAGGAAAGCAAAATCAAGCAAATAACCATATTTATAGCTTTGTACCACATTGCAAAATCAATAGAAAAATGCATGTGTTTCCCAGAAACCATCAGCATAAATCGAAAATGGAGGACAATCATCATTTACTTCAACAAACATAAAGAAAACTACAACCAGAGTAACAGTATTTATTAAGTATAGTACATACAGTTCACTCACATAAGAGACTTACAACTGTCCAACAAGGAAAGATAGTGTTGGAGCTTATTACCAACAATAGCCAATACAAGAAAAGTAAACCAGAACCAATAATCTCTGCATAATCCTTCTAAGGTTCAGTCTATGCATGTTCAATATGTAATGCAACACTCACTACCACTAAGTTTTCTTTCTATATGATAAATGTCCAGCCAACCCTCTTAGTGGGATAAACTATTTATGCTTAGTTTGTAGTATCAAACTAAAATTTCCATTTTCAATACTCTTATCTCATTGTTCTGACACATTAGGACTATAGACAATGAAGAATTGTTAATTTCAGACTATTCTCATTCCAGTCACAACTAATGAATATGTGATCCAACCCAGACGTTTCTGTTAGTTAAAATTCTTCATTCTTAGCAAGATGCATCACTCTTTCTATCACATTTCACTTATAGGCTATAGACAATGATTAGATGTTGTATTCCTACTTTGTTCATCAAAGACACAACTCATGAATTACGTCGCCAGTAAAATGAGAAGCTTCTTCTGTTCCTTAGTTGTTCAAAGACATTACATATCCACGTAAAATAACACAAATTCATAATTCTAAAGAAGTTAAAAAAACATCAGAGTGCCGATAAATTTACCTAGATCCCAGACTTGAAACTTTATGTTGTTATACTGCACCGTTTCCACATTGAACCCAATTGCTGCAATTCAAAGAAAAAATAAATAATTAAGTATCTAATCCATAGTAGCTTGTAAACATCTATGCTTAACATCTCCTCCGCTAATCCACCTCAACTATCAGACCAGATTGAGACCTTAAAAAAAAGTCAGCAAGAACATTATCCAAATTCTGTATTCTGACCCATTTTTCTTCATACTGGCATCATATAACAAAATTACAGATTCAATTATCCAATTATGAAGCAATTTTCGCATCATCATAAACTCATTATATGAAAAAAAATATCAAAAAATGAAAAGTAGTACGCCGCTTACTCGGAATTGTAGATACGACTTCACCCATCTGAAGTCGATCTGAAAATGCAAAACAAAATTAAGTCAATCAGATGGTAAATAGATCATCAGAGAGAAGAAGGAAATGGAGAATTCATACAAAGGATGGTGGTTTTTCCGGCATTGTCGAGGCCGAGCACTAGGATCCGAGCTTCCTTGTTGCCAAACAGCGACGAGAACAGCCGCGTGAAAACAATTCCCATTTCCCTCCCCAATCCACCTCAAAATGCAACAAATTCAGATCGGATCGAAGAAATGGCAGCACCCTCTAATCCTTCCTGCAGATCATTGAAACCGAAATTACCAGAAAATTAATTGAACACTAAAATTGAGCGGGGTTTTGTGACGAGTGATGGATTACCAGAGGAGAAGAGGAGGGCCTGCTAGAGAGGAAGAGTAAAACCTGGGGGCTGATTTGTGAATATGATGAGTAACGGTACTGATTAGTCATTTCTAGAGAGATTCTGTTTAACAATGGGGCGTCATTAATGTCTAAATGACATCATTTTCTCCTAATCTTATTGGATCCTCTCACAGATTTTTATTTTTATTTCATTGTGTATGATGAGTTAACTCACAAATGACAAGTAATTGATTTTGTTTTTTATATTTGTATTATGAAACCAAGAGATACTTTAAGATATAATTTTGTTTATATGATCTTAATAAACTTTTTTTGTAATAGGAATCATTAGTGAGAAATTCATTTCTTCCTCAAAATAAAATATAACATTGAAAGCAAAATCATGTGTAAAATAAAGAATTATATGGGTCTTGTTCATTATTTTAAATATTTGGAGTTAAGAAATGAAATAAAATTGAGTTGGACTAAATATACCACACAATTTACCAAGAACACCACACAAATTTTAGATATAATTTAATTTGTTATAAAAAAAGATTAAAATATTCTTAAATTGGACAACAAAAAATACTATTTTTGATGTCATTTTGAAAATTCTTCTCCGCACAAACTCTACCAAAATACTCCTTTTATCCTTTTATCTCTCTTCTCAAATCTCAGCTCTCTTCGGAAGGCTTGAAGAAGCTCTCTTCGGAAGGCTTGAAGAGTGACGCCTTCTATACTGTCTCTCAGAGTGGTTCTCTTCGCACATTAATATTCCTTGGCTTATCTTTCTCCACCCACTACTCTGATTGCAGTCAATGCACAAGAGAGCCACCGCCGCGGCACGGGCGTTCTTCTCGGCCCCAAACTGGTGTATGTGGTCGCGGATGCGTCAGTTTCTCAGAAGAGTTCAGTTATCCTCACAGTATATGTTGGCAGTTCGGCAGCCTAGGCCGCGCTCACCCATGCGCGTTCGGCTGCCTTGGCCGTGCGCCCCGCTGCGCATTTAGTTGCCTTGGTCGCATGCCCCGCTGCGCATTCGGCAGCCCTGGCCGCTCGCCTCACTACACGTTCGGTTGACCAGGGCGTATCCAACAACACATGTTCAATTTTTCAAGAAATTCACCCTAAAACAACCATTTTTGCACACAAATTTATCAAATTAAACTCTTAATTCACTAACCCATAACAAATCCTAAAGATATGGTAGTGAGGATGGCCGAATGTTGCTTGATGTTTTCGGTTAAGAGAGTGTGTTCTTTTCTTAAGAATGGATTTTGATTTTGCTTTTTCTTTTTCAATACTTAGGTTATTTTATTTGTTTGAGGGTAATATTGGAAATGAGTGTGGTGTGTAAAGAAATAATTTAAATTGTTGTTTTATAGTGTGTAGTGCTTTTAGAATATGTGGTGCTCTTGGATATCCAAGTGATACTTTTAGTCTTACTCATAAATTTTGGAGTTAAATGTGTAAAAGGCTAGTAGCATATATGTGTGAGCTATACTAACAAGAAGTCTTACAATTAATGGAATGAATATATATGAATCATTGTTTCTCGATTACAAAGAGAGCAATGCCCTAATCATATGGAATAAACGAAATGATATTTTTATAAATATTAGGTTTCAAAATGTGTTTCATCACCTTCTTCGGACATTTTAAAATAATTATGATATGTTATATATGTAAGTGACATTACAAATTAAGACATGTTGTTTATTAAAAATAAATCATATATAAATATAACGTCAAATTTTATAGACTGTCCATATCATAATTTGAACAATAGAGAGAGCACTTTGTAAAAAATGAAGTAGAGTACTGCCGCATATATTCGATAATATAATTATTTAAACATGTGGTGTGTATATATCAAAAATTATGTTTAATTACAAATTAAGACATGTTGTTTATTAAAAATAAATCATATATAAATATAACATCAAATTTTATAGACTGTCCATATCATAATTTGAACAATAGAGAGAGCACTTTGTAAAAAATAGAGTAGAGTACTGCCGCATATATTCGATAATATAATTATTTAAACATGTGGTGTGTATATATCAAAAATTATGAAACATAAAATATAAGATCAAAAGTAATAGACTTCAAAGTTACTTGCATGCTAAGAAGAATTAAACTTAAGCATGCATGCCAATGATCTTATAATTTTAAATTTAACGATCACAATTAATCGCATGATAATGGAAAATTATAAAGTCAAAACAATGTGAAAAAACGTAAGTTTCAAGTGATTATATTTATTTGATTCAGACAAACCTCACTAACCTGTTACGTGTAATTGTATTTTCTTCTCAACTAATCAACTTGAGAAAGGGGTTTATATTAATTTTTATTCTTTTAGGTTCTCAATTCGCATCGTGTCCCTCAAACCCTTATTGTAATATCTTTAAGTAATATGGTTAATACCTTAACATGTAATAACTAATACCTTGAATAATACTTTCACTAAAACATATATTTCAGTTATACACGTAATACCTTATGAATATGCAAGTAATAACTTATGAGTATACCACTAATACCTTATGCATACACCAATAATGAGTATATAACTAACATCAAGCTAATAATACATTTGGGGTACGGTACAGTGGGGGTACACAATTTTTGTCTTCTATTATATGTACATATAGAGCATAATATAGTACAAAGATTTTACATGATATATAGAAACATATTATAAAATATACACAAAAGTATTACACAATTTATTATGTCCGACATGATCCGATCCATTGCATTAACTGAGATTTGTAAGATAGTCTCACACAAAATCTACTCATTTAAGTTTGAAACCAAAAGAGGGATATTAGGATTACAGTCATGGATTGAGAATTGAAATTTAAAGGAAATACCTCCATTACAAATATATATCATGGTACACAAGACCTACTCATAATACAAAAGTATTTTTTATATATATAGAAAAGTATTGTATGTTGCAGGAGAGAAAGAAGAGCATCTTCACATCCTAGAATCCAATTATTTTTGAGTGATGTGACTTAATCCAATTCTGATCATACAAAAGTATTACATGATATACAGAAAAATATTACCCTATATACATAAAACTATCACATTTTTTTATAGTCCAATTCAAGTACTTAAAACACATCTTATAATACAAAGTACTACCTAATATATAGAAAAATATTATGTAATACATACAAAAATATTATATATTTTCTATATATATTCAACTCGACCCGACCTGCCTCACGGAATGCGATCCTTAGACAACCTCACCCAAAACTTTGCCCACTTAATGTATGTCTTATGCATCGGTCTCATGTCATGAGACCGTATGTTAGATGGATGAAGCTCATATGAATCAATAAAATGGGTCAATTCATTATATGGTCAACATTGATCTCATATAAAACCATAAGAAGTACCGTCTCATGTAAGGTCTTATGTGATTGACTCACATGAGTTTTTTTGCATTTTTTAAAAACATGAATCTCTCATATATGATATTAAACACTATAAGACTTCGTTCACTTAAGACCTTACTTAAAATGGTCACACATGAGTTATTATGATTTAACATGACTTTACTGTCATATACATTCGTAACCAACGACCAGATTAGGAACATTTTTCAACTCTGTAAATTCATAATTTTAAACATGTGGCAGCATCAATTGAGGCTTTCTTCATACTTCTAAATAGAAATTTTCGAAATATCCAAAGTCGGCCATCGGCTACGAATGCACAAGACTTTGAGAGTTAGTATACTAAATTTGCGAACAACCTAAAATCACGTTACAATTGCTATTTTATAAGAATTCATGATTTTATAGGACAATTACCCTAAATAAAATAAGAGCAAATATTAATGTGGAATAAAATACAAAAATCATTGATTTATAATGATTGAAGGATTAGTGATACATTAAACCTGAATCTAAGCTTCTGCACATGATCTTAAGTCCCATGTGAAGTGGTCTAAAGATATGATTGAATGAGACCTCAACTGAACACCTCTCTCTGCTCTAGTGGACCACTACCACCATTTTCACAGACGAATTAATTGTGTACATATACAATTAATGTACTAAATTATATGATAATATATGATTTACGTAAATTAAACAAAAACATAAAAATTTGATATAAGGTTGTTTCATACATATAATTTCATGACACACTTTTATACATATTTTAAATTCATTTTGACAAATTAATATCTGATTTGTGGATTATAAATACATGCATGACATATGCATGATATATTATCACAAAAACTTGTGTGAGATAATTTCACGTATATTTCGGTTACTCATTTAAAAAAATACATGGTCAAATAGTTTGATCTACTGCTCTTCTCACATGGCCAAGCACTTTATGCCATGAGGCATTTGACTTTGTCTTCAAATATTTTTAAAAAGTCCGATCGATTAATTAAATAAAATCATATATTAAACTTCTAAAACTTCTATATAATATTTGGTAATACTATAATTATATTATTTTATTCTTTCGTTCTTTCTTCTATTTCTTTTCTTTTCTTCCATACATCAATTGATTATATTTTTAGGGACTACATTTTAATTTATATTTAGAAATTATAAGATGTCAAACATATAATTATACTTTTTTGTGAGCCTTCAATTGAATTTTTTAAGCCCAAAACTCAAATATAGTTACTTATGATGCCGTCAACCTCAAATTGATAATTAACTATATCTTCCAAATTAAACCTATTAAATTGATAAAAGCAAATTCTTATCTGAAATGATTAAAATATAGAGTAGGTCTTTTATGAGACTGTATCACGGATAATTTTATGTGAAGGGTCAAACCACATGCAACCCATATTTTACTAGTCATATAAAGTTTGTGGAGATGAGTTGGGTTAGTGGTAAAAATGATTCGCCTCACAAAAATTATCCGTGAGATCGTGTAACACGAATTTTTGTGTAAAATATAAGTATTTTGTAAGATAAAATCTTATTACTTGTAAGTACGTAATACTCATTTTGACAAGTTAAAACTTTGTTTAGTTGATTGTAAGTGAATCCATCCACACAATTAGATCTGTAAATGATAACAATTTCTAATACAAGAAAACGCATTAAAATAGCATAGCAATCCCTTTCCCTTAAAAAACAAATCAAAGTAGAAAGTCCAAATTGGAATAAACTATAAAGATAAGAGAAAGTAAGTAGTTCACTTGGTAGCATGATCCAAGATGTGACAATCATTATCGAACATGGGTGCCACCCCACCCCACACACACAAACACACACTATTATATATATATATATATATATATATATATATATCACTCCTCAGAATTCAACTACTCCAATGTCCCTTATAAATACACACCCTCATCAAATATTAAACCATACTCCATACTTAAATAAATTTCTTCAAATCATGAAACCCTTTAGTCATGTTACCCACATTCTCATCCTCCTCTTCCTAAGTGTAGCAATCACCATTGCTATCCCTTCCCCATACAAGACCAACAAGTATGTTGGCAACAACTACGTCCAAGTGCAACAATTCTTGGGCCCACAGAACGCCGCTCGGGCGGCGCTCCGTTTGCCCCCGATGGTGTGGGACGAGAAGCTGGCTCGCTACGCTGCAATATACGCGAGCCAGCGACGTGGGGACTGTGAGCTTGAGCACTCGGACGGGCCGTACGGGGAGAACATCTTCTGGGGCAGCGGCGACGGGTGGACGCCGATGCAGGCGGTGGCGGCGTGGGTGGCGGAGCGGCGGGGGTACAACTACTTGTCCAACTCGTGTAGGTATGGCCAAGATTGTGGGCATTATACACAGATTGTGTGGAAGGATACTAAGAGAATTGGGTGTGCAAGAGTTGTGTGTGATGATGATAGAGGTGTTTTTATGACCTGTAATTATGATCCACCTGGCAATTTCTATGGAGAGAAGCCTTACTGACCCCTAAATCAAGGTCACATATGCATGTCACATTTATTTAATCATCTATACATATAATTTGTATAATATATACACATTTTTACACATTTGTATAATTTTAATTTTGGATTGTAAAGAGTGAAAAACTTCAAACGGTTTGTAAACAATAAAGTGAGTTCGCTTACATTTTTTTTTTTTTAATTGGATTCTCTATTTCTATTTTTTGTGTCATTAATTGTTTTATATATATGTGTGTATATATATTAAACTGGGCATTTTTTATTAATTCTTTTTTTCTGACAAGATAAAGAGTAGAGATCTATTCGCTAATTTTTTAATTGATTTTTTCTGGGACTTTAAATGAAACAGTAGTTGCAAAAATAGATTTAAATATTAGTACAGCAATAGTTTTAAAATATTTTTATAGTAAAAAGGATATATAGTAAATATTTGGACTAGCTAATTAAAATACGCAAAAACTTGCATGAGATGAATCTTTTTTATCTACTAATCTAACTTATTTCCACAAACTTATATATGAATCGTAAAATATGGATAGTGGATTGACCCGTCTCACCGGAAAAGATTCGTGACGGTCTCAAATATGATTTACTCATTAAAATATAGGTGGATCTCATTATATAACGCCCCGTTTCTTTAAAGAATAAATCTCACTTGGACGTTAGTTTACCTTAGAAATTGCTCTTTTCAAAAATAATAAAGATAAATAAAACAGAAATAATAGGGAAATATTATCCTATAAAACATTGTTATGAAATACGAATTTTTGGAAAATGCAGCGGAAACTATTTTCTTGAAATTTCTTTCTTTACAGACACATTTTTAATACATTGAAAAGAGCGATAGAATAAAAATTTACATAAATAAACATATTTGGAATTTGTAAAATAAAACTATTTATTAAAATCTTCTCTGACCTTAATAATATCGGCTACCAGCATTCACTGTTCGCACGCCACGTCCTGGATACTTTAAGCTGAAAACATTTTTTACACATAGGGGTGAGTGCCAGAAAACACTCAGTGGGTCGACCTATGTTGTGATATGACATATATTATTATATTCATATCATATATATACATATTACACATTGCAAACTCCCGAGTAGTCCCATGAAAACCGCCTTGGATAAATATCCGAAGAAAATCTATCCGGACCCTAAGCCAATCCTATGGGTTTTTACACCCTCATGTCGGGTTTCCGAAGAATACCCTCTGTCTTGGGTTTTTGAAGAATACCCTACTTGGTATGAAAGTTTACATTTCACATAATAGTTCTCACATAACACATAATACACATTAATCACGTTCGCGTAGATTCATATAATTCACGACAAATTCAAATAGATAAAACAAATCTTTTACCATGTAATGATTTCTAAAGAAACCTCTCTTGTATGGGTATTATCCCAATCTTTTTTCATTTAAAACCAGTTGCATTTGTATCCCTTGAAATCATTAACCTTTGATAATATATAATTTACTTGAAAAACAATCATATAATAATGACGTTCAACTCGAAATCGACTTCACTTAATTAATGAATTTAAAACCACATAATGCAATAAGTTTCACTTAGCAAATTGTACAATTAGAAACACATTTATTTGATAGGATTTTACCCCACCTTCATAAGTTTCGCCTTACTTTTCCTTAGTCCTGTCCCTCGTTCATATTTCCTTTAAAATATGAGCCGCCTTAGTATCTAGTTCACTTGTTCATAAAGAAATAAATGTTAAATTAATCTCTGGAATTATCGATCGACTTACTTTTCAAAGAGTATAATTTAAGTGGAAGACTCAAAACATTTCGAGTTCGATGTACAATTTCTAAAAGTTCCTTGTAAGCCTTAAGGGCAAATTGTTACATTGTATTCATTTTGGATCCTGTTGCTATTATGTTCAAATCAGAGATTGAGATTGAAGTCTTTAAAGCTGTAAGGCTCGTATTGTAATAATCAGAAATGTCTGTGGCCAATCTATAATTTATGCAGGCTCTGGGTCAAATTGCAGGTTGTAAAGAATTCAGGGTTAAATTATAATTAATGATAAATATAGTATGAAATTGTAGGAAAGGGCATGGGCTTACCCAATTTACAGCAAGACCCCTCTCCTTCCCCAACCCAACCCCGTCTCCTCTACCCCTCTTTCCCAGCCATATTTCTGCCATTGCCGGTGACAAAGCATCGTCGGCGACGCCCGACAGCCCCTCAACAACCACCGGACTAACAACCCAAAACTCAACAGATATACACACTCCACATGGGACGCACACACGGCACCACCACACACCACAACACGGCTGCCCTCTTTCACAACAATCACAGTGTCACCGCTGACAGCGGTGCTCACAGGCACACACACCTCGCCGTTGCGAGCGACGTTGGAGGTACCACGCCGCGCGACGACCGCGCCGGTGAGCTACATCGAAAGTGAGAAAGACAGGGGGAGAGAGAACAATGGAAATCCACTTCTTGTGTAGAAAAATCGGTGGAGGTCGTCGTGGTCGGGAGTTTCGAGCCCGGATTCTAGAAGGGCTCGGTTGGAGCTTTAGTTTGGGCCAAAAATATATATAACTGAAAGAAGGATGGCTATGGCGGCGGCTGCCATTGCTAGAGGCGGTGGTGGTGGGGAGAAAAACAAAGAGACGAGAGAAACTACCTTTTCTTATCTATCACAATTAATAGTCTGCTTTTCTCTTCCTGCAAAAGCTAAGATATGAGAATAACTTGAAATGATGGTGATGGAGTGTCGATCGACAAGTAGAGAGAGATTGGCTGATGACTCATGTTTCCACTCTTTTCATGGGCAGAAAAGAAAATAAATGAAATGGCTTCGATCTCTTAAAAAAGGCCCAATTCATATCTCTTTTGGGCTAACACCGGATCTTCCATTTTTTTGGGCCGAAACTTTATCACTCTAATGGGTTATATTTCCCCTCTTATTTGGGCCTGGTTCATATTTTGTGTGCGGTCACGGACGATTAGCTTCTTTTATACAAATTATCTATCTAGTCCAAGCATATTAATTAAAATTGGATCAAACAATTTAACACTATATATAATTTACTTGTGATAATAATTAAAAGTTTATTTTACCTCCTTCGTCAACTTAGGATATTCGTAATTAATAATTAACTTTAGGTTCATAATTAATAATTAACTTTGGGTTATTATAATATTGTATTGAACTACTTTATACGTAACCCTGGCACATTGATTTTCCCAAATTAAAATTTTTCCGACTTAAATCTAAGTTATGAAAAGATAATCAAAACTTAATTTCATGAACTAACTTATTAAAATTCTCATGAACTTTAATTACAGGTTAATTTTATTCGGGTGTTACATCCTCCTCTCCTTGAAGAAATTTCATCCTCGAAATTTTAGGAATGTTAATATTATCTAACTAAAATTCAATCTCATCCTCGAAATTTTAGGAATGTTAATATTATCTAACTAAAATTCAATCGTACCCTATTTCATATTTCTCTCCTTAATTATATCTTTTCAATTAAATCTTTATAAGAAAGATTTCTTGATTTTCTCGATGATCTACTAATGAGATTCTACCCTATTTATACAAGTCTACTAAATGATGGAGATCAATTTGATCTAAAGGCTAGGAGTTAGTCTACTAAATGAAGGAGATCAATTTGATCTAAAGGCTAGGAGTTGTTCTCTAGATGAGATTCTACCCTATTTATACAAGTCTACTAAATGATGGAGATCAATTTTAGGAGTTAGTCTACTAAATGATGGAGATCAATTTGATTTAAAGGCTAAGAGTTGTTCTCTAGAACACTCTACAATTCCTTATGCTATAAGAATGTTTTTGGATATTCCTAGAATTACGTGTAAAGATATTATGGAGTAATTGGTATCTTAGTAAAAATTCAATGGAATCTATAGGTGTTATGTTTTTTTTGGTGTTATAATTTATATAAGAGTATACATGTGATACTTGAACAGTATATAGTATGTATACTTGAAGAGTATATAGTATGTATAGTATGTATAGTATGTATTTAACACCAATATGATTATTAATTTGGAGGCACCGTGCCTCAGGGCACATAAATGTCACTCATAAATTATTAAGGATGATCATAAATTATTAAGGATGATGATACATCTAAACTAGATTTACGAAAATATTTGTACATACATTTATATGCACATTAAATACATATTGAAAGTTATAAACATATTGAATAGATATTGAAAGTTATAGATATTATTGAGGATGAGGATATATATTGAAAGTTATAGATATTATTGACGATGAGGATATATCTTAACTAGATTAAAGAATATATCCATATTGAAAGTTATAAATATTATTGAGGATGAGGATATATCTGAATTAAATTTATGAATATATCTATATTGAATACATATTGAAAATTATAGATATTATTGAAGGTGATAATATTTCTTATTAACTAAATATTTATACATATACTTGAATATTATAAAATTAGCTAGGTACATATACTATAAAGATTTATTCATATTCTTATTAGGTATATATTATAAAGACTTATCGCAAGACCTACTATATTGGAGATTACCTTACCAGATATCGAAGTTGTATTTTATTATTGCAATATTATTGATTAGTGACTCACATTTTTATTTTTAAATTGTTTTTATTTACTTTAAACTATTTTTAAGACTTAATTAATAAAAACCAAGAAATTAGCTAAAAATGTATTTTATTATTGCAATATTATTGATTAGTGACTCACATTTTTATTTTTAAATTGTTTTTATTTACTTTAAACTATTTTTAAGACTTAATTAATAAAAACCAAGAAATTAGCTAAATTTTTTTTAAAGATAAAAATATTCTTATTATCTTATAATCTTATTATGGCAAATGCTGTGCACCAGGTGCACGGATCTGGATTGGTGCAATTGGGGCGACCCGATCCGCGCACCTAGATTTTCCTTTTTTTTTTCGCTTCAGGTTGTTACCTTTATGTTGTAAGGATGTGACTTTTACATTATATAAGTGTGACCTTTATATATAAATGTTATGACCTTTATGTTCAGTAACTTAGGAAAAAATGAAGATTTTCAGGTTTTTTCGCTTCAAATTAAGACTTTTATGTTGTATTGTTGTAACATTTATGTAGAATTCTTGTGAGTACAAATATTATGACCTTTATAATTCATAACTTTGAAAAAAAATTGAAATTTTCAAAATTCAGTGCATTTTAAGGATGAATATATGTGCAGCTAATATTACATAAACATAAATATGTACAAATTTTGCTAAAATTCTTCATTTTTTTTCTAAGTTAGAGTATATAAAAGTCATTATATTTATACATAAAGGTCAAACTTATATAACACAAAGGTCACAAGCATATAACATAAAGGTAACAACCTGAAGCGAAAAAAAAAATAATAAATAAATAAATAAAAGTGCGCGGATCCGGGTCGACCCGGACCCGACCCGAATTGTATGTGTACCAGTTGCACAGGAGACTAACTCTCTTATTATTAATTAGTTTGACATGTTTGAATAATTTCTTCTAGCCAACCCACATTTATTTTATTTTTCAATTATTTTTTACTTATATTTTAGTCTAAAATTTTTAAATTGATATATTTCAAATTTATAAGCCTTTTATATAGGTATGTGTTACTTTAACTAATTAAGCTAAAAATTTATATTATTTACTAAGTATATTATCAATATTAATTTAGATATCATTAAATAACAATATTTATTAGTTTTAAATAGATTTAATTTGTAAAAAGTAAAATTAAAATGAAAAAAATTGGTGGATTGACAAGTGTCCTTTGTGATTGTTCTTTTCGTATATATAAAAGATAGTACTTCATATTACAAATTGTGTTAAAAATAATTCATGATTTATAAATTAGATTTTTCTTTATATAAATGAATTTGAATTGTTGAATGAATTTAAGCTCTAATACATACTTTTTAATCTATAAATTAAATTTAGGTTTGTAAAAATGGATTAGAATAATCTCTAAGTGATTAATTAGCTTCTGTAATTTTGTTAATATTTCATCTTATTTATTAACACTATAGTATTAGTAAACTCTAAATAAATATTGATAAGTATTTCATCTTATTCTTCATATATTTAAAATCATATTTTGTTCTTCGAAACAAAACGGTATATATTGTTGATAACAAGCAACAGTAATACCCTACACTAGCAAAAAAAAATGTCCACAGAGAAAACAGCCCACGTCGCCGCCTTCGCATTCCCGTTCGGCTCCCACCCGGCGGCGCTCCTCCACCTTGTCCAGCGCCTCTCCGCTGCCTCGCCCACCGTCCGTTTCTCCTTCTTCAACACCTCGGAATCTAACCAGAAGCTTCTGTCGACGATGAGTCTCAATGGCTGCGACAACCTTAGAGTGTACGACGTAGAAGACGGCGTGCCTGATGGCCACGTCTTCTCCGGTAATCCGATCGAGGTGATTGGACTTTTCATTAAAGCCACGCCGGAGAATTTCAGACGGCGTTTGCGAGAGGTTGTCGACGAAACAGGATTGAAGGCCACCTGTCTATTGACCGATGCTTTTCTGTGGTTTTCGTCGGAAATGGCGGCGGAATTGAGGATCCGTTGGGTGGCGTTCTGGACCGCCGGTCCAATGTCGCTTTCTCTGCACATGTACACTGATGAGATCCGCTCCAGATTAGGGCAAATCGGTTAGCTAATTTTGTAGATTTATTTAGATGTTTAATTAATTCTGCACCTTGATTTTCGCAATTAACTGTGTGCATAACAAACAAATTCAGGATAATCATGAAGTTGCGATTTGATATTGTGTTTGATTTTACTGGTAAAAAGTTGCATGGAAATTCCATAATTTCAATTTGTTATTTCACGCTATGAATCTGAATTTCTAGATTAACTATCATAATATCACAGGAAGCTTGCAAAATGAGGATCAAAAGCTTGATTTCCTCCCCGGAGCGTCTGCTATACGCGCCTCCGATTTACCTAAAGAGTTCTTCCATCTTGATCAGCCATTCGCCCGCCTGCTCTACGACATGTCACTCGCCATGCCACGCTCCGCCGCCGTTCTGCTCAACTCCTTCGACGGAATCCAACCTGACGTGGAAAATGATCTCAAACTGAAGCTGCAAAAAGTTCTCAACATCGGACCGTTTCCCCTGCAACCGCAAACGCCGCCTGATCACGACCAAGGCGGTTGCCTCGCCTGGCTGAGCAGCCAGGCGGCCGCCTCGGTCGCCTACATCAGCTTTGGCACGATGCTGACGCCTCCACCGCCGGAGCTGATAGCTTTGGCGGAGGCGTTGGAGGAGAAACAGATTCCTTATCTCTGGTCGTTAAGGGATCATTCAAAAAGGCAATTGCTGGAGCCTTTCTTCGAGAGGACTAGCTCGATCGGAAAAGTGGTGGATTGGGCTCCACAGTTGCAGGTGTTGGCACATTCTTCGGTGGGGGTGTTCGTGACGCACTGTGGGTGGAACTCGGTGATGGAGAGCATAACCGGCGGAGTGCCGATGATTTGCCGGCCATTTTTCGGTGATCAGATGATCAACAGGCGGTGCGTGGAGGAGGTGTGGCGGATCGGCGTCGGCGTGGAGGGCGGCGCTTTGACTAAGCCCTGTATGATGAGTGCTTTGGATGTTGTTATGGTGAAAGAAGAGAAGAAAATGAGGGAAAGTATTGCAAGACTGAGAGGATGTTCTTCCATGGCTGTTGCTGAGAATGGAAGCTCTACTGAGAATTTCAAATCTTTGTTAACATTAGTTTCATGTAAACAAGAATAGAGGTTAGTTAATGACTATTGTCTGATGTTAATTTTGAAATTAGATTGCTTGTTTGGATGGATGGATCATGAGAAGCCCAATGGGTTCATATTCACTCTTTATGACACAATATATATTGGGCCTAAGCTAACAGGCTAGCCCAGCCCACAATTAAACACCTTTCTAAATTTGAATATACCAGAACAGATCCATTCATTAATACACTATGTTTGATTTCTGAAATTGCTTCACTACTTTTTTCAATCGGGGATTCAAGCCGGACACAATATGTAGTAGTAATTAGATAGTGACATTTATATACACGAATGTGTAGGATTCTTGTGAGACAGTCCCGTGGATCTAATTGTATGAAATGAGTCCAATTGTTGGTAGGAAAATTTTATCCCGCCAAAATGTATTTACGATGCAATCTCATATAAATTCTTATGCACATGTACATGACAGAAAAGAGTTGAAGCTGTCTGCAGACAAACTTAATGACTCAGCAATGACTTGGTAACATTACTTTTCATCTTTTTTCTTTGAATTTTACTTGATTAAATCCTAACTTTGAAATGAAAAGATGGATATCCATGGCTGAATTTCATCGGAAACTTGAGATTTACTGTAAACTTTGTATTCAGAATCCAATATGTAAATAAACTCAAGTGAAATATTTATGGGCAAATTAATAGAAATATATAAGTAACATAATATAACATATTTATTCACACAATTTACAACACTTGATCTCCATGGATCAAACTTCTTCTCTTTTATGCATCAACAGCAACAAATTTAGCTCCTATGGATTCTCACCTAATCAACATCACTGCATGCTATTATAACCTATATCAAAATCCCCATACATTTCTTCAGATTGACCTAGCATTGTTGCTGAATCCCACGAGTTTGATGATGTTGAGTTCATGTCGAATTCGTTCGACCACCATCCCAGATTCATGTCCTTTGATACCTCTCCCATCTCCTCAAAACCATCAAACTGATCAGCTATCTGATCTGTAGGAAAACTGGAAGATGCTGATGATCTGTTGTTGAGCAAATCATCAATCTCAGCCTCACTTATGAAACACTGATTTCCATTAATAGCGGTTTCTGATGATGAGAAGCAATTGGTCATGGAGTTGGCAAGCTCATCTTGGTGTTCAAGAACAGGTGGAGGATGATGAGGCTGTTGATCATGATCTTCAATGTTTTGATTCTGGTTCATTGAATTTAGGGTTTCGATCATCTTGTGATTTAGCTTGGGCCAAAGGGCTGGATTGTTGTAGAAAGAGAGAGGGCTGTGAAGGCTTTGAAGATGCAGATGAAGTTGAAGCCTTTCAAGAGCTGAACTGCTCAGATTCTGGAGATTGAAGCTGCTATCTTCTCTTGAATCTTGGCCTCCAATCCACGCACGATTGGTGCTCGATTGCTTTCGCCTTCCCAGCAGCTTCTTCTTCAGCCTTGTGTTCCAGTAGTTCTTGATGTCATTGTCTGTTCTTCCTGGTAGCTGAGCAGCAATTACAGACCACCTATATACCATATTTGGATCAGAATATGTTTCAATATTTCATATGAGAGAGAGAGAGAGAGAGAGAGAGAGAGAGAGAGAGATGTACCTGCTGCCAATACTGATATAGAGGCTGCAAATAATGCTGTCTTCTTCTTCAGTGAATCCACCATGTTTGAGATTAGGTCTGAGATAATTGAGCCATCTTAGTCTGCAACTCTTTCCACATCTCTTAAGCCCTGTGAATTAATTATATGATCACTTCAATCAGATTAAACTTCATCACGAACTTCATGAACACACACACACACACACACATGTATGATTAAATTATAAGTACCAATTTTCTGAGGAAGAGCAATCCAATTGCCACCAGTTCCATAGGTGTCAATATAAGACTTGAGCTTAGCATCTTCCTCAGGAGACCATGGCCCCTTCTTCACATTAGCTTTGTCACAGCATGGAGCTCTTCCCATCTTCAATTTGTTACTTCGATCACTTTCAATCTTGAAATTCTTCAACCAAACTGGAGCTTCCAAGATAGAAACTTTTGTGTTTGTTTATTGATTGCTGAGGAAAAATGTCAGAAGGGAAGACCTGAATTTATAGGTAGGAAGAAGATGATGTGATACTTAGAAGAACACAAAAAGTCTTACCATCTCCCCTACTACCTAGCTAGGGTTTCTCTTCTCTCTCTCTCTCTCTCTCTCTCTCTCTCTCTCAGACACAAACATATACAAACACAAGTATTTGGATTAGTTCACTGGTAATATTATATCTATTTGTGTGTGATCAATTTTGTGTATAATCAGACAAAGAAGATGAAAGAATTTCTACATATGGATTATTAAAGTGATCATTAGCTTTTTGGGGTTCGAAATTATTTAAGTTCATTTGGAAGAAATGAGAGTGCAAAAATTCAATAGTTTTTGGGGTCCATATCCTCTTGTTTTGTCGCCTGCTTCTTTGAAATGTTCTATTAATATTTGGGATATTTGAGTCTTAATCAAGTATCAAATTAAACTGGAAATTAAGTAATTGTCTAATTTTCTTAACATAAATAATCTATATATACTCTAGTGTACTGTTATCATGAATAGGAGAAAATTTTAAATTTTGTACAATAACTTTTCATCATTCATGAGTTAAAAACACTAACTTTTAGGCGTTGAAAGTAAGCCGCATGTGTGGTGTGTTTGCCCTTCAATTTTGGGCTTTTTTTGTTCTTTAATTTATTTCATTCCTGCTCAAATCAATTTTCAATCGACGTGAATTTAATAAATTGATCTATGACTTTGTTATTACTTGAGGAAATTGGTGGTTTGGTATAGAAAAAAACACATCTACTTTCTAAACATGATTAATTTGAAACCGTCTTTACCGTCGATCTATTATGTTAACAAATCAATCCACAACCCAAATAAAGATTGATGGATGAAAAAAGGTTAGTTGTGAATAATAAAACCGTACCCCACATAATTAATATATATGCATGGTGGAAAAATTAATGAAAAATAGCTGTGTAAAGATAATTCATGAAATACCGACTAAGTCATTCATATTATATAAAATTAATATCATGTAATTAGTGAGTCGAAATTTGGTTTAATCTGGAAATGAATAATATTTCTTACCAACTTGTTATTGAGTCGTTGATTACGCTACAACACATAATTTGTGTTGTAGATTAATTACTTTAATCAAGACACCCTAAAAGTGAGCAACAACTCGGATAAGAATTTCTAATTGTCTATATAAAACCAAGTAATAGAATTAAAATACAAAAAAAGTAAGTGAGAAAATAATTCATAACATCCTTAAAAAATTAAAAAAATCTTGTAAAGGGGAACCCCTTGATTGACCTTTGGTTTCCCTACACCAATATTATAAGGAAAACAAGATGGGAAGGAACTTTCACTTTGGTAGAAATTACAAGAAGAAAACATTCAAATTTCAAAAAGATTGTAATAAAAAAATATTATTCAAATTGACTCAGATATTTGAGAAGAAGAAAACATTTTTTGTGCTTGTCTTTCTCTCAAGGTTAGAATCTCTCTCTCTCCATTGACACTCCATTTTCATACATCATCATGGAAGACCAATCTTATGACTTTTTTTTAGGAGAGCTGGTGAATCAATTATTTCTTGATTAATACTTAATCATGGGTCACCCATTTTGATCTTAATTACACTTAAACTATCCATTCCAAAAATATTAAAGTCGTGTTTAGACAAGTACGTGCTATAGAAGTATGATTCTTTACGCAGAATTAAGAAGTCTGATAAAAAAGATTGATCCACTCAGATGAATTGTTATTAGTTAACTTAATGTATAATTTAATTTGGAAGTGAATATATATAGATAAATGTTTCTTGAAATCTTATGTATGATTTAGTTTTTTTTCTTAAAACAATGTTTAATTTGGAACGAAGTAATACATTAAGTTTGATATTATACAATTTTTTGCTGAGATAATTAATTATTTATACATCAATTTATATATCTAATTATATAATTTGACTTGTAGTGAATAGCCACTCCATATTGACCTTCTTGGCTGCCGTACGTCAATTTCAAGGTCTAATCCCAATAGCACTCAACCATTCATCTCTTTGATGAGACTTGTAACAATTTTTCTGTCTCTAAAATTGCTCTCTCTCTCTCTCTCTCTCTCTCTCTCTCTCTCTCTCTCATGCCTTAACAGAATGTAACAAGTCCAGATCAGTAGTTAAATGTATGTCGGAAATCATGCAACTTATTTGTTTTGGTTGATTCTCAAAAATTCATTTTCTGATATATCATACTCAAATTACAATTTAGGAGAATATATGTTACAATAAATTCACCTTAGCAAAAATTGGCAACTGGTTTGTTTTATCATAAGGATTAACGTAATTGAGATAGTTTTCGTATTTGATTTATATAGTAAGTGACAATTATTGGCATGCATAATATATGCATGTTACAACTTTTTTTTTTTCCCTATCTAATCACTCTTCCTTTTCTTTTTTAAATTGTGGAATCCTTTAATCACACTCGGAAATTTTACAGTTTTATTGTGAAAAGACATATATGTAACTGTTCAAATTAATTAAATACACTAATTTCTTCAAGAAAATTAAAATAAATTAATGCACTAATTATTGGATAGCTAGTATGAGTTGACCCACGACTTATGAATATCTTTGATCAATGGAGTTGGTACATTAATTAAATTACTAAATCTTTATAAGATAGTAATCATGCATTCATAAATTAGTTGTACGTAACCACACATATAAATATACACATATCAAATAGATTCTAAGTATTGATCATTAGTGATCAAGTTGTACTTTGAGGATTAAACAATCTTAATCTTCATACTTTTATCATAAGTATGCCACATGGCAATGACAAATATTATTTTTATTTTCTTTAATTATTTATTTTTGAATGAAGGAAAAGCCACATTTAAAAATTCCTAGATAATTGATATAACTTAAAGAAAAAGGAAGGGGTGAAACAACTTACGAATTATAATTCGTGAGAAAGCGCTCCTACCCATTTAGCCATAAAAGAGGGAGAACAATTATACATCAATTAAATTATTATAATTGATCAGTCTAATATATCAACTTGGAAATCGTGAAACCGTAACATAAAAAAACATACTCTATAATTTAATCAATTAATTGAAGAAGATTAGTGATTGTAAATCCAAACATGGAGCAAAAACATGTATACAATTAGGATGCTTCTAGATATAGGCTTTTGAAATTTAATTTATCTTCAAATAACAAAATCATTTGTAAGTGTTGATTCATTTTTTATTGATCATAAAATTCTCACTCATTTTAAACTATTATAACAAAATTGATATAGCTTGATATGAAAGTCAATCTAATTTGACTATTGAGGCATGTATGTGTATGTATATATATGTAAATTTTTGCCTAAAATTCTTTAATTTCAAATCACTCAAATTAATTTTAAATTTTAATAATTTCTATTTTCTCATCTTATCATGGAATTAAAATACATAGAATTATTGTGAACTCGTCATAACTGTAAATTTAGTTTCGTGAGATCGATGAACTTATAAGTTACGACTACTAATCATAACCCGTAAAATAGGGATTAATTAACTTGGGAACAATTATACTTGCATTGTGAAATATTCTCCACTGCAAATTTAATTTCATGATATCGGTTAACTTATAAGTTATAACTAACTGTAATCCGTAAAATAGACATTAATTAACTTGGAATAATTATATTTACAACATGATACCATACTTTTTTGTGATTGTATATTCGACTCAAAACAAATTGCAAACAACAACGAAGAATATTAATATGGTTGAACCTATTTAAATGAAAATTTTCAAACCTAAAAGTCCCAAAGGTTTACCTATTGTAATGCAGGAGGAATTGACAAAGATCCCTAACCAATAATTTACCTTTAAGAAATGTTAGAAAATTAATCTATGAAGAAGACCCTAATCATTATTTAATTGCATTTATATAAAAACTATAAAATCAATATATTAATTAATAGCTAGGCTGTTATTATCTCAAATGCACTTTTTGCAAAGCAATTCCACAACAAGACGCTACAAATAAACGACGCCGTTGATGAGCTCAATTAGTCTCCTAATCACTGAAACTAAAAGTTATCCTATTAATTAATCAATTGATTAATTGCTATTAATGTCAAACCCTTTCTCTTAACAAACCCATCTCTTTATGGGAATCCAAGAAATGACTTGCCCCTTATCCCCTCATAATAATAGATTGCTGCAATTATTTGCATCTCTTTAGATATTTATATATTAGTGTCTAAAAGGTCAACTTAGAATAATCCTCAATTAAAAAAAAAAGATTGGGTTTTTTTCTTCTTCATAAAGTGTTAAGTATAATCAATGTTATTAATTACCAACAAGAAGTAAAACGTATAATTAAATTATAAAATTTAGAAAATATATTATAGTATTAGAATATGTGATTTATTTTGTTATTAAATTTATAAATAAATTGTATAATTTATTGATTCTATTTTGAATTCAAGTAAACTTGATTCGTCACTTTATTCAATAAATTAAGTTAGCAATAAATAATTATTAAGTTTCATTAGTGGGGTAGAGAATATATTTAATTGTGTCACGGCCTCTTTGCAAGAAGTGAGTGAAAGGCCTAAAGAAAAGAATTGGGCTAATAGCACGCACCATTTTAAGCAAATTAATGAGCTGGGTCCATGTAACTTTGTATATAATTGGGCTGAATATATTCAGCTCAAATGGCTCATTAATTAGAGTCCATTAACGTTGGCAATTAGGGCTAGGGTTCTTGTTTTCATTTTCTTTCGTCGGTGCCCATGCCGGTGACGGTGAAGGTGACGGTGACCGAGGCAAGCTCGGCATGTGGGGAAGTAAGTTTCCGATTTTATGAAAATTTACCAAGTTTAACGTTAGCAGATGATTCTGTTTTGATTGGTTGGTTTGTTCTGTTGATGTAATTGGAATTCTGGTTAAATTTGTGGATTTTAATACAAGGTGAAGATGGGGGCTCTTATATTATATCGTATCAAGTTTGCTGGATTAATTTCTGTAAATGCAGCTAAGTTTGACTGCTGAGTTAATTCTATGGGATATTCTGAGCTAACTCTGAGTGGCTTTGTTGGTACGATGTTACTAGTGCGTAATGCTGTAATGGAACTAAATTGCTTTAAGATTGGTTGTTATGTAATAGAATGAGGAAAAGAGGATTTGAGTGAATGTAAGATGTTTTAGGGAAAAGTGCTCGTAAAAAGCTTTTTGTCTTGAGTGATATTGATTTCATTTTTGCCCCCTTTACCTTGCCATTTTCTTTTACTCATCAAAATCTTTAAAATCCTTGGAGAAAATACAAGGAATGACATAAATTGTATAGTTGAACTCTTAAGCATTAATTGAAGTAGTGTATATGGTTTTTCTTGACATGATATAAGATAAGCTCTATAAACATTTGCACTCATTTTCTTTCTTTGCAGGAACTACAAAGCTCAGATTCAAAGATCAGGATGTTGGGATGAAGAAAACAGGTGTTGATGAATTCCCCTTCTGTGTGGATTTGGTTAGTTTGCTCTGGAAAGGATGCCTTCCACTTGAGAGTGAGAGTGTGCATCCCTTCCATTTCCTTCAGATCGATAAAATGTTGGTGCTGAGCTGATAGGCTTCAGACTGGCATGAGGGATGCATATGGTTAGCCCCAAGGAGGCCTTGCTCGCCGTCAAAAGATTATAGTCAGCAGGAAATGGTATTTAATGTTGCTTTTCCTTCTAACAACGTTAGTTTTTGCGTGTAATTCAGGAAAATCTAATTCGGTGATGTCAAGTTGTATAGCTGATCATATGCTATATCTTGATTTTCAGGGGACTTATCAAATGCAGTCTGACTGAAATGGTGTTAATGCCAAGGTTTGCCATTGTTACATGTCCTCTGTTAGTTTCTGTCCCTCGCCATGTCCAATTGGATGTAACTGGTGTTGAGTTTCATGTGCTAATAATATGTCTTGAAAGTTACGGGTTATGATTAATACGAGGTATTGTAATGCAGCTTCTGCCTTCTCGCATATCAATCAAGAAAACCGTTTTTGTAAGGACCAGTTCAAGGATGAATCCGGTAGATGAACCAGTTCCCGGATGCAAACAAGCAAAACCAGAAGACCATTTCGGCTTTTCTTAACTGCTTTTCATTAGAACTTGTGCTTGTCTCTCGTACAAACCTTTTCTTGCCAACTTGTGTTGAATGTCCTTTGGTTGTCTTGACCTTTTTGTCCTGATCAATTCTACGCCTTTGTCAATTTTCCCAAGTGAAAGATGGAAAATGGAATCTTATCTAGTATGTTTGTTTTGCTATGTTTAATGGTAGATAAGATATTGTAGATAACAGTATGTTGTTTTTTGGATAAGATCATAAGACTTACTAATTATATCAGCATATATATATATATATATGTATATGGTAGTTATCATACCAAAAAGAGGAAGAAAAAACCCATGAGCTATCTAGTTTATTCTTCAGACACGATCCATCAAACCTCATACTTGTATATATGAGAGAAATAAACCTCAAATGGTGGTTAAACTCAAAGTACATTGTTAACGAAAATTAAAACTATGTTTCTTATTTTGTGGTGGAAAGAATTTTGAGTTATAGAGATATCTAAAATTTAAAGAGACACATTTAATCATCAAACATATACATCATTAATGACGATTTTCATGATTTATAAATTTTCCCAAACCATCAAACAATTTTTATATAAATTTTAATCTCTTGGATTTTAAACAAATATCAAAATGACGCTAACATTGTACGCCTAGATACATCAGTACATGATTCAGACAAAAAAGGTGACGTGGTTGAGTTGGAGTGATGTGACGTCACATTTCCGAAATCCAACGGCCCGTAATTGTCGAGCTTCCCCTCCGATTCCACCCACCCGAACCCCAAACTGGAAACCGCATCCAAATCGATGACCTGAACTTAATTAGTAGTAGTTCAGCTCCTACAAATATATATATGTATGCATTCAGCTCGCTCAAATCATTTCTACTTTCATCACTTGCAAGAAAGCCAATTGCAGAAGACGAGAAGCACAACTCAAGAAGATCTCCAACTCTTCTTCTTTATTCTGCAAGGGCTGTTCTTTAATCGAAGTCTCACAAGCTAGTGAACCATTCCAGTTCCTCTCAGAAAGTAGGAATCTTTGGTTGAAACGCAAATTTGCAGCGACCCACTTTTGTTTTGTCTTGATTCAGCTACAAAGGAGGTTAAATTTTTGTTGTAATAGTATTTTTGTGCGTTTGTGCGTGGGTTGGGGGGATGGGTATTATCTATTGATTAGTATATATTTGCGGGATCTGGGGTTTTGAGTGGAGAATCGAGATGGGTTGTTGAATTTTTGGTGAGCTGAGATCTGTTTGACTTTCTGTGGAAATTTGTTGATTTTGTGAAAAAAGAATTGGGGGGATTTTTCGGGTTGTTAATTGATTTCTCTGGGTTTTGGTGTTTTGAAGTTCAAATGCACACGAGGTATATGGAGAGAACAAACTCAATGAAAGGGAGAGGGAAAAGGAGCTTGGAAGATGGTGGGGATGAAGAGCAGCAGGAGTCTGACAGAAAGAGGCCTGCTTTAGCTAGGTATTAAAGTTGCCGTGAATCTTCGTTTTTCTTGCTCTGTAGTCTGGCTTTAACTGTGAATTTTGGTATCTGATGAAGCAAATACTTAATCTTGGTATATTAGGAAATGGCAATCTGATCTTTGTTAGGGTGTTGAAGAACTATTTTCACTTCATTAGTTTCCAAATTGTGTTAAAGTTTGATGCAGAAGCAATTGGTTATTGAAAATGTTCGGTCATTATATCAAGATGTTTTGTGTGTTTTTTGTGTGAAGTTGATTAATCAACACAATTAATTCAAATCAGTTCACACAAAAGCATAGTAACAAGATGTACCTCCTGAAAATTTGCAAATGAACCAAATGCACTCAATATTTTCTAAATGTCTTAGCTAAAAGTTTAATTCTGTTTCTTCTGCTGATGCCCGTTTGTCATTGTTTTGTGTAAATTGGGTTCTTCATTGAATATAACTTTTAGTCAAGTGAACTGATTCTAGGGGAATAAAAAAATTATGATTGTCTGATGAAATGGTGTGTTTTGTGCAGCGTTATTGTGGAAGCTCTAAAGGTGGATAGCCTCCAGAAGCTTTGCTCATCTTTGGAACCAATTCTACGAAGAGTGGTAATGATGAATGCCTTGTCATTCTGGTGTGAACTTTTTCCAGCTTCTGTTGATCTGGTTTGATTATGGCCTTTCCTTTGGAAGTTGAATGAAGATTCTCATATATAAGATTCTCATTATATGACGCCACCTAATCCTTTTGGATTCTTTTAGAATAAAGGCAATATAATTCCAAGTCCATTCTAGATGTTAATTAATTATACAACCAGTGAAACTTTAATCACTTCCTTACTTCTCCCCCGTTGATAATCACACTAACATGAAACTATTTTTGTTGATCCAATATGAGAGTGGTGAAGCCATTCCTTTCGTGAAAAATGGCCTCTGCAAAATACAACATCATCATTTACTTATCAATTATGAACTTATCAGCAGGCTTTGCCTTATTCATAACTTTTCTTGAATAGGTTAGTGAAGAAGTTGAAAGAGCTTTGGCTAAGCTGGGTCCTGCCCGACTCAATGGAAGGTTGGAGATTTATCCATAACTTACACATGAAAATGCCTTTTTTGGTGAAAATGTTGTTGCTGACTTGAGTCTGATATATGCTTTAAAACTGTAGTTGGATTATTTGATTGGTTGAGTTTTTTGCACTTTGTAAAATTCTAGTTGCGAAACAAGGCTGATTCTCAGTTATTCTTTCACTCTAAGCATTACTTAAGTTCGAATGAGCTCAGTGTGAGCTTCCATAAGAGAGAAGGAGAAGCAAGAGAAAGAGTCTTTTGAAGTTATTGCATTAGCCATTAGGACTTAAGGAGATAGATTGAATGACTGTATGAAGATGTATTTTACTCCTAATAAATCTTGCGCATTTGGATTTTTTTTTTTTTTTTTCATTCTATTGAGAAGAACGCTAAATTCAGTAACATGGTATTTATGTGCCTTTCTGGTAAAAAAATACGGTGAATCACCCTTGTAAGTTTTAAACCACCAGGTCTCGTTTCTTATTGTTATAGATTTCAAACTGCATTATTCACCCACTAGAGAAGTAAAGCGATAAGATAAGATCTCAAGCACTTGTCACATTTGTATAATATAGCATCTCTGATAAAAAAAATAAAAAAAATAGACCTCTGGGCTGAGTTACTGGCCCTTTCTGAGTAGCTACAAGTAAGGTGCTCCTTATCCAATTCCTTCCGGAATTGTAGGAGCATTAGCTACAGTGAAGGTAGGCCCTTACTCAGTTCCTTAAGGGAATTGTCGGGCCTTTAGCAGCATATATAACACTCTAGTAGCTGCTGTGAGGAGTTCATCCTTCGGATTCTTTCCCTGGTCCGGGATAAAGATATCCAGCTCTTCTTATCCAACTCCATAACAAGGAGCTCAGTCGCTCCGTTCAAAAAATGTATATCATAAAAGAGAGTTTCATCATTAATCACATGTTCCTTGATGAGTTCATAGGTGGACCATTGGGGGGGGGGGGTTTGAATTTGTCTTTCCTCTAAAAAGAATTCCATTTTGTTCATGAGAGTCGAATGAAGCGTCTCTATTTCTACAGGCAGCGAAGGATGTAAGGGCTCTGAGTGGGTTGATGAACCTGGGAACACTTCAGAATCAGAACCTGAAATGGATATGGTTAAAAAATCGGATATATTAAGAGAAGCTACCACGAAATGATGATAGTAGATTGTTTATAGATTTTTATGCTCATGTGTTTTACATTCTTCTGAATCCCTCTTTATTTTGCTTTCTCAGTATTCTTCAGATGCCATATATCTTGAATTAGAATAGATTTTGTAGAAATACTTACTCACATCCAATATATGTGTCAAGCTAGACACTTTGGTGGCCTCTGTTTAATGGTGTGATTTTGTGTACTCAACAGTTGTTTCTCTGCCATATTATATTATTTTAAGATTGTTTTTTTAAAGTTTTTCCAAACTTTGCTATTTTAGGTCATCACCAAAACAAATTGAAGGTCCAGATGGGAGAAACTTGCAGCTTCACTTCAAGTCCAGGCTTTCTCTTCCACTTTTCACTGGGGGGAAAGTGGAGGGGGAGCAGGGTGCTACAATTCATGTTGTACTGGTAGATACCAATACAGGCCGTGTTGTAACATCTGGACCCGAATCATCTGTGAAGCTGGACATCGTCGTGCTGGAAGGTGATTTTAACAATGAAGATGATGAAGGCTGGACTCAGGAAGAGTTTGAAAGCCATATTGTGAAAGAACGTGAAGGAAAGAGACCTCTTTTGACTGGTGATTTACAGGTCACACTCAAGGAAGGTATTGGAACACTAGGTGATCTCACATTTACAGACAACTCTAGCTGGATAAGGAGCCGGAAGTTCAGACTTGGTTTGTCAGTTGCATCAGGATATGGTGAGGGTGTACGCATCCGGGAAGCAAAGACAGAAGCGTTCACTGTCAAAGATCACCGAGGGGAATGTATGTAACTATATATTGATTGACATTTCCAATTATTTCTTATGATGCCTTATTATAAACATGTGGTGGTAACATAATATGATATGGTGATGGCATTTCACAGGATCTAAATAACTTTGGATAAACAGTTTCAAATATGGCAGTTTCAGAATAGAAAATCAATAAAGCGATGTTGGACCATACTATATCAATGTACTAACATTGAGAGAATTAGTTTATTACAAAAGGCAACCTAGTATAAGATATCAGCATGTGAAATTGAAATGAACTAAATGCACTTTTGGTTCATAACCATTGTTTGATTAAAGTTTTGTAAAGGGTTTGAAGATACAAAGTAAATATTGGACATGTGTATATGATATGCTACCTTTGGTACTTTGGAGTCCAAAGCTTTTGGACTCTCCTTTAGGCTGTCTGGCGCATACCTATGTTCAGTTATTTTGGATGCTGCATGCAGTATAGTTTCTTAACATAGTGATTATTTACTGAAGTGTCTTTATTCTAACAGTATACAAGAAGCATTATCCACCTGCTTTGAGTGATGATGTTTGGAGATTGGAGAAAATTGGGAAAGATGGATCATTCCACAGGAGGCTTAATAATGCAGGCATATATACTGTAGAAGACTTCCTGCGGCTTGTAGTCAGGGACTCCCAAAAGTTGAGAAGTGTAAGTATTTGCAAACTATTGCTTTGGTCAAATGTTTCTTGATAATCTGACTTTGACTCTGATGTTGGCAGATTCTTGGGAGTGGTATGTCAAATAAAATGTGGGAGGCCCTTCTAGATCATGCCAAGACTTGCGTCCTGAGTGGGAAGCTTTATGTATATTACCCTGATGATACAAGAAGTGTAGGTGTTGTCTTTAACAATATCTATGAGCTGAGTGGCCTCATAGCTAACGATCAATACTATCCAGAAGATTCACTTTCTGACAGCCAGAAGGTAGGTCCATACTCTGGTGAAATGAAGAAACATGATCTTGTGCAGCAATTAGTTTCACTGTTATTATTCATGGGGCTTCTCGTCATGCTTAGACTTAACTTGTTCTTCTTTGCTTTATATATAATTTGAAGTAGAAGAAAAATTGGTGGTAGATGCTCGTTCCTGGTGGTTTTGTTTTATTTCATGCGATAAAATTTTGAAAATGTTTTTAATACGCGAAATCTCTGTTATAATGTTATGTAAGACACAATAGAAAGTGCTGTTTGTGGTCTGCATGTGGGTTTATCATAATTATCTTTGATGCATTTAGTGGATTTTTTCTCAATATGAATTATTGGGGTCATGTATTTGATAATCTTTCCAGCAGGTTGGCGTTATCAGCTTTGTTTTGCTCAATTTGCTAATTTATTGTATCTGGATCTCAAAAGAATGTTTATGCCTCTTTTCCTTTTAGGTCTCATGCAACAATTAAAAAAATAAAAATCAGAAGAAGCAGCAGCTCAAATATTGTTTATAATTATTATTTTTGGAATTCTCCAGTTCGTGGTGCCTAAACATTATTGAGGGCAAAAAATGAAAATTTGTTGTAAACAGAGAGTACATGATAATGAGGATGCTAGCCTATATCTACATTTGTTGTATTTGTGTAATTTTGATTTATGGGAAACAGCAATCGCATTGTATGCTGATTAACTTCTAAATGGCTAGTGAAGGCAAGACTTTATGGACTCTTTGAATCTATTTTCTGTGAAGGTTTATGTGGATACCTGGCTGAAGAAAGCATATGACAATTGGAATCAAGTTGTGGAATATGATGGGAAATCACTGTTAAATTTCAAGCAAAATAAGAAGCCAAGCACGTCAAAAAATGATTTACCTATGAGCTCAGTCAATTATTCTCTATCTTTAGATAATCATCTTCCACCACAAAGATTGCCAGTAGCCGGTTCTTCTGAATCTGCATCAATGGACCAAAGCATGCTCGTTGGAGGTGAGGCGCATCTAACTAGAAGCATTTGTCTTTTGTTCTCCGTATATTTATAGCTGATAACTACTCTTAAGATTAAAATTTTGCAATTATGCACAAATGTATCTGTCAGAGTATTTGCAAGAGATTGGTTGGTGGTTCTTTCTTTCATCAACCTGATAACAGATTCAAGACCCAACTTCTCAGAGCCATTTTTTTAATGGTTCTTAATAGTTTGTTATTAAATTGTGAAACATTTAAAAAGACATGTTTTATTGCCAAAATAACCTGCTTTGAGAGGACTATAGATCTATAGATCCCTGAATTATTGATTCAGCATAGATGCCCCCTTTATTATGATACGATTTTATTTGAACAGTTAGTCAACTACATTGGCATTTTTCAAATTTTCACTTATGCATACCATACTGTTACTTCTCATTTTATGTGCATCACCACTCAGCGATGTTGGCGGAGTTGTTATATGCAATCTGCAGAAATTGATGTACCTTTTTTCTTTACTTTTCATTCTATTTTGTTCTGTATCTGGTCCTTGAAGTTGTGTAATTCTCATAACTGGTTGCTTCAATTTGTTCTTGAATCAAGTCTAACCAAATTTGTTGGTGGGGCAGTATGCAGAGACTAACGCTTTTATTTCTGCTAAACCGTGTCCAGGTTATAACGACAATATGAATACCAGATACTCCACCCAGTCTCAGCTTATAAATTCACGCTCCCAGTTTGAACCAGCCTCTTTCACCCAGCACGATCAGCAGGTCAACCAAATCCAGAATGTTGGTCTCGCCCTTGGTCCATTTGACGACTGGTCAAGTAGCCGCAATAAGGGCACTGATGATTTCTTGTCAGAGGAAGAAATTCGTATGAGAAGTCATGAAATGCTCGAGAATGAAGATATGCAGCACTTGCTTCGGCTTTTCAGCATGGGGGGCCATGCCTCTGTGAACATGCCTGATGATGGGTTTAGCTTCTCTTCTTACGTCCCATCACCTTCTCCTTCATTTAGCTATGGTGAGGATCGAGCCCGTTCTGGAAAGGCTGTTACTGGATGGCTCAAGATTAAGGCTGCAATGAGGTGGGGCATCTTTATCAGGAAGAAAGCAGCAGAAAGGAGGGCTCGTATTGAGGAGTTAGAAGATGAATAAATAGTCTTCTGAAGATTCAGATCAGAGCAGTGTTAACCAACCACTAGGATTCTTGGAATTTTATGACTGTATGAGAGAGTATATATTCCAGAGTTCTTCAATGATTTCATGTACAGTCACCTGTACAGTAAGTTGTTTGCTTATAACATTCTGTATCATCTTCAACTTGATTGTTGCTTACTATTCGTGTATGTGTTTTGAACATGTACAATTACACCGCTTTTGTATTGCTTTTCATTTCACTGAGAAGACAAATCTTCTAGAACTCTTGTATTTGAATTGATTATAGATTCATTACTGTTTGTATTGCTGTTTCCTCATTCTTTTATTCCTTTGCTTGACTTCTTTGATAAATAGGTTCAAAAGTTGTTGATCAGCCTTTTTTTTTTTTGCAGAAAATGTACAGTTGATCAGTTGAGTATATATCTTGATTACTGATTCTACTAATGTCTGGATAACTTGCTGCGAGTAAATACACAAAAAACCAGATGGAAGAATTGTCTGATGTTGAGATTTATATATGTTTATGGATTACTTGTAACAAATCTTAATCATGTTATGGTTGTAAAAGCACATTCTGCCAGTGTGATCAACATAATCTCATAGATTCCATATATATATAGTTTGATTAATATATATATATATATATATATGGAAATGGTAGTCAACCAGTGTTTTCATAACCGAACCGGTCACCAAACCGGTTTGGCCACGTTTGACGGTTCAAGCGGTCGTATCAGTTGAACTGCCGGTTTAACCCGTAAAATGATTTTTGTCTATCTTTTTTCAATATTATTAATGTTATATTAAAAAAATACATTTATAAGATTCGTATCTATATATATATATATATATAAAGAAGACCTTTAATAAAAATAGTTAACTAATTTTCCCTCCTAAATTTACATACTATAATTGGAAAGAAGTTAGTTAGAACAATTAAAAAAATTCAAAAAATAAATAGATCTATACTTTTAAAAATTGTAAGGTCCTCTAGGTTGGGTTATAGCCTATTGGTAGGTTATTTAGGTTATTTTTGTCTTTTTTTTATAGTTTATATAATCATAATCTTTAAATTAAATCATTTTTTCAATTTAAAATTTTGTTTTAATCTATGATATATCAAATTTATCATTTTGGTATCTAGAATTTTGTTGTTAATGCATGATATATCAGATTTATCATTTTTTATGAATTCTAATTTGTTATTTACATTGCATCGTAAAAAAATAACAATGTATAAATTTGATATTTAAACTTTGGTGCATAATTAAATTTAACACAATTAGAAATACAAAAACAAATGACTAAATTAAACTAAGATTAGGAAATTAAAAAAATAATTTGTAAAATACAAAGTTTTAGACTTTGGAGAAATTAATTATAATGAAAAACAGTTTTATATAGTTGTTTGGTTTATTTGTCAATATAAGTGAGTTCAATATTCAGTTATCTACGTTATTTGAATATATAAAAATATATTTAGGTATTTATATCTTTTTTTTAACTATAAATAATTAAGTTAGTGGTTAGATCGAAAATTTAAAAAAAAAAATTGTGAACGTCAGGGAACATTCAAAAAATACAACAATATATTTATCATGACACTTATGTCTATATTATAAATTGCAACATGCATAAAATATCTTTAGGAGTTAAAATATTTTTTTTAATATCAATTATCGTTTTAACATTCATGACACAATAAATGTTAATTTTCTCATTACCAAATTTAATTTATTTTAATTCACAAAATTGGTTAGTGTACAAAATTGATGTCATTTTTAACAACTTCATATTTCAAATATAGATTTTATATTTCATTGTTCAACAAAAATATAAGTTTATGTAGTATTGTTTGCATTTTAAAAACATAATAATAATAATATTTAAAATGAGAAACAGTAGAGATAAAATGTCTAAATTCTTATTGATATATAATTTAGGTTATGATACTACTATCAAATTATATTATTAATTTTTTTAAAATTAATAAATTAAATTACAAACCGTGCATCGCACGGGTATAATTCTAGTTGAAATAAACACAATCAAGTCATAAAATAGCAACACATGAAAAGTCATAAATTGTCATACTACATGCCTTATAATACATAATGAAGTCTCAAACTAAAATATTAAATACTAAAATTTAGATAGATAAATTGACAAAGTAAAAATCTTGATGATTTGATCAAATCACATCATCTCCTTTAACCATTTTCGCATGGAAGTTTTGAAATTTTGGGGTTATGTAGAGTAAGTCTTGTGTGAGACCGTCTCACGGATCTTTTTTCGTGAGACGGGTCAACACATAACCCACACTTAGCAATTCATATGAAAGTTTGTGATATGGATTCAATTCATGCGTAATAAGGACTCGTCTCACGGAAACTATCCGTGAAACCGTTTCACATGAGTTTTTGCGTTTGGAATTTGGGGAAAAATATATTTAATTGCTTATTAATTTATAAAGAATTCTTTTAGTTTTAATTTAAAGTGAAAAATGAAATGTAATTAATAAAAAAGGATAGTCAGCCGATTTTCCGGTTTTTCCGGTTATAACTTGTTCGATTGGTTTTTACTCGATTTTTCTCGGGTTGACCGTAAGAGTGATTATTATGTTGTTGTTTTCAGACCGACACCAGTTCCCACACTGATTTTCGGTTGTAAAAGTGATTATTATACCGATTCCGGTTGTAAGAGTGATTATTATGTTGTAAGAGTGATTATTATGTTGTTGTTTTCGAACCGAAACCAGTTCCTACACCGATCCAGTTGTAAGAGTGATTATTATGTTGTTTTCGGGCCGACACCAGTTCCTACACCAATTTCCGATTGAACCGTCCGATTTGGCACGATTATGAAAATACTGTAGTGAACAACTTGATCTCCTATACCGATTTCCGGTTGTAAGAGTGATTATTATGTTGTTTGCGGACCGACACCAGTTCCTACACCGATTTTCAGTTGAACCATCCGACACCGATTTCCGGTTGAACAGTCCGATTTGGCACATTATGAAAACACGGTAGTGAACAACTTGATCTTGAATCTTAAATATAACTCATTTGAAATTAAATAGCTTTATTTTCTAATTAGAAGTCGTTTTAAAAATGTATAGCACATTTAATATTTCTTTACTATAACTACTTATAAAAGATAATGAGTGAGTCTTGTGTGAGACCGTCTCACGGATCCCATTCCGTGAGACGGATCAACCCGATCCGGTCAAAGTCTAAAGTCTAAAGTCAACAGTCAACAGCCGATCAACGCTGGTCAACGTCGATCAACGCCGTTGACCAAAAAGTATTATATGTCATGCATAAAAGTATTATATGTCATATATAAAAGTATTACATTCATAATGTAATACTGTTATTCTACTCACATAATACTTCTATGTGTATCATGTTATACTTTTAATTAGTATTATGTACTACATATAAAAGTATTACATGATATATATAAAAATATTACTTGTTGATTTCAATACTATTACGTGTTGCACATAAAAACATTACATTATGAGAGTATTACTTGTTGATTTCAATAGTATTACTTGTTGAACATAAAAGTATTACATTTGTGTATTAGACAATATTTTTTCTATATATCATCTAATACTTCATAGTATTACATGATACACATAAAAATATCACTTGTTGATTTCAATAGTATTACATGTTACACATAAAAGTATCACATGATGTATATAAAAATAGAGTAGGTCTCTTGTGAATCAGGTGCATGGATCTTAGATCCATGCACCCGGATCAGATCCTTTTTTTTTCGCACATTATTTTTGAAAAAAACCATATACCAATAGGTTATGTTAGATATACCTTTACGTTATGTTAGACAAACCTTTAAGCTATGTTAAACATACCAGTTTTGCCCAAATTCCATGCCTTGTCTTTTTTTGGCTTGATTTTTGAATTTTGGCACATACCACTACGTTATGTTAGACATACCTTTGCGTTGTGTTAGACATACCTTTATGTATACTTAGACATACATTTGTATATGTTAGACATATTTTTGAATATAGTTAAACATACATTTATATATGTTAGACATAGCTTTGTATATAGTTAGACCTACCTACACATGGTTGGTTTAACTATACACTAAGGTTTGTCTATTGGAGCGAATTTTGGATGAGCTTCAGCACAAGTGTTCAGTGTGTGGGAGCGCGTTTTGGGCGTGTGAACGGGTCGACCCGGTTGCACGGCAACCGGTGCATAAAAGTTTTTGCCATAAAAATATTACTTGTTGATTTCAATAGTAATATATGTTGCACATAAAAGTATTGCATATTGTTATGTTCTTATAATGTAATAATATTTTTGTGTGTATTAGGTAATATATTTTTATATATTGTTTAGCACTTCATAATGTAATACTTTCATGTATATTATGTGATACTTTTCTATAGATCGAATAATACTTTTGTATTATATACATATAATGTATAATATGTTACAAAAGTATTAGATGATATATAGAAAAATATTATCTGCTACACATAAAAGTATTACATATTTTCATATATTCTAACCAAATCCAAAATCATACTATTTTACAAAAATATTACATAATATATTGAAAAGTAATACTTGAAACACACAAAAGTATTACATAATTTCTCAAAATTTTGTCACATATGATACACATAAAAGTATTACCTTATAAAAGTAAAAATACTACATTCATAATGTAGTATTTTATGTATGTCGTGTACTACTTTTACATACAATATGTAATACTTTTGGTCAACGGTGTTGACCAACCGTTGACTGGCATTGACTTTTGATCGTTGACCGTTGACTTTAACTTTGACCGTTGACCGGATCGGGTTGACCCGTCTCACGGAATGGGATCCGTGAGACGATCCATACAAGAATTTGTCAAAGATAATATATATAAGTATATATATATTAAATTTTCTAATTATAATTAAAGAGTCAAACTTGAATTTGAATTCATAAAGATATAAACAATCATCCCAAATTCCAAACTTAAGCTCCAGCTTGATGTCATGAGTTCTCAATCAATGAATTCAGGATTGAGAAAAGCAGGATTGAGAACAACATAGAGAAGCAGACTATTGCTATTGGGATTGAGAACATCAAAGAGAACGATATAGAGAAGCAGGCCAAGTCGTATTGGACAGGTTGTCACAACGACCTGACCTAGTCAAAAGGTTGTCACAACTACCTGACCCTAAGAGATACATTGTTAGTGAGATACATTGTTAGTGAGAGAGCTTGATAATGACCATATGAATAAGAGTAGTGAGGGGAATGGAATGTGCCATTGAATGGAAGAAAATTGGACATGAAAGAAGAGATATGAAATATAGAGGATGAGAATGAGAGATGAGAGAGGAAATGGAGGAACAAAAAAAGAAGAGATATGAAATATAAAAGAGGACGGGAATGAGAGAGAAAATAGAGGAACAAACGTGAATAGAGAGAAGAGTTTTTTTTTTTTTTTTTTTTTTTTTGAGGAATATGAGGATATATTTATATTTCAAAAATTAATTTTTTTCCCAAAATATTTATATTTATAAATTTTATGGACAGAATATACAATTAGGTCAAGCGAGCGTAGTGGAGTAGATTTTCAACATTTGCTACAAGTGTTGGAACCCCACCCAGCTATTTCTATTCCATTTATTCTTTTTACATCTTTCTTTTTTATTTTGTTTTTTACATCTTTCTTTTTTTATTTTGTTGTATTCATTTATTTATTATGCTATTAATTCTATTTATAGACATTTCTTTCTTTTTTTCATTTCTATTCCATTTATTCTTTTTACATTTACTTTTCTTTTTTTCATTTCTATTCCATTTATTGTATTCTTTTTACATTTCTATTCCATCTATTCTTTTTACATTTCTTTCTTTTTTATTTTGTTGTATTCATTTATTTATTATGTTTCTATTTTTAAAATTCGTCTCTCTCCCTTTTAATATTCTGAATTTGATTAGTTTTGAATATATAGTACAAGTTAATTAATCATATTGATTCTATTTATAGACATTTCTTTCTTTTTTATTTTGTTGTATTCTTTTTCATTTCTATTCCATTTATTCTTTTTACATTTCTTTCTTTTTTATTTTGTTGTATTCATTTATTTATTATGTTTCTATTTTTAAAATTCGTCTCTCTCCTTTTTAATATTCTGAATTTTATTAGAATTTGAATATATAGTACAAGTTAATTAATTAGTAATGCTATTAATTCTATTTATAGAATATTAAATGCAAACTGGATTATGTTTTGATCTTAAAACTTCATGATATTTAATCTAATGAATAATTTAATCGTACTTTCATTCTTTGTTTCCTTTACTACAATAGACCATTATTCAATTATTGAGTCCACTTCAACAATGTTTTTAATTAAACTGTTTTCTAACTTCAACAAACACTGTTTTTAATTAAACTGTTTAAATTTAAACTGCTGATTTAATTATTGAGTCCACTTCAACAAACACTGATTTAATTGCTGATTTAATTATTGAGTCCACTTCAACAAACACTGATTTAATTAAAATGTTTCTAAGCCTTTAATTAAACTGTTTTCTAAGATATGTTACTTATGATATAAGAAAAGGTTGATTAAGCTATAGTTCCAATTATAAAATTGACTACACTTATTTATAGGCCCTATTGAGCCCATGTGTTATTTATGGGCCCTATTGAGCCCATGTCAAGTGTTCCACATATCTAACTTTGTTTACTTTTTTCACATGTCAAGTAAAACAACAATACAAACCATACATCTTTTTCACTCAATTACGGTTGGAAAAAAACAATCCAAACCATTCACTCAATTACTGTTAACTTTTTTTTTTTTCACTCAATTACTGTTTTTTTTTTTTAACTTTTTTTATGTGTCGAGGAAAAAAAACAATCCAAAACCATACATCTTTTTCACTCCAAACCATACATCTTTTCCACTAGAGTAGGTCTTGTGTGAGACCGGATTTTTTTTTGTGAGACGGGTCAACTCATAACCCACTCTTAGTAATACATATAAAAATTTGTGGATATGAGTTCAATTCAAGGTAATAAAGATTTGTGGATATGAGTTCAATTCAAGGTAATAAAGATCCGTCTTTTTTTGTGAGACGGGTCAACTCATAACCCACTCTTAGTAATACATATAAAAATTTGTGGATATGAGTTCAATTCAAGGTAATAAAGATATCCGTGAGCCCGTCTCACATGAGTTTTTGTCTTTCCACTAACTGTTTAACTTTTTTTTTACTTTTTTCATGTGTCAAGGATCCAAACCATACATCTTTTTCACTCAATTACTTTAACTTTTTTTTTTTATGTGTCAAGGGTTAATACCAAAAAACAATCCAAACCATACATTTTTTTCACTCAATTACTATAAAAATACATCTTTTTCACTCAATTACTATAAAAATTTTATGTGTCAAGGATTAATACCAAAAAACAATCCAAACCATACATCTTTTTCACTCAATTTATGTGTCAAGGGTTAATATCAAAAAACAATCCAAAACATAAATCTTTTTCACTCAATTAAAAATTATATGTATTATATTTTAAAAAAATTAGCTTATTTTGGGTAAATGAAACTTGCCCGATTGAATAAATGATGAATTGAAAATAATGACAATAAAAGATGAATTGAAAATAATAACATGAGTGGCTCTCAGAGAAATATAGAATCAATTTATTTATTAAATAGACAAAATCCCAAAAGGAAAAGATCAAGAACGAAAAAGAAGAGTGAATAGTAAAAAAAAGGAATGAAAGTTCCCATCGAAATACTCATGGCACCTCTACCTCAACCTCCACCACGGCGACGGTCAGTCCCAAATAATTTGTTACCGGTTAATACGATAAAGCCAACACAAATCGTGACAAAAACACTTGCGATAAATGGATTACAATCGGTTATATTGTGCACATTGTTTACTTCTACTTCAGTCGGATCCTTCCCTTTTACTCGAACAAAAATATTGTGCACATTGTCCACCAGTCGGATCCTTCCCTTTTACTCGAACAATAAATTTCATCTTTGTTGGCTACGCCCTAGTATTTGAAAGTGATCTATTTCAAATAAAATATTATTAAGTATTCAAAGCTAGAGAGATGGAGAGAAGAAATATACCTTCAAAGATTTCTTTACTTTTCTCTTCTATGTCTAAGAGATGTATTTCATTGAGGGAGAATTTATGATTTTTTTATCATTATTTATAGATGAAATTCTAATCTAATAAAGATATGATTCTTTTCGAGCAAGTCATTCAAATTCACTTACTCCTTATCCATCAAATTCATTCAGATTTCTAATCTTAATATGCAAGGCCCAAGCCCATAATATACTTTCTACTCTTTTGACCTACCTTTACAGCTTCTTATGTATCAAGAATTCTGTTGGCTACATAATTATTTTATTGTATATATATATGCAAATACATATTCTTGTAATCATCCCATATTTTTTGGAAAAGATTTGTTTGAAGTTTATCAGGATACAACTCAATATTTGATAACCCATGAATGCGAATTATGTTGAAAAGACATACATAGAATATAAAAAGACATACTTACACTAAAACGAGTGGGAAAAGTAAAAACTCATATTTGTAACATAAAAAGACATAGTTATATCCTCAAAACGTATATGTGTAACATAAAAAGACATACTTCTAACGACTTGTAGCATAAAAAAATATATTTATAACATCAAAAACATAATTACACTAAAATATAGTAAGAAAATCAGAACACATACTTATATGTTGAAAATGCATACTTATTATATCAAAAGACATACTTACACTAGAAAAGGGTGAGAAAGTCAACAGATACTTATAACATCAAAAGACATACTTGTAAGTTTGTAACATAAAAAACTAAATATTATGAAAATAATATTAACTAAATATTAGGAAAATAATATTGACTAAATATTGTATCGACTAAATATTAGGAAAATAATATTGACTAAATATTGTATCTTAGGATATACTTTTGTATCTTTGGTAGTTATTTTGTTTCCATGTTTTACGTTGTAATCATATTATTTATTTCAGCGGAATAGAATATCCTCAATAATTTTTGAGACAATATTCTCTCCTCACATGGTATTAGTTCAGTGGAATAGAATATCGTCAATAATTTTTGAGATAATATCCTCTCCTCACATGATATCAGTTCAGTGGAATAGATCGAATAGAATATCGTCAATAATTTTTGAGGCAATATCCTCTCCTCACACTTATGTGTTGATAATCAAAATGTTGTGTGGGAGAAATATTATGTTTATTTTTGAGGCAATATCCTCTCCTCACACTTATGTGTTGATAATCAAAATGTTGTGTGGGAGAAATATTATGTTTATTCTTATGTTATTGAGTTTTATTAGTTTCTTTTATGAAATAATTATGTGTTGATAATCAAAATGTTGTGTTGGAGAAATATTATGTTTATTTTTGTGTTATTGAGCTTTATTAGTTTCTTATATGAAATAATTAGAATGCGCATATTTACCAAATTGCATACTTATATCTATTTTGATATTTTGAATCTTTGTTATAGTGCATGCAGTTAGTAAATAAAACATATGCATACTTATATCTATTTTGATATTTTGAATCTTTGTTATAGTGCATGCAGTTAGTAAATAAAACATATACTTACACCATATGGATGCAAGAAACATACTTAAAACTCTGTTTTATTGCATGGAATGAGTAAATAAAACTCATACTTACAGGTGGAAAATATGTACTTATAGATGCAAAATGCATACTTATATTTATTTTGGTGTTTTGAAACTCTGCAGTGAGTCAATAAAACTCATACTTATACATGGAAAAGACGTACTTATGAATGAAAAAGACATACTTATATTTATTTTAGTGTTTTGAAACTTTGTTTAAGTGTATGTAGTGAGTAAATAAATACAAATAACACATGCCTATAATTATAAAAAGTCATACTTATAGCTATGAAAGATGTATTTTTCTGTAAATCGTTGACTAACTAATAATTAAATTCATCAATTCTATTCGACTTTTAGAATAAAATTCTAAAATGATAGAGTGAACTGAAATTTGGTCCCTTGAAGATCTCCCTCTTTCGTGATCGCCACGTCGAAAAATACTCTTTATCCTCTTTTCTAATCAATACTTATGTGTTTAAAAGACACTTATATGCTTAAAAGGCATACTTGGACCAGAAATATGAAAGAATTTAGAATACATACTCAGAAATATGAAAGAATTTAGAATACATACTCATGTTCAGGATCAATACTTATGTGCTAAAAAGACATACTTATGTACTTAAAAGGCATACATGGACCAAAAATATGAGATAAATTTAGAATACATATTCATGTTCAAGTGCTAAAAAAGCTTACTTATGTGCTTAAAAGACATACATGGACAAAAAATATGAGAGAAATTTAAAATACATATTCATGTTCATGATCAATACTTATGTGCTTAAAAACACTTATTAAAAGGCATACTTGGACCAAAAATATGAAAAAATTTAGAATACATACTCATGTTCAGGATCAATACTTATGTTCTAAAAAAACATACTTATGTGCTTAAAAGACATATATGGACCAAAAATATAAGAGAAATTTAGAATACATATTCATGTTCAGGATCAATACTTATATGCTTAAAAGACACACTTATGTGCTTAAAAGACATACTTGGACAAAAAATATGAAAGAAATTTAAAATACATACTCATGTTCATAATCAAATTTAAGAAAACTCATTGTCTAAGCTAATAAAAGTAAAACTGAAAATACAGAATTTGTAATCCAACTGAAACATTGAGTAGCAAGATTGGAACTCCAATCTAGGTAGAATCAAATTTAAGAAAACTCATTGTCTAAGCTAATAAAAGTAAAACTGAAAATACAGAATTTGTAATCCAACTGAAACATTGAGTAGCAAGATTGGAACTCCAATCTAGGTAGATGAGTAAAACTGAAAATACAGAATTTGTAATCCAACTGAAACATTGAGTAGCAAGATTGGAACTCCAATCTAGGTAGATGATTCTGGTTATCATCATACAAGCACATCACGCTCATCTTTTCCGTTTAAACTATCTGACATCTCATTTTCTAAATCGTCTAAAGTAATATTACTGCATCGACAAAAAAGTAGCATGATTGGAACTCAAAACAGCAGTCTAGGTAGAAGATTTTGGTTATCATCATACAAAGCACAGCACGCTATTTCAAGTATTCCTCTTTCGTGCCCCTCATCTTTTCCGTTTAAACTATCTGACATCAAGTATTCCTCTTTCGTGCCCCTCATCTTTTCCGTTTAAACTATCTGACATCTCATTTCCCAGCCCTTGGTTCTGTCGAAGCATTTCCACTCTCAAAATATAGCTTCTGGTAAGACCATATTTCCTTGGTCCAATGAACATATTTTTTGATATTCACGTTAATCATATTTAATGAAACAATTGAAGATATATATATTACATTGTTCATTCAGTTAAATTCAAATGTTTTTATATATTACAACTTAATTATTTAACATAAAAGATTTTCAACATATATATCAAACTATATAATTATGTTAATTATGTTTTTCAAATATTTTTATTCTGTGCAACGCACGGGTGAAACACTAGTCGTGATAAAAACACTTGCGATAAATGGATCACAATCAGTTATATTGTCCACTTTTACTTCAGTCGGATCCTTCCCTTTTACTTGAACAATAATTTATAGGCCTTATTGAGCCATATGTCATATGTCAAGTGTTACACATGTACTATAACTTTTTTTTATGTGTAAGGGTTAATACCAAAAAACAATCCAAACCATACATCTTTTTCACTCAATAAAAATTATAAGAATTAGCTTATTTTGGGTAAATGACACTTGCCCGATTAAATAAATGATGAATATTTGAAAATAATGACATGAATGAGATAATGAATTGAAAATAATGACATGAATGGATCCATAAATGAGTTATATATAATCAATTTATTTATTAAATATATAAAATCTCAAAAGGAAAAGATCAAGAACGAAAAGAAAAGTGAATAGTAAAAAAAAGGCAGAAAAAGAATGTGAAATGAAAGTTCCCATCGAAATCCTCCCGCCACCTCTGCCTCAACCTCCACCACGGCGGCGGCGGTCGGTCCTGAATAGTTTGAATAGTTTGTTACCGGTAAATATATCAACAATAAAGGCAGCCAATAACGTGGTCAAAAAACCTTCGATAAAACCTTCGATACAATAGTCCATCACACTACGATCGGTTATATTGTCCACTTCTACTTCAATCGGATTCTTCCCTCGAACAATAATTTTCATATTGTCCACTTCTACTTCAGTCGGATTCCTCCCTTGAACAATAATTTTCATTTTTGTTTGTTGCGCCCTAGTATTTGAAAGTGATCTATTTCAAATAAAATATTATTAAGTATTCAAAGCTAGAGAGATGGAGAGAAGAAATATACCTTCAAAGATTTCTTTACTTTTCTCTTCTATGTCTAAGAGATGTATTTCATTGAGGGAGAATTTATGATTTTTTTATCATTATTTATAGATGAAATTCTAATCTAATAAAGATATGATTCTTTTCGAGCAAGTCATTCAAATTCACTTACTCCTTATCCATCAAATTCATTCAGATTTCTAATCTTAACTAGTGTTTCACCCGTGTGTTGCACGGAATAAAATATTTGAAAAACATAATTATATAGTTTGATATGTTGAAAATATTTTATGTTTAATAACTAAGTTGTAGTATATAAAAATATTTGAATTTAGCTGAATGAACAATTTAATTTATATATCGTCAAATTTTTTATTTATTTAAGATTAACGTGAATATAAAAAAATTTATAACGTTAAACATAATGTAAGCATATTTGAACTAAATAGTATAGAAATAGAAGTGTGAATCAATTCACAGAATAAATTACCATTCATAAACTACAAATGTTGAAAAACTTCTTTATATACAACTACGTAGTTAGTTAGATTATTCGTTATATATATATATATATATATATATATATATATAAACTATAGTTGGTGAGATTAAAGAGATTAAATAAAATAATATATTAACGTCATCAAATTACATTCAAACATATAAAGTATATGAGATTGTGCTTTTAATCGTGAGATTGTCTAATATATTAAATAACAAAAATAATTAATATAAGGGTTATGCCTAAATTAACCTTTCAATATGAATTTTAATATACATAATCTAAACTAATCGCATATATATAAGTTCAAATATAATTTGATACATAAATGGAAAAACATCAATTTAGACTAAATTACAAAGGTTTCTATTAATCTAAAATCTTGGAACATTCCAATTAATATTTTAAATTATCACTTAGAAAGATTTTTCTTGTTTTGATTATAAAATTTTAAGTATATTACTTCTTTTATTTAATTCTTGAACTTTTTATCGGAATAAGAATTATATAAAATAAAGAATGTGTGCATTATATTTCAAAGTAATGTAAGATTCCATTAATTTTGTCATCTATATATTTGAGTTTCAAAATCATTATTACAATATTCCACTATTAAAAATTGTGAATTCAAAAAAATAATTTTATTATGGAACACAATTTTCATAAATTATAGGGCAACTGTCACAAAATAAAATGATGATAGGAAAAAAATATAAAATATTGTGAAATATCAAAGTCAATTTTTATTGTGGGAAATAATTTTCATAAATGGTGTTCTCCACGGTTCAAGTAATCAATTAGCAACAATATACATGTTGTATTTTGACACTAACCATTTTTAGTGGATTAAAGCAATGGATTCGATGCAATGTATGTAGGCCTTTTTAGAACCTTATTTCGCAAATTTATTTCTAAGAATATATAATGAGATTTTTGGGCACAAAAATACAAAATAACTATATATTTTTTACAATGTTTTTCAAGAAACAAAAACAAAATTTATCTTGCATTTTCTTAATCTTAAATCTTCAAAATCTCTAATCCAAAATCAGAATCTCTCGATTCTGAATTTCTGCACAAAATAATTTGAATTAGTAAAATAATATAATATTACATGACAATAAGAATAATCAATATACAATACTAATAAAATAACACATATTGTGAATAATTCTTCTTCAAAATACAATTAACAACAACAACTTAAATCATTCAAAAATGAACACTATGATCATTAATTATTGATGGATCCAAACTATAAATGTATCCAATAAATCAATTCATACCCAAATAAATATCCAAAAAGAAGAAGAAGAAATCATCCCATCCATGAAAACATAATGTTTATGCAAAATTTGAGAAATTGTGAATGGAAAAGACATGAGTGAATTCCAAGTTTATTCTCTCATATTTATAGTGAAAGATATGCTTATTAGATATGAAATTAGTTCATTATATATGACATGAACGTAATTGATTGTTATTGTAATTGCATAATTTTGGGTTTCTTTTTTTGGAAAATATCAAATGTATGATCTTCTATATAATTAAGTTATAAAATTTGTATTTATTTGGCAAATATATATATATATATATATATTATAATTAATTACTAATAAACTTCACATCCAAAAGATGACATAGTAAATTGATTCTTGTAAATTAATAAGTTTCCATATATATAACATTTGTAATCTTTAAATAAAATAATTTTGAAAATATAGAAAAGAATTTCATATCATGATAATTTTTTAATAATTATTTTATTTATCTTCTTAATATTTCAAATAGTTTTATCATTTTTACTATATTTCAGTTATGACACTTCTTAAATTCTTTGATATGAATAAATGATATTTAAAAATAAAATCAATGAATCAAATTGGATATTGATGCCAAATAATTAGTGAATCAAATTGGATTTTTTATTTTTTTTTCTTTCAAAAAATATGCAACATCTCTATTCGCTTTTTATTCAAAATTTATATAGAAACATGTGATTTGCTTAGCTATTTTTTTTTTCTTTTTGGGAAAAGATATGGAAATACATATATAGGATTAATTTTTATGATATCAAGCAATAGTACTAAATCTATAATTAATTGGATAAGAATTGCTTCGCACAATTATATTAGTAAAATCAATCAAACAATCATATTTAATCCATTATATTGAAATATTTTCATAATCTATATCATATATAAAAGCTTCGTCTATCATATATATACACACACACACATATATATGTATAGGTATATATAAATGATAATAAGATTGTAAACAATTATTTAATTCATATGACATAAAATAGTTATTTAATTATAAATTAAACTGCATTATATATATAATAATAAATTAACTAACATAAAATGTTATAATATGTGTGTGTCATTCAATTTAAACAATATATAGATGTTATGTACCACAATCTATAATCACTCAATATATATAATATCATGCTAATATTCTTTTCCAAATTTAACATTGAAGCATTTCAATGGGAAATCTATTTAGAAAAAGGTTCTATATGCTTCAATGGGAAATCTATTTAGAAAAAGGTTCTATATATATAGAGAGAGATTTCCACTAAATAGTAGTAGCTTATTTCAAAAAAAGATGCATGATTTAGGCAAATTAATTGAATCTTTTTTAGTATAATTGCAACATAATTAATATAAATTACCATATGTATAAATATATGCACATATATCTATATTATATATTTTAAGTATTTTATTCACATTAAACATCATTTATATGTACACATTTTTTCCCATAAGTAGAAAGTGGTTTTAGGCGTGAAAATTCTCAACTTCTTTTTTTGGAAATGTTTGTGTTTTTATATATATATAGATATGCAAGGCCCAAGCCCATAATATACTTTCTACTCTTTTGACCTACCTTTACAGCTTCTTATGTATCAAGAATTCTGTTGGCTACATAATTATTATTTTATTGTATATATGCAAATACATATTCTTGTAATCATCCCATATTTTTTGGAAAAGATTTGTTTGAAGTTTATCAGGATACAACTCAATATTTGATAACCCATGAATGCGAAAATATAGTTTTTTATTCCACTATTCATGATATATATATTATATTCTACTCATATTTCCTAGAATCTATTATTTTTCATATAAATCTACTTTGACTAAATAATTTTTTTCCATAATTTTAAAATTAAATGGTTTGTACTGAAAAATGATGAAATTGAAAATAGGACAAAACTTATATACCCCTGGGGCACATAGGGGCACAGATTTAGGTGTTATACACATGCTCTTTAGGTGTTATATATATACTCTATAGGTATTATGTTTCTTGGTGTTATACATATATTCTACAGGTATTATATGTATATAAGAGCAAACATATGATACCTAAAGAGTATAGGTATGATACCTGTAGAGTATATATATAACACCATATAATAGGTTAAATTGGAGGCACCGTGCCCCCGGGGCACACAAGTGTCACTCTTGAAAATATGACAGGAATGGTTTTTTCGAGAGATCCACAAATGAGTTTTAAGACATAAACTATATATTTTGCTGTTTATTGTTTCTTTTTATTATTTAAGAAAAAGAGTAGACTTGTGAAAATATTTGAAACGATCCTTTTATTTAGGTTGGTATTTGGTCATGTTTTCAACTAATACATAATTTTGGTATATTACATAGAATTTATTTATTTGGAGTGCAGTTAACGATGAGTTTGAATTTTAAGGTCACCTTTTCTATTCAATGTAAAATAGATAGAATCCAAATAAAAACTAAAATTCAAGAATTGAGGCAGGAGAAAAGAAAAAAAAAAAAATGAAACTCAAATTATTAGGTGTCTCATCGAGATCCGGCAAGATTCTGGCCACCTCCGCCTCCACGGTGGTCAGTTCCCAATAGTTTGCAAGTGAAAAGGCAACCCAACATGGAACCCAAAAAACATTCAATACCATAGTTGATCATCGTGTAATTTGGATGACAATGAATTATAAACTGATTAAAATTTTATTAGTTATATATATAGTTGAAATTCTAATCTAATAATGATATTATTCGTTTCCAACTAGAATTAATACAAACTGATTAAAATTCACAATTTTTAATCTAATCTATAATGTAATTAGTCCTTATCCAATTAGCTAGATTCCAAATTCCATCAAATTAATCAAGATTTCTAATCTATATATAACTATAGTTGATATATATTTAGAATATCAGTTTATTGATAACATTAATATCATAAAATATTTATTTAATTTCTAATAAAGATCATTTAATTTTTACTCAAATTAATTTTAACTTGGTCAAAATATCATCTACAGTTATCTCTAATTAAATTAACAAAAAAACAAAAAACAAGGGGTCAAAATAACAAAAACTCCAAAAACATTGGCTTTTCTGTTTCGCTAGTTGACCTTTTATCTGTCTCTATATATTAAATTTCTAATATAATCATGCTTTGTTGTGAATTTTGATATTGAAGTTTAGATTTTTTTTAATAATTAAGTAGGGAAGAAGTATAAGCGAGGGGATAAGAAAAATAAAATTTGCATGCGTGTCCATTTGATGGTTATAAGCTTGATTGCTATATCAGGAAAACAGTCAGTTGAAGATAAAGCTCTCATGGAAACATGAATCAGTAATTGAAGCCGTTTGTGTAGAGTTTCTTGATTGGAAAACAGTCAGAAAATCATGTTCAACTTGATCACTTCTAGTAATAACATTATACAATACATGTGGGATGTGATAATTATGAGATCGATTTAGTTACTTACAAGTTCAGTTTATGAACAAATCTTGATCGTTGATTTTGAAAGCTTCTCAAGAGAAGCCGATAGTAATGGGAAAAAAACACAAACTCTTTCTAGGTTAATTAACTATATATATATATATATATATATATATATATATCAAAACCTCAACGAACCGCTACATTCAAGCTAAATTTTAACTTTTTAGGGGCATTTCTGTCAACGAATAATTTTATATCAACAATATTAATTAATAGTAAAACAAAAGGGTAACACCCAAAAAAAAAAAACAGGAAATGTGCTATACCAAGAGACAAGATATCCAACCAACACCCAAGACTAATGGATTACCATAGTTTTACTCTTCACAAAAAAAGAATGGCTCAAAATCTTCTGAAAAAACAGAACAAAGAAATGAAAATGATAATACCAACACATGATTAGATGCATGAAAAGATGAAGAGAAGTAATTGATGAGACATAATATGGTAAAGATAAGAGAAAGACAATGCTGCAAATCTGGTTGTGTTGTGTCGGAAGAAATCGAACGTTATGCCACCAAGGAACTACCAACAACCTCGTTCCAATAAGTTCTTACCTTACTTGGCATTCATCATCTTTGCAGCCATTTTTGTCTTCAAGGTCCCTCTACTATGTATATTTGTGTTTCGATCCTTCTCAAATGTATTCGTGTTTCGTTTCTGCAACGTATCTACACTTGACATGTATTGATCATAATATGTACATTGCAGTTGGACATACTTATTTCTCAGACAATTTTTACAGCCCGACATGATCAAGAAATTATAAGGTATGTTCCCTATTAGTCAAAGTTAGTTTTTCATTGTAGTTAATTGATGAATAAATAGAGGGGCATAAGTGGGAACAAGTGAGGGTTGAGGGGCTTATAAAAGATTGTAATTTTATGATCTTAACAGGGAGATCAATCAAACATTCATAAATCCAACAATAGAAACTGCAAATGGGACATTTAACCAGCAGTTCATCATCACATGGGGAGAAAGTCATGCTCGTATATCGAACGGGGGCGAGCTTCTTACGTTGTCCCTCGACAAGAAATCGGGCTCGGGTTTCCAGTCAAGGAAGGAGTTGCTGTTTGGAAAGGTTGAAATGCAAATGAAGCTTGTGCCTGGTGATTCTGCAGGCACTGTCACTACTTATTATGTAAGAACTATTATGCATGCATGAATCTTGATTCAATTTTTTAGTCTGAAATATTTGATTTTAACGATGATGATTGGGCAGTTATCATCGCATGGAGATTATCATGATGAGATAGATTTTGAGTTTCTGGGAAATTCAAGTGGAAATCCATACACATTGCACACAAATGTGTTCACCCAAGGAAAGGGAGATAGAGAGCAGCAATTCTTCCTATGGTTTGATCCAACTCAAGATTTTCATACTTACACCATTCTTTGGAATCCCAAATGCATTATGTAAGTCTTTTTCTTTGGCCTTTGCATTTTGTTGGGATTTTAAGCTACAACGAAATCTGGTGAGAGTATTTCGCTAGCTGCAGTCAACGATGGAATACTCTCACCAGATTTCTTAAATAAAACACAAAGAAAAATTTGAATTTGATGATAAATAAAACATGCATGCATGCATTGATAAAAAGATATGATTAATGTTTCACAGCTGGTTTGTGGACAACATAGCAATAAGGGAGTTCAAGAAGATAGAGAAACTAGGTGTCCCATTTCCGAAAGATCAACCAATGAGAGTATACTCGAGTCTATGGAATGCAGAGGAGTGGGCCACCCAGCACGGTCGTGTTAAGACCAACTGGACCTTAGCTCCATTCACTGCTTCTTACACTAACTACTCCCTCGACGGATGCATCTGGTCGCGTTTCACCAGAACCTCGTCGTGCAGTGATGCCGATTTTTCAAGGAAACCCGTGTTGAGGATGGAGTTGGATGCTAGAAGTAGAGCCAGGATGAAGAGGTTGCAGAGGGATCATATGGTGTATGATTATTGTAGGGATAAATGGAGGTTTCCTAAGGGTCCTAATCGTGAATGTAGAGTTAATTAGCTAGGGTTGGAATTTTAATTTACAGGTTTTCATTTTAGGGTTTTAGTTTAGATAGAAATGATCAGGTGGATGAATTTTATTTTCATGTGCACAAATTGCTTTATGTTGTGTGAGTGTATATTTTATTCGAAAATTCATATTTTGTTGTATATCAATAGAGTAAATATGTAACATTAATGTGATTTGAAATGTATATTAATCGAATGAAATATGAAGTTTTTGTGATGGATGAATAAAAATTGGATTGAAAGTTGATGTGTGTGTGTGGCTGTGTTTAGTGTTAATGTTTTGCAAGATGTTCTTTTGGCAATACCACTAAGTAAATGAAGTGATGAAATGTATGATAGTTAAAGACTATTTGTTCGGAAAGATTGAGATGCAAATTTATCAAACTTGTACCTGGAAACTAACTCTGCTGGAACTGTCACTTCTTATTATATATATATATATATATATATATATGTAGTTCCTTTAATTTTTATTCATCAAATGTAGCATCTAGCTAGGAGATCCCGGTTTCTTATGCTATTTAATTATATTGGTGTGTTTTTGTAGTTGTCATCACAAATCATGATGAGATAGATTTTGATTTCCTGGGGAACTTAAGTACTGGAGACCCTTACACTGTTCATATATTCTCATTAAGGAAATAGAGAACAACAGTTTCGCATGTGGTTGGTTTAATTTGATCCCACACCTCATTAATTTTCATACTTAATATTCCATCTTCTGGGTGGGATCCACTAAGTTTTCCCTAAAATACCAATTTTTTTTATATAGGATCACTTTTCTACCACAAATCACCAACACATGTAAAATTATTCTTCTGATAAAAGTTTTAAAAAATTAAAAGTCATTATATGAAAATCATATCCTATGAAAAATAATACCTTACGTAAACTCCGACATAAAATATATATATATATATATGATCTTCTTAATTTTTAAATGGACAACTTAATCAAATTTTCTAAAAATATATAATAAAAATAGACGTAACAATAACTAGAAAAATAATATCTTAATTAAATGAATACTAAGTACTATAACCATCGAATTCTGTTGTTAAATTAGCTTCTGAATCCTAAGTTTTTGTCTTATAAACTGACAATTTCTGGAATATTGTTGGGCACAGTTTGTAGTTTGATGTGCATTAAATTTTCAAGGTGGGTTCAATATTTCTTATGCAAAAACTTATGTATACTGGGATACGGATCTTAGATCGGTGCCCCATTGCCTAATGTTACATATATACTCTTCAGACATCATGTGTATACTCTCCAAATATCACGTGTATACCCTTAAGGTCCGTTTGTTACGCATTATGACAACGGATTAAATTACTCATCAATCCTATTAACATGTTTGGTTGACATATTTAAAGCCCTGGAAATAGGGAAGTCCGCTTCTCATATCATGCAAATGGTTGATACTACATCTCATGTTGGAAGAGTGATCCACTATCAAAACCAAAACATATACTTTTATTTAGATCTTAATTGACTAAATTGCCCGCAATTCTCAAAATTCATCTCATACTTCTAATTATTAATATTATACTAGTATTAATTGTGTAAAGTCCAACCAAACATTTTAATACATATTACTAAGATTACCTATCATTCTCAATATATCACTCAATATATCATTAAGATGCAATCCAACGTATTATATCAAGTGAAGTAACGCCCCTTAAGGTATTACTTGTTTATTCACTAAAATTATCAATTTTTTGTTTTGTATGTAAGAGGGTGTTTGGCTAAGCTTATAAGCTCCTTAAAAGAGCTTATAAGATGTTAAGTGCTTATAAGCTCCTCAAAAGTGTTTGGCTAACTTTTAAAAATAAGATCTTATTTTATGAGCTTATAAGATGTAAGGAGCTTATAAGCTATTTTTTGAAAAGTTGGGAAATCCCAACTTATTTCTAAAATAAGAGCTTATTTTCAAAACACCTTCAAATTTAATCATTGAAATTACACAAATGTCATTACTAACAACTTATAAGCTCCACCATCTTATTTACCCAAACACTTCAACAACTTATATTAAACTTAAATTAAACATCTTATAAGCTCCAAAAACATCTTATAAGATATGATAGCTTATAAGCTCTAAAAATAAGCTTATCCAAACACCCCCTAAGTAATAACTTAAAATATACACGCGATATCTGAAGAATATATATCTAACATCCTGCGGTGGTCAAGTTGCGGGGCACCTGTGTCCCAGGACACATAAGTTTCACTATATTTCTTATGTGTTCACATAAATATTGACTAACTAACACACTTATTTATTGATTAATTAATTTAATATGTGACAGTTTCTCAGTTGACAACATACCAATAAGAGAATTCAGAAACATGGAGAAAAAGGGAGTGCCATTTCCCAAAAGGCAGCCCATGAAGCTATATTCCAGCATTTGGGATGCGGATGATTGGGCCACGCGAGGTGGGCTGGTCAAGACTAATTGGACTCAGGCCCCATTCACGGCCTCATACAGAAACTACAATAACAGGCCTCCAAAGGCCCATGTACTCGAGCCCATCAATGGAGAAACTTAAATGGGTCCACAATAATTACATGATTTATAACTATTGTACCGATACAAACCGCTTTCCCCACTGTTTCCCCCCAGAGTGCACTGCTTAGGTTTCTTCATACGACGTCGTTTCCGTTTGGGATTTTCCAATAAATTGCAATAATAAAATCGTATAAATTTCCAACTTGGTGTTAATTTTTTTACCTTTTTTTTTTCCAATAAAAAATATCATCTCATTATTAAACTGAGTTTTAAGCAATTTAAATGGATTATGAATACACTTTAATTTACTGAAATTAAAATAAATTCATTTCAAATCGATCGATTCAAACACAATTTTATTTTATTTTCAAGATGTTTGAGTTTGATGTAATGTTTATGGGAAACAATTCTATTACGTAATGTGTTATCTTTAGTTTTTCCTACACTTAATTTGAGTAATATAATGGGGGACAAATTGTTTTCACGAGAAGGATGGAATTAATTAATGGGGCTGATCAAAACAAGATTTAACTCCCATCTAATCATGGTTTTCCCAACCCTAACTCGTGAACACTTTAAAGTCTGTCTCTAATTATTCCATCTTGACTTTTCATTCTCAAATATTTACTTATTTATTCCATTAATTGTAAGAAGTTACACAAGTTATAACCACTATTGTAATTTAATATGAATCTAATTTTTGTACCCTCATATATGGAATCTAATCATGACTTTTTAAAATTTTGTATTATTATATGCGTTAAATTCAGAAATTTGCTAGTTGATGAGTTTTCTGGTGTACTTTTTATATAAATCAAATTAAAGTTATGAAAGATAGAAATTCGACATCAAAAGGAATTACGGGTATTGAAAATGGAGATGACTGAAAATTCTGTCAGCTCAGACATATCCACATTTTGGGATGAGTAATAAGATGGTTCGGCCCAGAACTTGAATCAAATTGAAAAGAAATCAAAAATCAAAATTTGTATTTTCTAGTATCGAACAAATCGATTTAGATACGAAAACCAAACTGAATCACTTGGTTCGACAGTTCGGTTTTCAATTTTTAAGTGCAATTTGCGATGCGGTCCAAAACCGAATCATATAAAACTGTAACTAGATTAGGCTAATTTTGATAAATCGAACCTCACCTATGTGTAGGTAAAAACCAGACATATAACTTTAATTGGACTCGATTTTATGGTTCCGATTCGATTTAGCTCGGCCAATGGACATCATGTTTCAAAATATATATATATATATATATATATATATATATACTAAAAATGAGATAAAGAGTTATAAAATGACAATAATTCATATATCATGTGCATAATAATCTGGTCACGTGTATTAGTAAAAAAAAACTCAATATATATGTAATAGAGAGTTCGAACAGGTCCAATTGACATGATCATGTAATTTTTATGGGAAACAGTAGTAGTAATATCATTTAATTTAATTAATTTTTGGAGAGGAAAAAATTTATGATGTAGTTAAAAGTTAGGCATTAAATCAGAATTTTAGTTTGAATACGACAAAGAGGAATTATAAGGTATTTTAATTGGCCAAATAATTGTTGCATTTCAGGAAGCAATTATTGGTTCAATATGGCCCCCATCAACCATATATATAACCAGCACGTAATCTAATAACCTTCATATATATATATCAACCTTCATTTAATAATTACATTTTTCTTTTTTCTTTTTTCTTTTTTAATTTTTAAAAGTATTAAGTTCTATATATGTCAATTCTTATATATATTAATCATAAAAATACATATGCATCCAGTTTCACAAATATATATATATATATATATAATTTAGTACATGGTGTCTGATTATCCATAAATCTAAATTATTAATTATGTATCTTCACAAACTTATATATGAATTATATATTGTGGATGATAAATTAATTATAGATCGTAAAAACGTAAATTTTATGCTGAACGATCTCAGGCGAATTATACTCTGTTTTAATTTATAAGTTGGAAGACTTTTACCAAGATAAGGAACAAAAAGGCATTATAGTATTTAAAAAAATGACACTTCAAAGATGTGAACTCCATCTACATCATCTATTTTTTGAGGGCAAAATTAAATGCGGGTGTGGACTATGGTATAATTAAAGACAAAAACCTTTATGCATCAGGTGCATGGATCTAGACCCGACCCACGCGTGTACGCGCGTCCTACGCTCTCTCACGCGCTCCCATGCGTCTGGGTGGATGCGCTCAAATTCGCTTGTTAAGGATACCTTTTAGTTATGTTAAGGATGCATTTCAGTTATGTTAAGGATACCTTTTAGTTATGTTAAGGATACCTTTGAAATCCTGATTCCAGGTTACATATCACATTATGTTAAGAATACTTTTTAGTTATGTTAAGCATACCTTTAGGTTATGTTAAGGATACTTTTAGCTATGTTAAGAATACCTTTTGATTATATTAAGCATACATTTAGGTTATGTTAAGAATACTTTTAGGTGATGTTAAGGATACCTTTGAAATCCTGATTCCAGGTTACATACCACGTTATGTTAAGAATACCTTTTGGTTATGCTAAACATACCTTTAGGTTATGTTAAGGATACCTTTAGTTATGTTAAGAATACCTTTTGATTATATTAAACATACTTTTAGGTTATGTTAAGAATACCTTTAGGTGATGTTAAAGATACCTTTGAAATCATGATTCTAGGTTCCTTTGAAATCCTGATTTGATACCCTTAGAATTCACTCCAAGTCACATACATTTACGTTATATTAAGGATACATTTAGGTTATGTTAAGGATACTTCTATGTTATGTTAGAGATACATTTGTGTACAAAATGTGTAACACAACTACCTTATGGATAGGTATCACTAACATAACATAAAAGTATCATTAACATAACCTAAATGTATGTCTGACGTAAAGTAAATGTATGAAATTTGGGCATAAAGGTATCATTAACATAACCTAAAGATATCCCTAAACATTACCTAAAGGTATTCTTAACATAACCTAAAGGTATGTCTAACTTAACGTAAATGTATGAAATCTGGGCATAAAGGTATCCTTAACGTAACCTAAAGGTATTCTTACATATTACATAAATGTATTCTTAACATAATTAAAAGTCATGACTAAAATTGAAAAAAAGTTGGTGCGAAAAAAAAAAAAGAAGCGGGTCGGATTACCCGGATCCAACCCGGTTGCATGGATCTAAGATCCATGCACCTGATGCACCTGATGATGCAGAAGAGACTTACTCATAATTAAATCATGTGACATGTGAAGTTATGGGACATATATACATTAATGATGAAATTACATTGACCTAATAATAACAGCTTGACTGAATTAATCACAAATTCAAATTGAAATTTTATCAATTATTATATACATCTTAACATTAATCAAATCGTACAACAATATGGGCCCGTTGTTGTGCTCCTTTTGTCAACCACGTAGAGTTGAAGCGTGAGTGAATAATGTGCTAGCTAATCTAAAAAAGTTTCCAAATTTGAATCTTAATCAATTCAAAATCAATTTAATTGTTTGGTACCCTATCAAACAATATATATATATATATAGAGAGTTCATGTGTCATCTAATAAAATCATGATAATTTTGATAAGACATGCACCAAATAATCAATGTACACAATTACTTTATTTTGGGTAGTGGTAATTGGTTTTAGAAAATGATCCTCAAAAGTGAACTTGTTAACACTTCGTTTCAAATGATACTTAATATATTTCAGTACAATAAAAAGGGTATGAATGTAAAGGAAAAAACTTAAGTATGAAGAATAATTAAAAGGTGACTACATAATAGGATGTGCAAAAATGAGACATGATTTGCCTCATTTAGTTGTTGATAGTGAATTTAATTACAGCATCCAAATTTAGCTCTTCTAAATTGTAAATATATAGGATGGTTGGCCAGATTAAAGAGGCCTCTAATAACATTTTAACCCAATGCTTGCTTGACAAATGACTACTCTTTTCTTTAAGAGAAGAAAAAAAGGAAATATATTAAGAAGATCGATAAAAATGACAAATGAATATTTGACAAAACCATCAATAGAATTAGGCGGAGACTTAACCCAACAACGAAAGCCATGAAAAGATCAAACTATCCTGAAAAGGTAATGTGTCCCAACATTGACATTACGATTAATAAGACCATTGAGCTACAAGCAGAAAATTATTGTTAATTAATCTGCACATTTTCTTAGCACTTATATAGTTTGAAACTCGAAAATTATTGAGTAGTACTGGAATTGATGTCTAATATTTTCTGAATTGAACCTTACTCAAAACTTATATATATGATGTTGGAGACTTATAGTATAAGATAATTGAATCAACTTGTATATTCATTCAAACTCAGATAATCTTTCAATTTTTGGATTGAGCTATTTGTAAAGTAAAGTCCAAAATAATATGTCTGTGAAAAGTTTACTGATGAATTAGAGCATAATAAAATGTTTAAGATTTTCAATCACCCTTTTAACGCAGTGCTATTCATGAGCCTCAAACTACGCCTATATACTATTTGTTTTTCTTTTAAATACGATTATTATGAAATAAAAACGAAAAAGAATTCTAAAATTAAATATAAATTAATGTTTATTTAGGCCTTAAACATAATTTAAAAAGCACTTTTGGGCTTGGACTCCACAGCAAAAAGTACGTGCCACCAAATTTCCTCTTCATTAATGAATTTCTGAATTGAAACTATGTAGCCCAATAATTATGTATCCCATAATTTCCCCTTTATTTTTCATCATTAGTATCCTTCATTGATGATTATACCAATCAAACTAAATCCTAGAGAGAGAGAGTCCAGTACCATTGTGAAAATCTTGAATAAACTGCTTGTGAACAAGACAAAGAGACATGATCTTCTTGCATGAAAAACATATATATACATGAAAAACATATATATACACACACATGACCAACATCCATAAATATTAAGGTTAGTTTTCAAAACAAATAACTTAATCTAAACTACAGAATTATTCAATATGCAATAGAGAAATAATCTTCAAAGCCTTAAAGATAAATCAAGTTGGGTAAGCTGATCATCAGCTTCAGCTTGAAGATCAGTACTCTCATTAATGTATTCTTTGTTAGTACTCCAATTCTGACCATAATTCACATCTCTTCTCTCAAAGCTACCTACATGGCCCTGATGCTCAACCACACGAGCCCGGCCCGAGTGTTGCCTAACAGCTGACCCGAATTCCCTGCTCTTTTTAGCTAGGGTTCTTTCCAGTTTGTGAGCGTTTTGGTGCCCCCCAAGTGCCTGTGAGCTGAAGAACTTCCTCCTGCAATAGTTGCAAGAAAAAACCCGGGCCGTGATCGGGCTCGACGGCGGCGAACATGATGAGTCCGGAGATGAAGGGCTGATTGGGTTGATCCACTGATTGTTCCTTGATGATAAACTCAGGTCAAGTGAAGTGTTTGGCTCATGATTCATGACTAATACAAATATATTCCTTTTTTAAGTTGGTTCTTACAAGACAATAAGAAGTTGATGAGTTACGTTTAGAAAGACTATGTTGTGTATATATACACACAAAGGAAACAAGAGATGGAAGAGAGAGAGAGAGAGAGAATTATGTAATAATGGGAAGTGGGAAAACATTGTCTGGAAAAAGGTTTAATATTATGCAGCACCCAGAAATAGACATCTAATTAGAGGGGGAAATTAAAGGGATTATTGTTAAATAAAGATGTTAGTGAGAAATTAGAACTAATTAATTTTCAGGTATGAATAATTAAGAATCAAATCAGGGCTGTCGGAATCCAGTAATGGAAGCAGTTGTTCACTGTCGGAATGTGAAAAAAATTCTGAATAAATTATGCACAATTATTTTCAGTAATTTGTTACATAAACTTGTAATTTAATATGGAAATACATAGTAATTAAATGGATTGATATACCTCCATTTAGGATGTGGTACACGCATGTTAAAAAGATGTTTGGAACATGAAATTATCTGATTTGCACTTGGGGTCTCATTGAAAATGTCATGAAGTGAATACGGATAATAAAAGCAAATAGTGAACACATAAGTTGGAAATTATTGTAAATTGTAAATTTGTAATAGATGAGAACACGTCTTGTCCACATGACATTGAGATCTTATGCATAGCCTTTGTAATACAAGCTTCATTTGTCACACTTTATTTACAATGATATGGTCGGGTTAGGTCCGACTTTGCATTGCAAAATTAGTTAAATTTAGATGAGACGACTACTTTATCCTTTTTCTTCACTATTTATGGCATTGGTTAATTTTATACTTTATCTGAGACTAAGTATATATATAATGCAAGTTAGATGGTTTAAATTTATTGGATATATGAACATGTATTTTAGGTATTTTGAATATTTCGAAACATATTTCGTATATAATCAAAAATTGATCTCACGATGAAAAGAACTTTAATAATCAAGAATATTGGAGAGTCCCAATCGGGTTTTTTTTTTGGGTGGGTTGTTTAATGGTGTATAGATTAAGATAAGTGGTTCTTGACTAGGTAGATAGATTACCTACCTAAAATAATTTCTGAGAGAATCTTTATAGAAAAGTAAGAAAATTAAAACATGATCAACTACAATAAATCAATGACCTCGTATATAAACTAGTGATGATCAACAGAGATTAGTCCTTTCAATTTTGTTTTCTACTTCTTTAAAAAATTCATTTATTTGTGTGTTAAGTATATTAATGGATTTTAAACATGATTAATTGTAATATGAGAAATTAGAAAGAAAAAACAAAACTTTTTAGCTACTATATGACAAAATCAATTATTTATAATATCATAAATTATTCATAATAAAATTAACAGTAAATGTGGTAACGTTAATGTATTTGATGATGTGTATTATTTACGGAATTGATATTATATGGTGAAGCAAAAAAACATATTGTAGGAAAATGGTCCAAATTCAATGGTTTATGATTATAAGTTCACCCCCCCCCCCCCCCCCCCCAAACAAAATGCTTCCCCACAAATATATGGTTGAAATTAAACATGTGTCAAAATATCTCTCCTTAATTAACGCACATAAAGATAAAACTCATAATGGCCATTTCATTGTAAATTGTTACACTTACCTATACCACAATTATTTCTATATCCCAAGTGCATGGGTCATGACCCATGCAATCTAGGTCATATGACCCGAGAGGTGATTTTCACGTCCAAAATGTGTTGGAACGCGCCCCACGCCCTGACACACGCCCCCAAATCGCGCTCAAACCCTAATTTCACTCCATAACCTTTTAGTTATTTCCCCTAACCTTTTAGTTATGCTCGCCTAACATTTTCATTATATTTACATAACCTTTATGATATATTCGCATAACCTTTATATCCTGATAGTTTAATATTTTACATAGTAAGATAAGTATATATTACCATTTAAACCTTTATATTATAATAACTTAACATTAACGTTATAATAATTTAACTTTTATATTATAATAATATAACTTTTATATTTTAAAACACTTTTTTATTTAGCTCTAATTAATATTCCTGAGAAAATAATTAGGAATATTTTCTAGCATGTATGATGAATAAGAGGCACGGAGTTTTTGTTGTTTCGGAAGTTGAGATTGATATTGCATTGTTGGAGCTTTCAAATAGACAAATACGACAATATATATGTTGATTATGATTCTCTATTCCATAAATGTATTCCATCTGATATTTCAATATAACCAGCACATGCCAAGTAGAGAATATCACCAATTTACACTTGACATCTATTGAAAACAATGGAATACGAGATGAAACACCAACTTGGAATAGAGGATCTAGTTCCTGGATATGCAAGTAGATTCACATTTGGTTGTGAACACACTCAAATCAAAGTAAAACGATATTTCACAACTTGGATCTTCAACTTTCGGGTGTCAAATTTTGGTGGAAGAATCCATTTTCAAAGTGGCTCACGTTAGAAAATAAGTGAATACTCTTTTACCAGAGCATTATATTCAATTCTTAGTCTTGTTATTCTTTTTTTTTTTCATGTTTCAACTACTTTTATGATTGATGCAATTTCGTTTGATTGTAATATAATTTTCAATAACTTAATTTCATGAATACTTTTATCTATTGAAAACTGTTGTGAGATTATCTCAACTAATTGCCATTAAATTTAAATATGTCTCATATTCTATTTATAACACAAGCTACACAAAATTACACTAAATATTAGTGTACAAATCCATGGGGGAAAAAAACACAATTTGACTGCACAAGTGATAGTTAGAACTAGAAGTGATAGTTAGAGAGGGATGGAGTTAGTTTCTTCACTTTTCATTGCTTTTTTACTTTTTAATTTTATTTTATTTGATTGAAAATATGACATCTAACATTAAATTACTTTTTAATTTAATTCCATTAAATTTGAAAGCTCATACATTATTTTCTCTTTTGCAATTAAACCTTTACATAATTTTTATACGTCAACATTTGATACAATAAAACACGAAAAAAACAAATTTGAATTATAATAAAATATCTAAGTTCGTGTGATTAACTATGTTGGTAACTCTAAGTTCTCTCTTGATTCCACTGTTTTATTTTAATTCTGAATAAATGATGAATTGGTATCCTATATATATCTAGATAAGATTATATGATAACTTCTCCATAGTCATACTTCTTGAGTAGATATAATATATGTTTTAAATTAAACTACAAAAAATCAAACGTCTTACATTGACATTTCATTGGAACTTCGAACCAATAGAATTCAAACATGGCTCCACCACCATGAAATGTCTTCATGATCACACTACTTTCCATATATAGCATATATACATACATATATATTAATGTATTGGGGACTAAAATTCAAATTTTCTAATGAAGAATATTGGATTAAAATATATATAAATATGGATAAATATGATATATCAAAAAAGTTATGAAAACAAAGTTAGGTGATAAAAAAGCTTCCTAGCTCCCTATATAATAATGTCACATTAACAATTATGCAACTATATATTTCAGACTAAATTTAAATGGATATCTTCGTGTTCTTATAAATTTACCAGTCATTAAATACCATATGAATGATAATATAATTACAGTTACATATATATATATATATATCTATAAAACATTACAAAGATAGACTTATTCACACACACACACACACACACACACACGTATCTCATCATTTTAAATGAATGAATTGTTGTCTCTAGCTAACTGATCAGACATAAATGTGGAGTGGTGCTATATATAAAACAAGATCACCACAAAGCAAAAAATGGAACAAAAATGATCTATTAAAAAATGAGAGATACAAAATGACAAATATCGTGATCAGGACTTTAGAAATTAAAGCCTATAATTTGGGAGCCCTTCTTTTAGTAGAAGAGTGGATTAATGTAATTGGTTGATCTCTAGAGTTTGGAAAGGGCAAACACAATTCATATATAGTTTTATTAGCTTACATAATTAAAATTGGGAATAACATTTCATATCTGGTTAAGTCGTTTCATGTTATTTAGGATACCAAAAAAAAATGTCACTTCAAAATGTAATGGGTGACTTACAAGTGGAAGGCACAATACTTGGTAAGATAGTGTCCCAATATTCCAAATATTGTTTCAATGGGGGACCAAAACTAATGACCTATTCTTTTCTTAGATTTGTGAAATCCTAAATATTTGAAATAACAACAACAAAAGTCGCTGGTTTATTTATAGTACTTGTATTTATCATATTTTGTCATTTACTTCCCATTATCTTATACAATATGATTGCAGTTTAGAAATTGATTCATTTTTTGATATTATTACATTTCGTATCCGCTTATGTTTTGTTATTTGGTTGGTGGATTGGAAAAGATAGGATTAACACATTTACATTTATTTGCCGACAAAAAATTTAGTACGGAATTAATAAAAAAGTTATATTTCCGTACATTCTAGGTTTTCTATATTTCTTTAGGATATATCATGTGATATAACTGTGACAAAAGCCTAGTTTTAATTGTTAGGGTTGGCAGTATGTTTACCGTGAAATTATCTCATAAATTTAATTTTGTGAGATATTTAATTAATATTCTATATAGTAGGTATTGATATAAAAAGTGAATTTGGATTGTGGACAGTGGACCCTTTCTCGCAAAATTATGCTTATGAAACAATTTCTTGTAAGTTTTCATGTAGGGTCAATTATTTTGAAAGAACGATTAAAATTCAATTACAACATGAATTTTTACTTGTATAAGTGCTGGTTATTGATCATTTGATAGACTTAAAAAAGTTAAAAAAATGGTGTGTGCGTGTGTGTTGCTCTTCTTTTTTTACTCAATAGTTTTGATATTTCATCTCATTAAACTTAGAGATTAATAAATGATCTCCAATAATTAATTTATTACATCACCCACCAAAAGGAACCCAATGAAGTAACCCAAAGAAAGAAAGTAATATTATGCTGGTGGGCTATAATTGATTAATTGGGCTTACGTTTTCAGCCCAAAGATATCAATTGGACCAGTAGTCCATAGTCAATAGAATCCCAGGGCCCAATAGTGTTGTAAACCAACTAGACTTGTCGTGTGTTATGGAAGCCCAATACGTTGAAAATCATGCAATGTTGTTAATTGAAAACTTAAAATAACAAATCAAATTCTAGTTTAACAATATTCAACTCGTCATTTCATGGAATAGGTTCATTAGAGCATGAGCATTAGTAAACAAAATTTTGTGATTAATAAAAACAAAATTTTGTTAAGTAATGTAAGGAGTTAATATGTGTGTGTTTTTATTGGTGTTATAAAGGTGTGGGCCATGTTCTGAAAAAGTAATAATAAACAATTATTGAGGAGAGAGAAAGAGAGAAAAGTTGATTATTATAATAATAAATTTGTATTTTTTGTGTTAGTTGTTTGAACAAAATTCAAATTTGTTCAAAGGTATGAACAAATTTCATTTTTGTTCATAGTATGAACAAAAATTTAAGGAGATAGGAAGAGTTAGTATAATTTGTATTATGTGGTATTTTAATAGTATTTTTAATGTTTCACCAAATGATATTTATTGTTTGTTTCAACATGCATGCATATGTTTATTTTTCTTTTTGACTTGATTTGCATTGTTTTGATTTTATTTCTAATTTAATTTCGATCCCACAGAGACTAGTGAATTAGAACGATGTTAACCACCTAATTTTATCTAGGTGACCGAATTGAACCTAATTAACCTATGTCTAGAAATTAAGTTAAAATGGTCATATTAAATAACGAATAAATTGATTTATTTATATGAATGACACCTGAAATATAACACGAATAATTTTAATTATCAGAATATTCTTAAAAGAAAATTATAAATTAATTTCAAATAAATGAAGTTAATCATGGGTCCTAAAATAGATTACAATAAGTTAGTATTAATTTGTTTAAGTTATTTGCAAGTGTAGGACAAGTGTTCTTATGCTAGGAACAGGCTAAAATAAATATAGAGCATGTAATGTTGATTGTGATCTAGACAGCATTATATAGTTAGGCATGTAAAAGAATTGAATTTTTCAATTCAATATTCGATTTGGAATACAGTGATTCAAATTTTGAAATTGCGAATAAGAATCGAAATAATAAACTTTTTAGATTTGAATATTATTCGAATACGAATATGAATATAACCGTATTAGATTCGAGTACTCGCGAATATATTGAGATAGTTTAAATATATAATATTTAAAAAATATTAAAATATTAATTTAATAAATGATATTTACATACACACATGATACATATAAATTTTTTACTTCTCATTTACTCTGCGGGTCTCAATTCACAGCCATGTACAATTGATAAATATTTAGGTTTTTTGGATGTTAATTTGCAATCTTTTGTTTATGAATTGGTGGCAGTTGATGCAAAGACTTGATGAATGTTCGAATTTCACTTTATTAATTGAAAATAAACAGATTTTTGAAAGAAAAAAAAAACAAGAATTCCAAGTTCATATTTTCGAATTATAGGAATAGAATATCGTGACATTCGAACCGGATGGATTTGTTTACAACCTAAATTGTAGTTAACATATTAGATAAATTTTAAAGAACAAAATGGGATAATATTTAACAGATGGAATCTATCCAGAGTGGGCGACGTTTGTCAAGGCTTTTCCCTCTTCGGAGGATGTGAAAATACGATTGTTTAAGGAAAAACGATGAACGTGATGAACTTACACGATCACACGAAAAATTTCAAGAATATCTTCAAAGGAATTTCGAGCTACGTGATAATCAAATACATCACCAACTTCGAGCGGATTTAGTAGAACACATATGGAGACGGTTTGGGGACAATTAAATATTAATATTACATTTATATTTCAAATATATTTCAACGTATTATTATTATTACATGAATTGATAAAATCAAAATTTCCCTTAAATTTCATGTTATATACGAATTGAGACTAATGTAAATATATATATTTATATTTATATAATTATTTAATTGATTAAAATTGATTTAGGTTTAAAATTATTGATATAATTAAAAAAATTATAATTACAAAATCATTTTATTTGATATATATTAAGAAAAAAGTTAGTTGATGATGGGACCCACATATAATGATTGTATTTTTTTGTTAAGTAATGTAGAGGTGTGTTTTTAAAAAGTGTTTGTTTTTAAATTGATGTTTGTTCACGTGGGCCCCACCCTCTTAACAAATTTTTTGTTAACTAATGCCCATGCTCTTAGAAACATTCTTAAAATAATTTATAGATATCACATCTAATATGTTTTCTCGAAAAACATATGATTCACTTTTTGTGATCTAATTATAAAGAGTTAAATTAGTAATTTATATCCATGGTGTTCATTAAAACTCAAATAAAATCAGTCATTGAAAACTTTGAGAAACTAAATTTCAACTCGACTCAATAATAAACACTACGAATCGAACTCAAATAAATGATAAATGCACCAACACCAATATGTTTTATTTCCAAGCTTGAACAAAATATTTAAAATAAAAATTCTCAAGTTCAATGCATTAAAAAATATCAACATTACATAAATCCATAAATATCCATATCCTCTACGAATAATAGCCCTAGCAAATTACATTCTCAGCCCAATTCATGTTCTCCATTATAAAATACAGTATATAAAAATTCTAAGTTATAACATCATAACATACCAAAATAAAAAAAACCCCTAAAATAAATGAATGGAAAATCTGTCATAAAACTCACAATTTATCCACCAAAACATACAACTTCTTGCAATGTTTTATTCCTTACTCTAATACAAATTAAAAAAAAAAAAAAAAAACTCAAACCCACATTGAGTTAATTAAAAGAAGAAAGAAAGAAAGAATTGAATGAAGTCATGGAGAATCAAAACTATTGGCTCTGCAATATCTGAGCTGCAATGAAATCTGTCTCTCATATTGAAGTTGCTTGTAGAAATTAGCAATGAAAGCATCAGCCCTAGTATCAATGTCATCTTGATCCGATGGACAGCTGGTGGTCCTCTGAAGGCCAGGCCTCGAGGAGCCCGAGCCTTCGTCGGAGCCCGAATCGGGAACGCAGGCCCGTAATCCGGGCCTGTCGTTGAAGCTGAGGCGTCTGCTACTAGATGATGTTCCGAGCAGCGATGCAAGTTTCCATATGCTTATGAGGCTGAAGTTGAGCAGAAAGCTGATCTTCTTCACCGCCCTTTTCAGCTTCCCTACCAGCATCCACCTCTCAACCGCCATTGATGACGTCACAGAGCTCTAGAGAGAGAGATTAGTAGTAGTAGTAGTAGTATGCGTCTAAGTTTGATGAATGATTGGATTGGGAAAGTAGATAGATGAAATGGCCGGGGTCATCTTCTTGGATCTATATTTTATATATGTGCATGCATGAGAGAGAGAGAGAGAGAGAGAGAGAGTAAAAGAAAGTGCTTGGTAAATATGTTGTAATGGAGAAAGCGTGGGGATAACGAGAAGCGTGTTAGAATGAGGGTGGGCCCCATGGTGTTAGCGTGGACTTGTCCATTGTCAAATCTTTTGATCATTAATTTCTTAATTATTAATTAACGTGGTTGCTGTCACGTCACCAAATTCCTAATTATCTTTTTTTTTTTTTATTGTTATTACAGCAAATTCGTCTAAAGAAATTGTCAATTAGATCACAGCTTATCAATATATAGAGTTTAGTCCTTACATTACTTGATTAGTGAAACTTGAATTAAATAGTTTGAATCTCATAAGTCTAATTTGTCGAACATTAATGCGTAAGTTTTCAAATTATTTGATATAATAATATCCTATTCGTCAATAAATGGCACTAGTCAAATTAAATAGTAATAACAAAAAACTAATTTCTCAATCAATCACATGTTATTTTCTTTTATATTTCATATTTCATCTGATAAATTAACACAACACGACATGTATTGTAAATAATTAGATACAAAATTGAAAACAAATGTAATAAAGGATTTGATTAGCAGCTAATTAAAAACAATTTTCATTATTTTCTTGATCAATTATTAACATTAGAAGTAGGCTTCATTAGCCCACATGCTTAAAAATTATCGTTGACCTTTTTTATTTGCAACAAGGTATGCAAGTTGTAACCATTTCAAGAATTTCTTGGTACGAGTTAATATCATTACAACTAATAGATTGGTCAAATTTAGAGCATTGATTCTATAATAACATAGATAATATTCAAATTCATCATTTTGTCACATTTAAATGATCAGAACATGCTTCTAACTTTGATATACATAATATATAATTAAACACCCAAGCATGTAATTTCCACATAGAAAACGTCAAAAGAGGAAAGAATTAAAAGTAAATCAAAAGGTATGAGTCAATAACTTGTATAACACCTTTTTTTAATTTCTTTTGAGCCCTTCGTGAGATCATGATTGACCATTTTATAATTTCTAAACATTTACTTTTGTGATCATAGGCGGTTCGATATTGAGTAATTAGAATAAAACGAACTCTACTTAATTAGGATTTCATTTTTTTAACTAGCGACTTAACTTATTATCCAATCTAAATATATACTTATCATATTTGCCTTATACATTATAATTGAGAATAAAACTTTTTTTTTTTGTGCCGAATCGAAAAATTAAAACAAACTAATGTGACTTGAATATCAAACAAAACAAAGAAGAAGTATTTATTAAAACTTGATCCGTGTGAATAATTTTTTAATGAGAATTTGTTTCCTCGTATTTTCAGATATTTAAATTATATTTATTTTTTTAGGTAAAATCATTTAATTTTAAATTTTCTCCATACAATCCATTTTTCCTATTTTCGTCACGAACCCAAATTATCATGACCGACCTAATCATATGATGACTACTTTATCTTCAAATGTCGACCTTCAAAATCTTTTTTTAGTTTGGATCTCTTAAAATAACTGTATAAGCATATTTAATTAACATACATGTGTGAGTCCACAATATAGGATTTTAATCTAACGTGATAAAAATATGAGTTCGCTATATAAATTATATTATGTGAGCAGTGTTACATTCATTTTATAATATCTTATTATCAAGTTAAAATAGATATCAATGAAAAAGACTCATTTTTGGTTTTGATATAACAAAACCATTTTGAATAATCAATTTTTTAAAAATCTCTAAATGTTTGAAATGAGATTCAATATCTTTAGAGAAAACAAGAATATCATCAATGTAAACAATTATAAAAGACAAAAACTTTTATGCATCAGGTGCATGGATCCTAGATCCATGCACCCGACCCGACCCGCGCGTCTGATGCGCTCCCACGCGCTCCCACGCGCCTGGGCGGATGCGCACCTTTAGGTTACGTTAAGGATACCTTTCAGTTATGTTAAGGATACCTTTAAGTTATGGTAAGGATACCTTTCAGGGATACCTTTCAGTTATGTTAAGGATACCTTTAAGTTATGGTAAGGATACCTTTCAGTTATGTTAAGAATACCTTTGAAATCCTGATTCCAGGTTACATGCCACGTTATGTTAAGAATACCTTTTAGTTGTGTTAAGCATACCTTTAGGTTATGTTAAGGATACCTTTAGTTATGTTAAGAATACCTTTTGGTTATATTAAGCATACCTTTAAGTTATGTTAAGAATACCCTTAGGTGATGTTAAGGATACCTTTGAAATCGTGATTCCAGGTTACATACCATGTTATGTTAAGAATACCTTTTAGTTATGTTAAGCATACGTTTAGGTTATGTTAAGGATACCTTTAATTATTTTAAGAATACCTTTTGATTATATTAAGCATACTTTTAGGTTATGTTAAGAATACCTTTAGGTGATGTTAAAGATACCTTTGAAATCGTGATTCTAGGTTCCTTTGAAATCCTGATTTGATACCCTTAGAATTCATTCCAGATCACATACATTTACATTATATTAAGGATACCTTTAGGTTATGTTAAGAATACTTTTATGTTATGTTAGAGATACCTTTGTATGCAAAATGTGTAACACAACTACCTTATGGATAAGGTATCTCTAACATAACATAAAAGTATCCTTAACATAACATAAAGGTATGCCTGACGTAAATTAAATGTATGAAATTTGGACATCAAGGTATCTTTAACATAACCTAAAGGTATCTCTATACATTACCTAAAGGTATTCTTAACATAACCTAAAGGTATGTCTAACTTAACGTAAATGTATGAAATCTGGGCATAATGGTATCCTTAACGTAACCTAAAGGTATTCTTACACATTACATAAAGGTATTCTTACACATAACTAAAAGTCATGACTAAAATTGAAAAACAAGCTAGCGCGAAAAAAAAAAAAAAAAGCGGGTCGGATTACCCAGATCCGACCCGGGTGCATGGATCTAAGATCCATGCACCTGATGCACAAGAGACTTACTCATTATAAAATTGCTAAAAGGAATGAAAATATCATTCATAATCTGCTGAAATTCAGATGGAGCGTTTTTTAGGCCAAAAGGTAAAACAGTCCATTCATAATGCCCAATTGGTGAATTCCATAATCCAACATATTTTTATTAATTAAAATTACGTTTTAAGTAATCTATATATCTATAAAAGCAGGATATTCTGCCAAAAATAACTGCAATAAATGATCTACCTATTAAATAATTACTATTTTAAGAAACCTATTAATTGATTTCATATTGTATTTATTGTAAGAAACTCAATACAAATAAATAATACAAATAAACCTATTTATTGTATTTTAAGAAACTCAATAAAAATAAAAATAAATAAACCTATTTATTGTATTTTAAGAAATTCAATACAAATAAATAAGTATTTAATTTAAGAAATCAGTTATGATACTCAGTTTATTATTTATTGTATAGAAATTTCAAATAAAATAAATAACTAGATAAATAAGATGAAATAAGAGATTATATATTTATTATCTCTCATCTTATTTTTAAGTACTTATTTTAAATGATAAATTACAAAAATCAACTCCACCTATCGACTTTTTTCAAATTGCAACCTAATCTTTTTTTTTTCAGATTGTCACCCAGTCTTTCTGTGGTTTTGTCGATTGCAAATTTTTCGACGAAATGGAGATTATTTGTTCACTTTGCAACCTAAACTTTGTTGTTGTTGCTGTTGTTTTTTTTTTATCTAATTGTAACCTGAACTTTGTTGTTGTTGTTGTTATTTGTTCACTTTGCAACCTAAACTTTGTTGTTGTTGTTGTTGTTGTTTTTTTTTTTTTTTTATCTAATTGTAACCTGAACTTTGTGTTTTTATTAGATTGCAACCAAGCATGAAAATTTCGATTCCGGTGGAAATATAGGTAACTTAAATTTATGGAAATATCATGAAAATATCGATATCGATGGAAATTATATGGTTACATATATTTATTGTTATTTTTCCTATATTACCAATATATTCCGATATTTTCTCGATATTTATTGGTATTTCATCGATTTTTTACCGATGTTACATATATTTCACTAATTTTGACCAATATTTCATTGATATTTATTTTATGAATATCGATCACACTTATATAATATAAATGTCACACTCATATATATAACATAAAGGTATCAGTGTGAAGCGAAAAAAAATCATGATTTGCGATTGAACAAAAAAATTAAAGTTTGGGTTGCAAAGTGAAAAAAATTAATTCATTTGCCGGAAAAAGGACCGAAAATTTTGCAATCGGCAAAACCACAGAAAGATTGGGTGACAATCTTAAAAAAAAAAAAGCAGATTAGGTTGCAATTTTTAAAAAGTCGATAGCTGGGGTTGTTTTTTGTAATTTACCCTATTTTAAATCAATTTTAAATATATAATATATAAAATCAATCATTATTTAATGATCTTAAATTTAATATTCATATAAAATTTATCAAACTGAAATATGGAAATGTATGTGTGTGGGCTTCAATGATTTTTCATTTTTAAACGTTTGTATGATATATAGTATTAATTTATTGTAAATTGATATTAAAATGTAGAAATAAAAAAATATTATAGGTGTACCTAATAGATTACACATATAAAACATATCAAATAGAAAAAATTAGATTATAATTATTATTGCAAGATAACCAACTTATTCATTTGAAATATACAAATATTTTATTTTATCTTTCTTATTTTATACGTATTTGTTGTCAACTTTTATTTATATTTATTTCTGATTAATTGAGGTGACATAAGGGATTGGACAGATGTAATTTTTTTGGTTTTTCACAAATTAAAATTTCATCATTCTTAGTCTCTGATATATTGACTTATCAATTTTATAATTATTATTCATAATTTTTTTATTCAAAATGTGTAGATTAAGTCCAATTTTGAATTGTTTCATTTAAATAGATAGCAAGAGAGATTTTCATGTATTTGATAAGCTGATATAATTTTTTATTTGATTTAGAATAAATGAGTTATATGTGGCGTTGAACCAAAAAAATTATTAAAATACGTGTGTATTTATAGTTATAAATGTCAATAAAATATAAATTTATTTATCTCAATACTTAAATCATAACGTTTCTAATACATATAACTTATTTTTAGATATTAAATTTATTTTTTAAAATTTCACTACTCATGTAATCTTCTGACACAATTTTTTTTTATTTGTTTGTTTAATCCATAGATTAATATATTACTTTATATATTTCAAAATTCTAATATTTTCGAATATAATTATTTATAATGACATAAATTTAAAGTTAAAATACTTAGCTTTATACTAATACAAATTAAAAAAGTATCAATATATTTTTGTTAAAATAATAATCATTACATTTTATATGTTATTATATTTTTTTAATAATTATATATAATATACCGTGCAACGCACGGGTACACTACTAGTTTTAATTAATAAAAAGTGAATATTTATACTTTTATTTACCCGTGCTGTATTTCGTCAAAAGCCATGGTGCCAGCCACGTCAGAAGTTCGGGACCCACAAATTGCCCAGAACTGATGCACCTTATTATATCACAGGCGTGTCACTTTATCAGTTTCTTTCAATTTTGCTCTGACTTCTCTTTTCTTTTCCTTTTTTCTCTGTTTTAATTTAAACGCCCCTCTTAAAACCCTCGCCTCTCTCTCTCTCTCTCAAGCTCAGATATATTCTTTGCAAACGGCGTCGTCGCTTCTGGTCGCTGCTGGTCGGCGATCATAGTCTTCACCTGTAAGAGCTCTTTCCCCGGGCCTGTTCATTTCTGTGCATTCTGTGTTAAATGATGAAAGAATGTTGTATTTATATTTATATATATATATATATGTATAGATATGCTTATATGTGCCTTCGCCGATATTGAGTGGTTCTTCAATCTCTCTGTTTTTTTGGTTAATTGCCGTTAGTGAATTCTGTTTTCACTTGGAGATGGAGAAGTTTCTCGATTTGTATCATTTTTTTCTCTATTTGAAGCTTATTCCTGCTAAAGATGACTCCTTTCTAGATATTGAAAAACAATATCGGGAAATTAGCTGCCTGTTTTTAGCATCATAGTTCCATGATTGGAATCTCTGTTTTTTATTTTTTTAGTTTTCTTATTGTGTTGTTGTGGCCGGAAATGTTTTTGTGTATGAGTGTTCATGAGAGAGTAACTTTTAGCAGCGTATATAAACTGAAACTGTGTTGCAGTGAATATTTCATTTCTGTGAACCAAAGAGGCTATGGGCAACGGTCCGGCTCCCTTTTCGGAAATTGGCAGGCGAGCAAGAGGTAAACTTTTACAAGGGTATTCCGTGTTAGTTTAGTTACAAAGTTTCAGATGTTATCCACTTCTCACATTACTCATAAGATTCTTCAGTTTCATGATTATATTTCATGTTCATGTTAATGTTTCCCATGTCGGAATTTACTTTACTTGATGCTTCATATGTTTTTTGATGGTATGCTATGTAGAAAATGTTTTTATAGATATTAACTCTCATATATTTTAGTGTGTTTGATTGTCTGATTTTAGGAACTTCAAGAGTATCAAAACACTATCTTTTTAAGTTCGAAAAGAAATGATGTCTTTTTCTTGCTAATAGTAGAAATTAATAAGATTTATATATGATAGATTTTATTTGGAATATCAATGATGTGGTACATGTTAGATTCTAATGTTTGTATAATCTAATGCAGATAATAGAGAAATGCAATTGGTATTTTTGGTTCTTTTGGATATCAATAACACACTACTTAATATTCTTGTTATAAATTGAGTCTGATGTCATCAGATGTTTACTTCTAAATAGCAGTTCCTTCATAATTGATGCTGAGTGTGACTGAGTGTCTTCGGCTGCTCTGAGTTTGATCTCATGCTTCCTAGGTTCCCCTTTGTTCAAATTTTCATCTAGGTTTCAAGAATAGTCAAGTTTCCACGCATCCACAATTGAAGCTTAACTTTTAAGTTGTATTGTTGTGGGATTACTTTCTTTGTTAATGCGCAGTATTATGTCCATTCCCATGCACACTAATTCCAGTGGTAATAATGGATCAGAAATATGTCTTATCTGTTTTGAATTACTGGGTATAATAGGCAACAGGCCATATGAATTAGATCCTGTCTAAGATACTGCCCAAATAAATGTTTATGAGAGGTAATGAATAGGAATGTTAAATTTTCCCCACTATTATAGTATAAGTTCTATCATGCTCTGATTTGGGGGTTGATCTGGAAGTTGCAATAAGACTTGTAGAGAAAGCATTTCAAGGAATTGTTGTGGATAATATTTTCTTAAAGATGGATGATTAATTAGATGGTCAGGTGCTGTTATATGAGTTTATAAGCTGGTTGGTTATGTTCTATCTCCTGACTTGTTGGAATTTTTTTCTCTTTTATTGCAAGATGTAGCATGTCTGGTTACTGATCATGTTTGTAAGTGCATTTTTAAAGATAACTGTGCCACATATATTTAATCATGTTTATTTGTTACAAGTTTTGTTTTGTATGTACATTGTAGAAGATTGTGGTGCCTTGTAATCTTATTAAACATGCCTATTTTTTGTAAACAGATCTTTTGACCAGAGATTACAATTATGACCAGAAGTTCTCCCTCTCAGTTCCAAGCTCTACGGGAATGGTATAACAGAATCTTCTACTACTACATGCTTATCATAAACTACACAGGCTGTCAAATCTTCAATTTGTTTATGATGATCTGCATGTGCTGTCATAGAAATTAATTTGATATGAATCTTGAACTGCTGTGATCTCAATTAGAAAAAGTAAACAATCCTGTCCGTTTTTGTTGCTAAACAAGTCTTATTTTTGACTTAAATGTAGAAATAATTGATTTGCTTTTTTATTGCATTGTGCTTCATGTCAAGCTAATATTGAAAATTATGGACCATTCAAAAAAAGTTTTTTTTTTTATTTGTGTTGATGTTGTTGTTATTTTCTTTACCCCCTAAATTTGTTAATTTGGACACTATTGATTATCCTTTGGACAGGGATTTACAGCCACTGGAGTGAAGAAGGGTCAAATTTTTGTTGGTGACATCTGCACACAGTACCGAAGTGGAAAAACTACTGTTGATGTTAAAGTTGATACATACTCTGATGTAAGAAGAAAACTTTTTGAATTAAATGCTGACTGAATTATAGCCGTTATATATACTGTTCCTATGGTAAAAGTAGTTTTTTTGTTGAGAATTGTATTTTCTTTCCTTGGTGGACCACCTGCATCACCTTTTATACCAAGTGTTATGGTATGAAACAAATTTTTGAGATAATCTATTTACAGGTTTCTACCAAGGTGACATACGATGTGGTGCCGGGTACAAAAGCAGCAATTAGCTTTAAAGTTCCTGATCACAAGTCTGGCAAGGTACTAGAACATCCAACAAATATACAATGACCTTGTTGGCCCATTAAATGATCTTACAAATTGGGTGCACGTATTGCTAGATAATATGAACATTCGCATTATAAGTTCTATAGTGGGTAGAGAGTATGACATGTTCTGAAGAGAGTTGGGTTAATTTATATATTTCCAGTTGCTGTGTATACATTGGATGACTAGTTAATTTATAACCCTGATTTTGATGGATTTGAAATCCATTCATTTCTATTTTAAAATGCAAATGCAAAATAAGTCGATATGGATAACGATATTTGATAAGAATGACAATATAAGTAGCTAGGTGTTATATGCAAGACGCAGTGATGACTTTGCTCAATGAAACCCATTTTATAATGTGCCTCATGGTTTTACTAAGTGAAAGATGTAAGCTGATACTGTTTCCTAGCATCTTCTGTTGAGTAATATTTGGAAACTGATTTATTAAAACAATGTACTGAAAACAGTTCAGTGCCTTCATTAAACTGTTGAAATCGATTGATTTTATATTTTCCATCTGGCTAACATCTTCTATTTTCCAGCTTGATGTGCATTACTTACATCATCATGCTGCCATCAATTCCAGCATTGGGCTGAACCCAAGTCCTCTTCTCGAGCTCTCTGCAGCAATTGGCTCTAAGGATGTCGCTATTGGTGGAGAAATCGGATTCGATACCTCGTCTTCATCTTTTACCAAGTGCAATGCAGGAATAAGCTTCAACCAGTCCGACTTTTCTGCAGCCCTCATACTGTACGTAACCGTCTCTACTAGACTACTACCTCTAGTCCACCATTAACATACATCACTATCTCTTTAATTATCTTTAAATGTGTTGCTCAAAAGACTTAATCGCAAATGTTTGGTATTTACATAGGACTGACAAGGGACAAACCGTGAAGGCTTCATATGCTCATTTGGTTAACCCGATAACTGGAACAGAGGTTGCTGCTGAGATGGTCCATAGATTATCGAGCTATTCAAACAGCTTTAGCATTGGGAGTGTCCACAAGATCGATCCTCACACCATGGTGAAGACCAGATTCTCAGACGATGGAAAGGTCGCTATATTGAGCCAGAGGGAATGGAGACCAAAATCACTCGTAACAGTTTCAGCAGAGTACGACACCAAGTCCGTCAACACTGTTCCAAAGTTCGGTCTTAATATTGCCCTTAAGCCCTGAATCAGTTGACAACTCTTCTGCTCAACTTCTAATTTTGTTGAGTTTCGTCACACACTTCTTTACGGCTCAAATGGCTTTAAAACATTCATTGATATTATTATGGTGATGATTTCGGATGAAATTTTTTCGACAAAATGGGATATTCGTTATAAAATTTGCCTACTAGGCAATAATCAATTATTTTTGACATTGGATGTTAATTTTCCTTTACTCTTGTTGATCGTCTCTGTGTTCAAATTTTGTTGTTCATTATTTGGAGGTATGAATTGAAACCAAAACAGCATGTTATGCAAATCTGGCTACTACATGAGATTATCCATTAATTTAGTTCATGTTGTGTTATTTAATTGAATTCTTATTCAATTTTTTTCTCTAATTTTTAAAACCAAACGCTGATGTTTTTGTTAGCTTCGAATCTGTGTACATTCCTGTACTAAGAATTTAATTTAATAAAAAGAATTGGAATTTCATAAAATTACTTATATAGATAATTTAACAATTTCCATGGTTGAATTTCATAAAAAGTTACACTTGTGGGCATGGTGCCCCAAATTAATTATCATATGGTGTTAAATATATACTCTACAAATATCATCTATGCCCCCAAATTAATCATCATATGATGTTAAATATATACTCCACATGTGTACACTCTTATATACATATGATATCTGTAGGGTATATTTATAACACCTATAGAGTATATATATAACACCTGAAGAACATTTATATAACACCTAAATCTGTGTCCCAGGGATATATAAGTTTTTACCTTTCATAAAACACAAAAACTCACGTTTTACTTCTCTCGGATAAAATTACTTTTCATTCCCAATTTTGCTTATTTAATTTGATTTAACAAAAAAAAAAATCGCTTTTGAAACTCATAAATGACTATATTTCCTTCCTTTTTTTTATTTAATAAAACAAAGAAAAAAGAAACTTATAAAGTAACATAAATAAATTAAAAAGAAAGATAAAGCCACCTCTCTGTAACTCGCCACCTCCCTCCACCACCGTCGACGCCGCGATCACCATCGCACCACCGTCCCCCGCCTAAATTCCCTGCAGCCACACCGTTTATCGACAAATAGGAGTCGCCGCCAGTGAACACACACGATGTCCCGCAATGATGCGACCCCTCTGCACCCGAGCTCGCAGTCCGACATCGACGAAATCGAAAACCTAATCAACTCCTACCCCTCCTCTGTCCTCCCCGCCCGCCCCCCTTCTCCTCCACGCGCCGCCATTCCAGTGTCCTCCAACCCCCCGCCACCTCCCGCATTCATCCCCGCCAATTTCCCTCCGCCGTTCTCTTCCAAACCTAAACCCGTTCCGTCGGCCTTGCCGTCGATTCCCCCCGTTCCCGCTCCCAAGCCGCCTGTTCCGCCTCCACATAATTACAATGCCACTAGTAGCAGCAGTATTTCCGGGTCTGGATTCGGATCAGCCCCAAACACTTTGACGGAGCCTGTTGTGGATACCATTAAGCGGGATTTGACAAGGATCGTAAACAATTTGAAACTGGTTGTTTTTCCGAATCCGTATAGGGAGGATCCGGGGAAAGCGTTGAGGGATTGGGATCTTTGGGGACCATTTTTCTTCATTATTTTCCTTGGCCTCGTTCTCTCATGGTCTGCCACAGTTGAGAAGGTATGAATAAATTGATTTTTACCTATAACTAATGCCATTTTGCTATATATTTCGAGATAACTTAGCTTGCTTGAAGTTTTCTTTTGCATTGTTTGTCTTCGTTCGAATGATGTTAATAACAACAAAAACTTAGGAATGAATATATATGTCATGTGTTCAATCAAAACACTTGTTTTAATGATGTACGTCTGCAAGTAATTTTAAAGGTAAGGACAATGAATGTACTTTGATTGTTATTCATTTGTCCCTTAGATTTTAATCAGAATTTTGTCTTCCATAGTTTATGGAATATGATTCTATGAATGATGTTCATGTAAGTAAGCATGCTAAATAAACCTTGATCAGGATATTTGTGGTTGAAGCAGTATGACTTAGAGAATTATGTGAATACAGTTAAAGTAGTTTAGACTTTAGAGGGGTTATGTTAATTTTGTTGATTTATCATGTATGCTTTTGAATTGCAGTCGTGTAATGTATATGTGGTAGTATTATGTTTGCAGCAATTCTTGTGGCCTTGATGATTAATGGCTTGCCTGGTTTCTAATAACGTGGTTAGATGGTTCAACAATGGATCTTTGCTTTTGAATAGTTGGCCTTCATTTAGTTTTTGGGAATCAATGCATTCTTTTTATCTATTAGAGCAGAAACTGATTGATAGTCATTGTGGTTGTCATGAAAACATTTGTCGCACATCTAAGTGCAATACTTGCTTTCCTACAACTTTCTTACGTTTGTACTTCTTGGCTAATGGGCTTGTATTAAACTTGGAATTGTTATCCAGTCTCAAGTTTTTGCCGTTGCATTTGCATTGCTTGCTGCTGGAGCGGTAATTTTGACGTTGAATGTTCTGCTCCTGGTAACTCTCTCTCTCTCTCTCTCTCTGATCAATCATTTTGGTATTCTTTTAGGGAGGCCACATTATCTTTGGTAATACAGTCAACTTGGATTGTTACTCATGATTTATGGTATTCTTTTAGGGAGGCCACATTATCTTCTTCCAAAGTCTGAGTCTTCTAGGTTACTGTCTGGTACCTCTGGATATTGGCGCCATAATTTGCATGTTAGAAGGTAACGTGATTGTTAAAATGGTTGTTGTCACTGTGACATTGGCATGGAGCTCCTGGGCTGCATATCCATTCATGAGTACTGCCGTCAACCCACAGAGGAAAGCTCTCGCACTTTACCCTGTCTTTCTTATGTACGTATCTGTCGGTTTTCTCATCATCGCCATTGACTGATGCAATACCACTGCCTGTTAAACAACAATTGATTGGCGTAGACTTACATGAAAGGTACACTTCTTGGTTTTCCATTTTGATTGCATAGAAAGTTGTGTTGATATAGGCTTTTTGAGAAGTTGTAAGTAAAATTTTTAGTTTTCTCTTACTTGGGATTCTTTTCTTGATTATATGAATTGTAAGCTGAAATTCTTGTTAAAATAAAATAGAAATTGCTAGCCTGTTGATGGTGTTCTCAAACTTACCTACTGGTATTGTAATTTAGTTTTTGGATTTTTCCGAACAGGAGTTGTTTAGATTTTGTGTATCCTCTAGGTTCTTTTTCGTGTTAGGGTTTCAACGAGGCCTACAATATAGGATCTTAGCCTATTATTTTCCCTCCTTTTCTTTCCTCAATGTCTATCTCTGCATTTATTTTTGTTGATTTAAAATCATGGACCGTGTCCAAAGGTGGTTGTGGTGCACCTGGACATTGAAATTCTGGGCCCCAGATTAACTGCTTCACCTTGGACTAACCTAGAATATGGGCTCAATCAAGATGGCCCACAAATATATTTAGTGTCTCATTCAGACTCTCTGCAATTCTGGATCACTGCTCGTCTATGGGCCCCTTACATATTTTCAGTTTTAAACCATTTACCAACAATCTTGCTCTGTCAATTCTGAAATTCTAAAGCCTTTCTTCTCTGCTTCATTCTCAAAATTACTGTTTTTTTTTTTTTAAATCAATTTTTGGTGATACTCATATGATTGATTTTAGTGTATTTACGATTTACCCCATGTTAGTACTTTACTTTACTATTTCCACACATGAAAGCAATGAATGCTTTTGTCATTGCTCCGATTCGTAGTAATTCACGACAATAAGACTGACTCCACCTGTCAGCCATGGATGATTCACGTGTCAAAATTAACACCTTATTAAAAAGGGAATTAAAAGGAAAAAAAAAACGTAGAAAATTTGGTCATATTCAAATGTTACTATGGCTCTGTCTATTTTGGTCATTTTTCAATTTACATTTTAATTTATAAGTAAAAGGTACATCATAAAATAAATGAATATCGAGCACTCACCTTTTTGAGTTTCGACACTTTTCTAATTATAAATGTGTATATAGATTCCTGAATAAAATAGGGCATATGTGTCATTGTTAGGTACGAAACTATTAACGGAAAGTATTTTAAGTCCTATTTAAATATTTGAAAAAAGTATATTGAAAGTACACCAACAAATGTATCTTTTGATGTTATTTTAAATGGTGATTCATCTAATTACAATATAATAAACACGTAACATTTACATTACTATGTGACATGTGTCGATAATATTAATATAAATATGAATACTTTTAGATTAAAGTATTTTATATGGATTGAAATATATATGCATTGATGTGTTAGTATATATATATAGTTACAGGAATGTTGTGGTTTTATACTCATCATACATAAATAAATATGGTTTATGTTAAACCTATATATAAAAGAAATTACCCATACATCTCTTAACACAATCTAAGTCTTATCCTACTTTTTCAACACTAATTCATGTATTACTATCAAAACTACGCACTTCATTCTACTTATATACGTTGGGTTTTTGAACTTTCACAAGAATTAATACAGTTTTTGGAATAAAATCGGTCAATTTCCAACTGTACTCAAATTTTAACAAGTACTGTTCTCTTTAAGTTGTTATGTAGTCCTTGAAAATTCTCTTCAATATTTCAAGAATAAAATAATTAATTGAACAGAAGTATATGAATAAATGAAGTAAATACCTATTGTTCAATATTGGAAGTTGTTTAATTTGCCAATGATATGAGGTGGCATCTCATTTTGGTTTCAACAAGATACATAACTTTGTTTTATCCATAACATACTAGATTATTTATGATATAGATAGATATATTTAAATATTTATATGTTTATCTTTGAAAATAAACATAAATTAAAAAGAAAGGAGTTAGCTTCATCTATAAAATGAGACAAAACACATCTCATAAATCATTCATCGTCTCTCTTGAAAACCAAAACCCTGGTAATAATTTAACAGAGAGATAGATCGAAATGAAAGAGTTTTGGACAACAATGGCGTCAATGATGGGAGTGTGGGCCTTCTGCCAGAGCCTCCTCCAGACGGTGTTCCCGCCGCAGCTCCGTTTCGCCACCGTGAAGCTGCTCCACCGCCTCTGCAACTACTTCTCCGCCTACTGCTACTACGACATAACGGAGATCGACGGCGTTAACACGAACGAGCTCTACAACGCCGTCCAGCTCTACCTGAGCTCGTCTGCGTCCATCTCCGGCACCCGCCTCAGCCTGACGCGCGGCCTCAACTCCTCCTCCATCACCTTCGCCCTCTCCAACAACGACCGCCTCATTGACTCCTTCAACGGCGTCTCCGTCGAGTGGGAGCATGTCGTCACCCAGCGCCAGGGCCAGACCTTCTCATGGCGGCCATTGCCGGAGGAGCGCCGTGGCTTCACTCTCAGGGTCAGGAAAAAGAACAAACAGTTGGTGCTCGACTCCTACCTCAACTTCCTCATGGAGAAAGCCCAGGAGCTCCGCCGGAGAAACCAGGACCGGCTGCTGTACACCAACTCCAGAGGCCATCCATGGGAGTCTGTGCCCTTCAAGCACCCAAGCACCTTCGAAACCCTGGCCATGGACCCCTCCAAGAAAGCTGAAATCATGGCGGATTTGAAGGACTTCGCCAACGGAGAAGCGTTTTACCACAAGACTGGGAGGGCCTGGAAAAGAGGCTACTTGCTCTACGGCCCTCCCGGCACCGGAAAATCAAGCATGATCGCCGCCATGGCTAACTACCTGGGATACGACATCTACGATCTTGAATTGACTGAAGTGAACACCAACTCCGAGCTAAGGAAGCTGCTGATGAAAACCACATCCAAGTCGATCATCGTCATTGAAGACATTGATTGCTCCATTAGTTTCACCAACAGGAACAAGCCCACCGCCGTCTGTAACTCCGTTGGACGGAGCAACTACTTCGACTCGTCTTCCGTCTCCGGAGACGACGGCGGAAACAGCATAACACTTTCCGGGCTCCTAAACTTCACCGATGGGCTCTGGTCGTGCTGTGGCAGTGAAAGGATCTTCGTCTTCACGACGAACCACATCGACAAGCTCGAGCCGGCGTTGCTGAGGAGTGGGAGAATGGACATGCACATACACATGAGCTATTGTTCTTTTCCCGCCTTGCAGATTTTGATCAGGAACTATCTTGGCAACCAGGAATGTGATCTGGACAGACACACGTCGGAGCAGTTGCAGGAGGCCGTCGAAGCCGCGGAGATGACTCCGGCGGAGATCAGTGAAGTCCTGATCAAGAACCGCCGCCGCGACAAGAACCAGGCCGCCATGGAGCTGCTGGAGGCGTTGAGATCGGCGGCGGAGGAGAAGAAGAAGAGGAGTACTAGGATGAGATGCAGAGAGGTCGAAGTCGATGAACAGGAGAAGAGGACTTTGGACTGTCTGAAACACAGCTCCGATGACCCCTTGCCCGAAAATTGCCCGGAGAAAGATGGGTATAGGGTTGAGTAGTTCTTATAAATCATGTTTTGGATTATTAATTATTATTAAATATTACTACCTCCGTCCCGGTTAATTCAGTCTATTTTGACCGGCACGGATGTTAAGAAAAAACTGTTGACTTTGATTGGATGTGTTATTTTAATATTTTTGAGTGACAATTTTGTAATTTAAAGGTATAATTTGAGTGTAAAAGTTGTAAAATGAAAGAAATGGAGGGGTAAGAGACTAAAATTTTATTTGTCATTTTGGAGCTGACAGATTTAACTGGGACAAACGAAAATGGCAAGTAGACAGTTTTAACTGGGATGGAAGGAGTATTTCATTTTCTATTTTAATTACCCACCTCTCCAATGTTATAATAAATAAATTAGGAAATAATAGATGATGAATATCACACAAAAATCTCTCGCAAAAACTCATGTGAGACGGCCTCATATATAGTTTTCGTGAGACGGATCCTTATTACCCATGAATTGAATTCATATTCACAAACTTTCATATGAATTGCTAAGTGTGGATTATGGCCGTCTCACGAAAAAAGATCTGTGGGACGATCTCAAGACTTACTCAAAATCTATTACCGTAGACTCTCTCCATCAAGTAATACATTTGAACTTAAGACGTTGAGAACATTCTGATCTGAGTCACCCTACCTATTTTTATATTTCAAAAGTCTCCTACTTTTTTGTTGGTGGATGATATTAACGGAATACATGTTAGATGAGAAGTTTAAAATTAAATACAAATTTGGAATAATTTTAGAAAGAGGGAATTTCATGCTATAATTGGGGAATAAATTTGGATGCAATTGAATGTTGATGTTTCGGTACTGAAAACGACACTTCGGAGTTCATCAATCTTTTCATTTTCTTGACTTCTTGTCTATCTTCCTACCTAATTCACTTATATCTATTTATTCTTTTTCCCATTGATTTTATGGATAATTTTAGTAGGATATTAAATCCATGTCCAATAATTTATATGTGAATTATGAAGTGCGATTGTGGATTGACCAGCCTCACGTAACATGATTTATGGGACGATCTCACCCATATTTGAGACTACTAGTATCAATCCGTTGAGTAAATTAGGTGAAAATTGTTGAATCTAATTACTTCAACCCTGCATTGTTTGAATATATTTTTGAATGGTATACATGAAAATATTATTAATAATTATTATTTTTCCAGCATAACTGTAGGTTGCAGAATATATATCAGAATCTCATGTGAATTTATAACCAGACTCCATATGTAGGGTATATATGTATTTAAGACACCCAAATTTATTTGTTGAGTAAATAGAAACTCGATGTGAATTTTTAGATTATATTGTAGTTATTAATTATATTAATTAATCAATATCTCGCATCTATAGCATAATGTTATGCTATACATTTATTGTACATGTAAAGGATCAATAAGAACATAGATTAATTTTAAGTACAATAAATGATATACTAGAAAACCCATATACGTACTTTAATAAAGAAAACAAAATTTATTGGCAAAAAAGTAAAAAATAAAATAAAAATTCGCAAAGGTGTTTCAAATTTCATATCAATATCCTAAAAACAGGAAACATGGATTCTTGCTATTTTTTTTGATGTGAATGGAGATGATGCTTAAGATGTTCTTCCATTATTACTATTTCCACCATTTCATTTCTTGCCTTTTTCTCTTTGTTTGAGCTGTTTCTATTCTAATTCTTTTATTGTGCTTTTTATGATAACCATGCATTTAAACTGATGATATATATATATATATATATATATATAATTTCAATAAAATGTTATCTTTAGTTCCTTATAATTTTCAATAATTGAACTATAAAGATGGGTAGAAGGATGTGACATTGGTGTTGAGCCATGCTAAAAAAATCATGTGTTTTTGTAATGCAAATTATAATATTCTTTTGTATTTTGCAATTTGTAGTCAATAAAGTTGGAGATTGCAACCATCAAAACGTGGCCCCAATCAATTTTTCTTAACTAATATGTTCTTGAGAGATTTCACTTCTTTAAAAATTAAAAGTGATAATAATTCAATACATAAAAAATAATACTAATAATAATCGTCTGGTCTACATGGATATTAGTAAGACATACGAATATAATTTTTGTGATACTGTTAAATGAATTTAATCTTGTGAGATGGACACATAACACATAAATTAGATATTATAAATTTGTGATAATGAACTTGGAATTGTAAGTAAAACAAGTCACGACCCATAAAATTATATTCATCGAACGAATTCTCATGAATTATTATCAACCCTCCAATAATAGCTAGGAACCTTTTTGCACTTATAAAATAAGCTAACTTGAATAAGTATATTAATCCATGTTCTCAATGAAATTTAACATATAAAATGGAGTTGAAAATGGTGATAGAAAGGTGAGTTTGAAAGCATCTGGTCAAGGCATGTAATAATGGAATTATTTTCTTTTCCTATCTTTATATTAATTTTCCAAATAATTGGGACTAATACCATTTCATTTCAAAATAAATGTCACCTTAATATTATTTTGTAGAATATGTAAAAATATGTGCATAAAATGCCTTGTTGTCCAATATTCAATAGCCATAATCAATGTGTACCACCAAATAAAAATTTGGCACAAAAATTAAGATATAGACGAGGGAAAAAAACATCATTAACTATTATTGGTGATTAAAAAAATCGAAAAAATAAGTTTTGTGCCATTCTACAATTGAAAGTTCATTGCAGATTCTTCCATATGAAATATTCTTAAAAATAGAATCAATTAAAATTGAATGGGAGCTAGTTGGTCTTCTATTCAAAAGAGGATCTAATACTATGAACTAAAAACAGGGCTTTAATTGAGCATCAATATTGGAATTTGATAGCCAATTTAACTATAAATATCCGAGAATCTTGGACCAAAATTTATTATCATATTTTTATAAAACTTTGTTCAAACCAGACACAATTTCTTAAAAAAATTAAAACATAAAAGACATGGTTTCAAAGGCAAAAGGATCTTTGAGGACAAAAAACTCACGTGAGACGGTTTCATAATAGTTTCCGTGAGACGAATCCTTATTACCCATGAAATGAATCCATATCCATGAATTTTCATATAAATTTTTAAGTGTGGGTTATGTGTTGACATGTCTCACGAAAAAATATCCGTGAGACGGCCTCACACAAAACTTACCCATCTTTGATTTTTGATTTCTTTCCTTTTTAGCCCATACACAATGGAATAGAGTTTTACTATCCAATTGTTGTTATCCACATGAAGTATATTGTTACTTTTTTAATTACATGATAATGAGAGAATTGAAATATATTACATATGGCAAATATTTTTATGAGTTAGGTGCATGGATTTAAGGATCCATGCACCCGATCCGACCCGTTCACGCGCCCAAAACGCGCCTCCCACGTGCATGCACGCGCTCCCACGCGCTGAACACTTGTGCTGAAGCTCACCCAAAATTCACTCTAATAGACCAACCTTTGTGTATAGTTAAACCAACCTTTGTGTATAGTTAGACCAACCATGTGTAGGTAGGTCTAACTATATACAAAGGTATATCTAACATATATAAAGGTATGCTTAACTATACATAAATGTATGTCTAACATATACAACAAGACATGGAATCTGGGCAGAACTGGTATGTTTAACACAACTTAAAGGTATGTTTAACATAACGTAAAAATATGTATAACATATACTATTGGTATGTGATTTTTTTCAAAAATCATGGGCGAAAAAAAAAAAAATAGTGCGGTCCCCCCTGACCCGGATCCGACCCGGGTGCATGGATCTAAGATTCATGGACCTGATTCACAAGAGACTTACTCATTATATATATATATATATATATCTTATGGACAAGATAATTTTGTTTTTTCATCATTAATGTTTTTAATAACTCAAATACTCGAATTTCACCCGACTAAATTCGAAACCCCTGACAGGTCCTCCACTCTCTCTCTCTCTCTGTTTTTTTTGTTTCCCACCAAATATTGATGGCTATCATTTTATTTGGGCCATGAAGGTAATGTTGTCCAAATAAATATTGGGCGTCCCTACATGTAGGCCCATAAATTTTGCAAAGGCCCATCTAGGATTTTTGACGTTTATTATTGGAATAAATGGTAATTGAGAGGTTTATATTTTAAGAAAAAAATTATTTGCAAAAGAAAAGAAGTAAGTATAGAGATTATGGATTTCATGTTTTTTTTTTTATAACTTTGCTTGAGTTTTGGATTTTATTTAAGGTAAAAACTATTCAATCTTACGACTTATTTTATTTTTGGCTGTTTGTAATGCCTATAGAAAGATTTCAATTAAAAATGTTTTTTTTAGATAAAATAAGTGACTCATATGCTTAATTTCTAAAAAATATACAGACTAAATACCCTTATATAGTTTCTGTTATGTCATTAATAATAATCATTCATTGAATGATTAAAGGCTATGATTATCTCTTAAACAAACAATCAAGTAATTATTTAGTAAAACGTATTAGTTTGCTTAATGAAGTAATAAAGAAAAGAATTGTGCAAACGCGACTAAACCTTAATCAACCCCTTCACAGCCGCTACACAGTGACTGCTTTATTCACTTCGCGCTGCCATTTCCTCTCTCTACCATGGTCCTTGATAAGGTATTTTTAGCATCTCCACTTCTTATGTGTAGTTTGTGTACAAGAATTAGCTACTTTTCCATATTCTTATGTGTAGTTTGTGTACAAGAATTAGCTACTTTTCCATATGCGGGCCTCGATTTTTCTTGAAGAACTAGTTCTTGGATTATGGTTCTTGATTCGTTCTTGCATTGTAATTTGCAATAGTTGGGTTTATTGTATCATCGATAATGGCAACGGGGTTGGGAAAATCCCGTTTTTGGATTTTTTGAAGTATTGATTTTTGGTTTTAATCTTTGTGATGGAAACGTTTATGGCAGCATGAGAACGTTGATGAATTTACAGTGGTTATTGAGCTTCCTGAAACTGATCCTTTCTACGAGAAAAAGAAGGTGAGGGGGTTTTCAATTGCAAATGCTACTATGATCTTGGTTTATAGTTTTCACTTGATGAGAATGCAATTATACAGTTAAAGTTGTTGTCTTTTTTTCTTTTTCATCTTAATCCGTTTAGTTATCTCGTGATAGAAATTACTTGAGGGTATGGGCATCGATGCGGACTGGCCGGTGAGTATCAAAAGTTCGTATACTTCTGATCAGCTTAAGGAATCCTTAAATGTATTGGTTCAACGGGCCAGAATTGTAAACTTCAATGAGGTATCCTTGTTCTTTAACTTGTTAAACTGTATTTCAAACATGTCTAGCAAAGCTGGAACGAACTTCTATGGATTGTAAGATTAGTCTTTGGTGATAGTGGCTTCAATGGGATTCTAGGTTCACTTTGCATATGCCTAAACAATTGCTAAATATGATGACTTATCAGCATCTGCAAGTTGAGAAAAAAAAAAAAAGGTGTAGTGATAGTTCTTGTAATTGAAGAAAATGTGAAAACTTACAAACATTTGTGGATTTAAAAAAATAATCTTAAAGGAGCAGGCAGCGATAACCTCTTTGTCGCTCCAGAAATACCTTTTTATTATCATAGGATTCAAGATGTTCATGACAAACTTTGCAGGTGTGTCATGTTTGTATTAAACTTCTGCGGGCAACTAAGGTTGTTCTCTTGATTGTTTATCTTTCAGGTTGAACTATATTTTGGTGGAGATATTGTTAATCTGGGGGACTGTTGTAGTCCAAGAAATGAATTGGAAGCTCTCCATTCAGTATTTGAAGCGATCAAGAAGCCAGTGTTCAATGAGAACTACACGATGAGAAATATACAGGAGAATTTACGTGAGGCAGTTGTTGATAGAATCCATGGAGTTGGAAACAGATTTAGGGAAGAGACAAAGATAGTTGAGGATTTTAGCTGTGACAAAGAAAAGGGTCTGTTGGATTGGGGTGTCAAGAATGGTGTAAAGACAAAGCTGGATATAGCTTGTGAGTGTGTTTTAATGTATTGTTGTTGTATTTAGTCATCTATGATAATAAAACCAGCTGCATTACGTTTCTTATGATTTATTTATCAGCTTTCATTTCCTTGAATCTTTTTATCTAGACGTTGAAGGAGCAGGAAGAGGGGCCATTGCTAGGGAGGACCTAAAAGTTGGAGATATTGCTTTAGAGATCCCTGTATCGGTCATCATATCTGGGGAGGTTTTGCATTACTCTGACATGGTAATATAATTGCGTTACGAAATTATGAATGTGGGAGACTTCCTATCAGCTCTCTTATATCTTCATATCATAAATAACCTTATCTTGAAGGTAGTTTCCTATTTTTGAAAAAATTGATGGGATTTCTGAGGAGACAATGTTGCTCTTGTGGAGCATGAAGGAGAAGAACAACAAGAAGTCCAAATTCAAATTGTATTTTGACAGTTTACCAGAAAGATTTAACACAGGCATGTCTCGGATTATCACTTCAAGTTGTTTTAACCTATAAAGCATCACCTTTCTACCACACTGCTTTATGTTAACATATCCTTTATGTCGTTTGATTTTTTACAATACTCAGGGTTGAGCTTTGGAATCGATGCTGTCGTGGCTTTAGATGGAACCTTGCTGTTAGAAGAGATCATGCAAGCCAAAGAGGTAATTGGAAAAAAATTCTGATTCTTACTCACAGTTACTTTAAAATTCTGATGAAACTCTTAAGAAATACTTTAAAATAAAAAGATTTTGGGTGCTTGTATACTTTTAACTACTATTTCTTGGTTGGTAGTATCACCATTTTCTATGATTATTTCTGTTGCATTTTGACATGTCGATGCAACTTTGTTTTTTTTTCAGCATCTACGGGCACAATATGATGAGTTATTCCCAGCATTGTCCGATCATAATCCTGATGCTTTTCCACCAGAAATGTACACATGGGAGCAATTCTTATGGGCTTGTGAGCTCTGGTACTCAAATAGCATGAAGCTTATCTTCAGTGATGGAGAACTAAGAACCTGTTTAATACCTATTGCTGGTTTTCTCAATCACTCTGTAAGTACAAATTGTTTCTGTTTTTACATAAAATTCCTCACATGATTAGATATGTTTTTCTTGGCTCAATCTTGTTTCTCTTGTTAACAGATATGCCCACACATCATGCACTATGGCAGAATAGATGCAACGACAAGCTCCTTGAAATTTCCTTTATCGAGAGCATGCAATTCAGGAGAACAATGCTTTCTTAGCTATGGAAACTTCTCCACTTCTCATCTATTGACTTTCTACGGCTTCTTACCACACGGTGACAATCCCTACGATGTTATTCCACTTGGTACATTTCTCAAGCTATCTTTTACCAGTTAAGATTTGTAATCTGGTAATTAATATTCGTTTATTATTCTATGTCAGATATTGATATTGCTATGGATGAAGATTCTGGGAATGGAGCACCTATGTCTGACTGGAACTCTCACATGGTTCGTGGGACTTGGCTCTCGAAGAACCATGAGATCTTTCACTATGGATTACCAACTTCATTGCTCAATCATCTTCGACGAGCTAGAAATCCAACATGGCAATCAAACAGCCTTGTAAAATTTCCACTTCTTACCATGGAAGTAAAAAGGGAAATCTTGGAAACTGATATTAATGTACTTCAAGATCTAAGTTTGACCTTTGAAGGAATGATGGAAGCCCTCGGCGATGAAAAACGAGAAGACAGGTTTTTGTTGCTATGCGTAAAAAGATGCTTGCTAAATACTTTTAAAAAAATTGTATCTTGATGGAATGAATGGTTTGTTTTGTAGGGACAAGGCGAGTTGGGATGTTAAGCTTGCAATCGAGTTCAAGACTTTGCAGACGAGGATCATGTCGTCAATCTTAGGTTCGTGTAATGATGGTTGCAAGTTGTTAGAAACTGAGTTGTGCAAATTCACAGTTTAGCATCAACTCTAGTTCCTTAACTTGTTGAGCTTTTCTTTGGACTATTTCTTGGCATGTTTTCTATCCTTTTTCACTTAAATGGTTCTATAAAAGTGAAGGTTTCTTTTAGCAAAGCTACTGCACTCTCTCTCTCTCTCTCTCTCTCTCTCTCTCTCTCTCTCTCTCTCTCATATATATATATACACACACGAATATGTGGGGTTGTTGGACAGTTGGAATATGAACCTTAATTTGCGGTCTTTGGAATTTACCTAAGTAGTTTTGATTTGGAATATGTCTCATTTGACTCTGAGCAGTTCGAGATTTAACACGTTTAGACTTTTAAGTTGTATTATATAATATATGACAATAATAGTTTTTTTAAGTTGTTACATAATCATCTCAATCATGAGGCATCAGAATATTTATTTCTACTCATTGGCCAAATAAAGGATCAAAGAATGGTAGAGAATAATCTTCCGGGTAATTCTATAGTACACCAGGTGTATACACCAGACTCTCCACTTATTTTCAGTCATAAGATCTGAGATCATTAAAGTGAAGGTCAACTATGATCTCAGATCTAATGACTGAAAATGATGGAGAGTCCCGGTGTACTACAGAAGGACCCTAATCTTCCATGAAAAAGAAATTGGATGTCCCAATTTTTTTAATTAAAAGTATGAAACCCACGTCAAAAATATTTAGCATTTCAAACCATATGAAAGTAAAGAAATAAGTGTTAATTGTAGAAAAATCATGATTTTTTCTTGATTTATTTTAAACAATTTTTTTAATATTAGTAAATGAACAAAAACTTTCATAATTTTTTCAAATATAACCAATTGACAAATTTTAAATACATTTATTTCAACAATAATTTCCATCATTTCAAAATATCTGTCATTTTGTATATTAAGTTATTGGGGTCCTTCTATAGTACACCTGGTGTATTAATACACCAGGTTGTCAGTCATTTTTGTCTATTAGATCTGAGTACTTTAAATCCTGATCATTCATTTCTCATTTACCTTTTTTTACATTTCTTCAATATTTACTATGGTGACTTCTTATGATTTCCCAAAATGGTATAATGTTCTAGATAATGAGTCAAAATCCTCCTTCTCCTAAAATTTCATTTATCAATTATTATCATCCATAAAACCAAATTCACGTATTCTAGTATTATGCATCGTCCGACGACGATTCATTTGACATCCATATTTGATATATTTTATTGTAATTTACGATGGTTACATTATGGATGACAACTGTTACATTATGGATGGCAATGGGGCATGTCGGGGCGGGTACCCAGCCTTGCCCGCAACTACTACCCGCTGGGCGGGCGGGGCAGAAGCTTGCGTCCCGGGCCGTTTTTTAAAAAATAAAAAAATAAGAAAATAAAAATTTGTAATTTTAACATGAATAATTTGAAAAACACCTAATTAAATCATTAACTAAATAATTTGAATAATTATTTGATTGAATAATTAGAAATGAGGATTTAATTTTACTATTTTACACACCCAACAACAAATTAAAACATTATTTTACATGTAATATTACTACTTTAGTCTTTTACTTTATTAATTAAAATATGATCCTAAATTACTTATATACACACACATATACCCTTAATTATCATAATATATACATTAATTGAGATTAATGTATATAAACTTAAATATCACAATATATATTATGTATATAAACTTAATTATGTATATTAAAATATATTATGTATTTTATGAATGTTTATAAAATGTTATCTCAACGTAAACACTTCTCAAAATTCACCAATAAAATATTATTTTAAATCTTCAAATGTATATATATACTGACAGAAGAATTAAGAACTTGTATTTTATTGATATAAAGTCTAATATATATATAATACACTTCAAGATCTAAAAAGATATAATGAGATACAAAAAAATCTTAACAACTTTATACATGAGTATGTCTAACTTTATCTCTAAGTGAAATGTAAATTATGTGGGAAAATATTCATTTATAGTGCAAGACATTCCATTCAATTGCTATGCATCAACGTATTGCTGCAAGTCATCCAAAAAATTCTCATCCAAAAAATTCTTATGCATAGTTCATTGTGAACGGTTAGAATGGTTTGTGTGCATTTTTATTTTTTTGTTAGTATGATGCATTGCAATAACATGCATTGCATTATATCAATGCATGATACCATGCAACCAATGTTATTAATTGCATTGCATTGCAATAACGATGCATTGTATTATATTAATGGCATGATATGAATTGCATTGCATTATATCACTTGGAATATGCATTGCAAATATGCAAATATATACAACATAGATAAAATTGGTGAATTAAAAAAAAAATCATAATCCTATGACTCGTTCATATATTACAAGATAAAATAGAATGTGTTAATGACATCCAAGATTGTGAGGGTAATATGCAATATATACAAACTAGTTTGTATCTTATCAATGACATCATGCAGTTAATGACATTCAATTATCAATGACATCATGCAATGGTTAATGACATTCAAATGTATACATTGATGAATTCAAATAAAAATTGTTGGGCAATAGAATGATATCACACAATGGTTAATGACATCCAAAATTGTGGGGTAATATGTAAATATATAAATTAATATACAATTAAAACATTCGTGAATAAAAATTAAAATTGTGGGGCAATAAACATATTAATGTATCTGAAATATATTAAATATTTCAATCTAATGGTTCAAGGAAATGGTTGTAAGGTCAAAATATACAATATTGTATGGTTGAAATACAATGTTTTGCACATACAATGCTTGCACTGTATAACATGGTTAAAATGGTTGCACTGATATGAAATTGTTAAAATGGCATGTAACCAATGTCCCTATTTAAAAAAAAAACATGCAAGGTTATAATGGTTGCACTTACATCAAATTGTTAAAATTGTTACCATCGTTAAAACAACACATAATAAAATTAATTTTATTATGAAATTTATTAAAACTCCATGATCATATTAGTATATCTCAAATATATTAAATATTTAATTTCAATTTCATCACAACGGTTGTTAATGTTTTATCATTTATTAAATTAGGTATGATTTATACAAATGAAATAAGTTTGTAACAAAGATTTATATTTTATATAAATAAGCATTCTAAAGCGTACAACTCATATGACCCAAAATTAAATGTAAAACACACAATATATTTCATAGCCCAAAATAAACCCCAATTAAATGTAAAGCATACAATGTACTACCTCCGTCCCTGCTATCTTTGTCTACTTTCCGTTTTTAGACGTCCCAGCTAACTTTGCTAACCCAAAAATGACAAAGAAAAATTTACTCCCTTACCGTTCTATTTTTTTCATTTTACAACTTTTGCACTCAAAACCACACATTAATTACAAAATTGCCACTAAAAAACATTAAAATAACACATCACATCAAAGTCAACAGTTTTTTCTTAAACTCCGTGCGGTCAAACCGTGGCAAAGATAAGGGGGACGGAGGGAGTATTTCATAGCCCACAATACACAAATCAAGACATTGCAGCCTATTATCCAAAGGTTACAGCCCATATATATTATAAAGCCCACAACTCCTATAGTCTAAAATTTAAAAAGTTACTGTGGTAAAAAACTCTGATGTATTTATACACCAGGTGTACTACAGAATTACCCTAAGTTATTGTTCTATTTTAAAACATGCGAGAGTAATTTATAAAATAAACATATTTAAAAACTTTATATTTGGAAAAAAGAATAAGTATAAAAGTCATACTTAAGTATTTTCTTTCTTTATAGTTTTGTGTGATGGTGATGGTGTTGTTATAAAAAATCTTGAACCACTAAATAAAGATTAATGTAAGGTAGCAATTAGCATTGAGAAAGATGGTTGGTTGTTTTGACTAGTGACTAGGATGGTGTGACTCACCCTCCAACACAATTAATAAATCAACTTCTCCAATTCAAACAACTCACAACTAATCCCAAATCCCCATTTTCTTACATTTAAACAATTTAATTCATATAAAATGATACTCACAAGTAAAAATGAAACACAACAAGAAAAGAAACTTGAGTTAAAGGCAATTTATTATTTAATAGTATTATTTTTTGACAAAATATTTTTATCATTTTTAGACAAACCAATTTTGGAGATTTTCATCAGAAAAAGCAAAAGTATTGGAAGCAATAAATAAGATTCGTTCTCACGTCTCTCTCTCTCTCTCTCTCTCTCCGTTGTCTGCTTTCTTAATCTTTCCTCTTTGCTTTCCCGTATAGTATAGATGGCAGAGATGAAAGAACAGAAGGGTTGAAACAATCTCCCACATTCTAGCAAGCGACAAAGACAAGAAAACATTTATACATATGTATAGGTATTCATTTGTATCCAAGCTCTTGTCTGTTTGATGTTTTATTGTTGAGGAGAAAGAAATTGGAGAGAGAAAGATGTTGGTTGCAAATAGCTTTGATTTATGGCAAAAGGATACCTTCTTCTCTGCAGCTGAGGAGGTTCAGCAATCTGCTGATATGTAAGTCTTTCTTCTTCTTCTCTATCCCACTTTATTTATTACCCATTTTCTCCTCTTTTTTCTTCTCCTTTTTTTATCGATCTGGGTTGGGTTTATTTTGTGGGTTTTTCAACTGGGCCTTTGAAAGATTGCTTCTTTATGTCTTGATTGTGTGTGCAATTTCTCAGTCTCTTCTGTGATGAGTTCTGGATTTTGTGTGGTTTTGAGGAGGTTTCTGCAGATTTTCTATTTTTTATTTTTGAAAAATTTATTTTATATAGCTGTGATATAGTGGCATGTGTTTATATTTTCCTTCATGGTATTAATTTTATGGAGTTGGTATTAGAATTGTAATCAAGAAGGAAACAGGTTATGGAAATTGTCAAGGATAGTATGATAAACATATTAGATTGTTTCTCTATTCTTTTCTCCATCTGAATTACTGCTTCCAATTACGGAATTTGTAAGAGGTGTAAATCATTTCTTGATGTTGGTTTACTCAATGACTACCAGCCAGAACCTAATTGCTTAAAATGCATTCTGATTGCACTTTTGGATTGGTATATAGAATGGAATCAGCATATAGGACTTGGCTCAGGGCAAGGAGAGAAGAAGGGTTGACACCTCAGCATTTGGATGAACTAAATAGAGAGCTTCGAACGGCCTTAGGAACTGCTAAATGGCAGGTCAGATACTTGGTCTCTGGCATTATTTATGTCTTAATGGAGATAGTGTTTCTAAATTGGTTGTTTAAGTTTTCTGCTTTGTATCTGATCCGGGTTTTCTTTTCAAATTCTGATTGTCACTATAGTTGGAAGAGTTTGAGAAGGCTGTTTGTCAAAGCTATAGAAATAGCAGTGATGATATTACAGTTACCAGACATAGGCAATTTGTTTCAGCTATAGAACAACAGATTTCCCGCGTTGAAACTGCTTTGAAGGATTCATTGGACATTGAAGGGAAGAAACCATTTCGGTGGGTAAATCTGGATGAGGATGAATGCAACGACTTGGCTTATTTTCTTTCTGGGACGTCTCAAAGCATCAAAGATGAAGGAATCGAGTTGGGAGAAGCACTAACTAGTTCTCCAAGTAAATGTAATATAGAAGAAGATCATAGCGTTGGTTCAAGTTCCAAAATGCAAATCCCAGATCAAGATAGAAAAATTCCTGAGACAAGGAATGAAATTAGCTATCAAGGTGATCAAATCACTAGTAATCGTCGAGAATGGAGTTCACCGGACAGGAATGCTCTTGAAATTGTTATTGATAGTAATGATAGACATACAAATGCATTGATAGAAGCAACGCCAAAAGAGAAGGGGTCAAAGCCCTTTTTTTGGAGGTCAAGATGTGGAAATGATCCTTCAGCTAAAGGATTGATGAATCGTACGCAAATGAATATGATGAATTGGATAAACCATGTAAGTTTAATAGTAATTCCATGATTACCATTTTGTGTAATGCTTTATTCGGCCTGTTGCTTCTTTAATTGCTTTAAAATTACGAATGTCCTTTTGAGAATTAAATGGATTTGCTCCTTGTTAGTACTTATTGACCTAATAATTTGTTGCAGCACTTCAGAGGAGGTTCTAGAAGTCAAAGACAGCTTGTGTCACCAGTGTTGCCGGCCAAATCTATACGTTTCATGCTAGCTTTGATGCTAACCGTTTTTTTAGTTGGTAAGCTCTTTTTTTAGAAACTTCAACTGATAAATGCTTAGGCCAAAATAAATGTGGGCTACATTAATAACACAAACATTTAACTCTTTAACATAAGTCACAATGTCCATGATAAGCAAGTGCGAAACTTTTCTGTGAAATCGTTTGTGAGGAACTGGACCCAGTGTGCATTGCACCTAGTTGTGGGCTGGGATCGGAAAATGTTTAACCACCCTATCTAGAAGCTTAATCGAGATAGTCTCTATTTTTAGATCCTGGGATTTCAGCTTTGACCGATTTCAACTGACCCTAGGTTTTAAATGAGACTTGATGTTCTTAATACACAAAAAGGAAAAGAATTTATGCAACAAATGAGTCTCAAATAACTAATGACCCTGTTGTTGGCATCTTTTAACTTAAAGCTTGCAGTATTTTTTACTTGATTTCATATTAGATGCACATAGAATTCGTTTTAGCTTGATCTGCAGAAATCATGCTGAACTTGGTCGTTTCATATCTGCAGTGCCCTTTTTGCTCTACTCGAATTAAGCCATGTTGAAGTCCTTTGATTTGAGTGTGAGCTCAAAAGAGGTATGTGTTCAACCCTCTTATATGCTTTAGCTTAACAAGAATCGACATGAAAAGGCTACTTATATATCTTTGCTGTTCGTTTACAGGTTTTATATGGAATAAGGTAAGCGGGGGAGAGGCTTCTTCAGTTCAAGTGTGGATATTACTTTACGTGCTTGAAGTCTCGATCATCAAAATGAACATAAAATGCATTGAATTAGGTTCGACAAAAACCTCTCCAATGACACGGAGATCATAGAACATATACCATTCGACAAACTTGTGACATCAAGATTGTATACTTGTTAGCATATCTTCTATGATATGTGTGGAATCTGTGTTTCTCTTCATTGCTGGTTAATTGCAAGAAGAGTGATTTGATCTTTTTATCCTTAATACTCATTATCCATGTTTGAGAATCCTATGCAGATTCTTGATATTGCAAGATGGTTGGCATTGACTATGCATGTAAAGAGATTGACATTTTACCATGTTGAAAATAAGATTGTTTCAAGGAATCAAGTACAAAACCCTAATTAAAAGTCAATACATTTTAGTTAGATGCTCTTTTTGATAAAATATATTCAACAAAACTCGCGTGCAACCGTCGCACATGCGACGGAATTCCAGATCACATACTTATAGCTGAAAAAGACATACTTATGAGTGTAAAAGACATACTTTTAAAACTCATGTTTATACTTGTAAAAATATACTTATAAAACACATATTTATAACTGAAAAACACATACTTATACCTATAAAATACATACTTGAATTTGGTTGCATGTGAGACAGTCTCACAAGAGACCAACTCAAATATATTAGATGTGATATCCATGATTTGCTTAGGTGGCCACATCAAAGATAAAAGGTGAATTTATGAACAATAATTATGAACTAATAATGATAATTTTGAACATGTTGATAATGATGTCATATTCGTTTAACTATAATGTTATTTTGTTAAATTATTGTTGTTGGATTATCTTAATTTTTATTAAAAACATTGTGAGAAAATTATAATTTACAGTCTGTTTAAAATTGACTCTTCTAAAACACTATATAGATAGTAACAAAAGAAAATCGAAGAAAATATATGTTAATTCTGTATATTAATTAAAAAGGTAAAATATGATTTAATATTTCCTGAAACTATAGTGTGCTAGAAATCTACCCTAAAAGTTTAGGGGTTAGTCAGAAAGAAACAAAAGTTTAGGGGGCTAATTTGCAATTACTGAGAAAATTGCAAACAGATTCAATCACCTGAAGCACGAAGTAAAACAATCTTACGCTTCAAAATTGTACATCTGCAATAAGAACTTGTACATTACAGCCTATCCCGATCTCCGATCTCTGCAACAAAGCTAACTCCAACAAAGATCGTCGGAAAATTCACTGATCTCGAGCTCCGGTAAGTATCTCCGGAAACTCACCCACTCGAATTTTCATTTCCGTGTTTGTATTCTCTTCGCTGGAATAATCTTAACCAAAACCCCATATCCAAATCCCTAATCAATCTAACTACAGCCGAGATCCAAATGTCGTGTTTAGCACTAGCTCTTCAACCCACGAATGGACCCGATATATTGCTCCAGACCCGAGAATGGTTCCCTCCTTCCCGTGCGCTCGTGGCCCTCTCCGCCTTCCGCGAAACTCGCCGCACATTTGCCAAGAGCCACGGCAACAATACGGCTTCCGATCCTTCCGCCGATTCACTCGGAGACGACCCCTTGGCTGCCTCCTCGGGGCAGCTGATTGTCGGCGTCGAGTCTCGCTATCGTGTTGTGTACCGCCTCGTTAACTCAATTTACGTTTTGGCTGTCACTACTATTGACGATACCAACAATAATGTATTTGAGTGCATCCACATTGTTAACCAATCAGTTTCAGTGATTGTTACTGCGTGCCGTGGTGTGGATGTGACGCCAGAGAAATTGGGGAAGAAGTATGCCGAAGTTTATATGGCTTTGGATATAGTGTTGAGGGGAGTTAGCAGCATTAGGCTTGCAGCAATGCTTGCGTCGATGCACGGTGATGGCATTGCCAAGATGGTGCATTCCGCTGTTCAAACTGAGAGTAAGATTCGAGGGGCAGATAGTTGGGGTACTGTGGAGCCTCAGACAGTGGATCATGAAGCTGCTTTGGAATCGTTTTCACGGGCTACATTTGAGTTGCCTTCTGAGACATTGGAAGCTGGAGATGAGGTTGCTGCAGCTACATTAGCGTTTTTCCAACCGGGTGAAGAGAAGGAGTTGGCTAAGGTTGAGGAAATTGAAGTAGAGAAAGATCCATTTGCAGCTAGTGATAGGATTAATAAGCCAGAAGAAATGCTGATGGATGGGTTTAAGAAAGATAAAGATTCAGGTGTTTCGGATGTGAGCAAGGCACTGGCAGGACTTGAGGTGACTACACTACCTCCAGCTGCAGCTACTGAGTCGACTCATATTGGTGTGGAAGGATTTGAAGGACATTATGGTGGGATTGAGTTTTCCAATGATGGGTCAACGTTACCCGAAGATTTTGAGGGTATTAATAATGCCTGGGGTGGCGGATTGGATGCATCCGAGTATGTGGGTTCGAAGAAGGTTAAAAAGGATCAAGGCCTCGGTGGTTTGGAATTTTTGGAGACTAGTGAGCCACCATCTGCAGCTGTGGCTAAAGGTGGTGCTGGGGACAAGATAGAGGATATATTGGTGAAGAAGACTGAAATGAAGGGTCCAGAAATGTATATAGTAGAAGAGATAAGTGCAGAGTTTAGGGAATCATTACTTGCTAGAGTGGGGTTGATGGGGGTGGTGTACCTTAGGACATTACCTCCAAAATCCAATCCAGATGAGAAAGAAACTGAGTTCTCGCTTAAGGTTGAAGGTACAGAAGGAGTTAAGAGGTTTGCAGTTCAAAGCTCTAAAGTCAGCAGCCTTGGAGATGGTTTGTTTCATGTGAGAACAGCTACCTCGGAGGAACCTATACCCATTGCAAAGTATAGCTTGCTACCTCGTATGACTCCATTGCCTTTAAGGGTTCGACTTGTCAAACGCCTCAGGGGAACGTTACTTTCTATTATGATACAATATGTTTCTAACCCGGACCTTCCAGCTCCATTGAATAATGTGACAATTGTTCTCAAATTGCCCGTAGACCCTTCCCTTCTACAGGTGTCACCCAAAGCAGTGTTGAACAGGTCTGAGAGAGAATTGAAATGGCATATTGATGAGATTCCACCAAAGGGTAATCCTGTTAGATTGAGGGCAAGAATGCCTGTCGATATTGGTGATGATGATGATGGATCAAATCTTGAGATAGTTGGTTATGTCAAGTTTTCTGCTCAAGGGTATAGATCATTGTCTGGAATCTCCCTTAGGCCTGCTTCTGAGGGAAAGACAGACTTCTACGAGACTGATCATAGGTATGCAAGTGGAGTTTATATCTGCAACTAAGAATAAAATGTTAGCCTTTCTTCAATGGGTTTGTGCCAATTTCATGAATTTTGTTGTCTAGAAACTTTCTGTCATTCTTTTTGCTTTAGCCGCGTGTCTAATTCATTGTTGTTATTCGAGAGTTTGTATTTGTATATTTTGTTTAATTGTTTCCCTTTGCGAAATCAACAGTCAAAGTAATGTGGTTGATGTTTTTCATATTGATTTAGTACGGATTATGTGCCTGATCCTAGAATTAAGATTGCACCAAGGAAGATTTTGGTTGTTAATTCTTTAGTATAAATTTAGCGCGTTGACAAATTCAAAGCGTGTTAGGAAAAACAGTGATAGAAAGTGTTGTATATAACCTGATGGGCCTATGCACTATAACCTACCCCAGTAGTCTCATTCTAGAGCGAGGCACCCCTCGAGGTTCTTGAGTTCTGCTTCTATGTTAGGAATTGCACTCACTATTAATGGGTAAAGAAATATAGTTGCAACAAAAGGGTAAGAAGAAAACATTCAAATTAGATTTAGTTTTACTCTTTCCATTAAAGACAACTCTGCAGTGGTGTGCCGCGCTCCATTAGTGAATCAGTTGACCTTAGTATGCCCAATTTACGTTAATTATCATTCTTGATCTTTGAGAATGGCATCCCCATCATCATGGAATTCGGATTCTGCTCCTTGGAGATTCAGTACTCAAATATAAATATCTTTAAGAAGAGTTGTGATGCAATAATTGGCTGGCTATCTCAAGTCTAAAACCAATAGTGACGTACTGAGATAACACTGACACTTCTAGTTACCCGGGCTTGCGGCTAACCATCACAATGGGAATAGTTTCTGATCTTTGAGAACATACAGAAACTTTTTAAACACCCATGCTTAAGAACCTTAGTTTGTAACTTGGAAAGATAACTTGCAGATGATTAGAATGAAAGTAAACTAAAAGATCAGAGTGATTAGATCTGATTTCAGTTGCAAAATGCCAATATATGCTCTTGTTATCATTAGTATTGGTTTTATTTTTATGATTAAATGAAGAAAATGACTTGCTATGTTGGATGAGACCATTTATGTTCCATTGCTTAGTTGTTTCGATATATGAACATTGAGGAGATTTAATGCTTTGGTGCACATCTTTATCTGTTAGAAAAGGTGAAAAAATAGCCGGTTTAAAGAAAACTACATTTAGTTGTCATTCGCTGATGACAGATTTTCAGCCAAAAAATGTTTGCAAGAGAACTCGTTAGTTCTATCTGATCAGTGGGTACTATACTGTGTTTTAGCAATGCTGCAGTTCCTTTGTGAGTCCTTATTATCACTGTTGCTATCTTTCTGCATTGGAAAAGTGATGATACTCGATGTTTGGTAAATGCTATAACGTAATTCTTAGTCAGAACCCTTTTTCCATTGTGTTGGACAAAATGGTTCTTAAGCAGGGGTGAGAATGATTTGAAACTCATCTCATTTCTAATAGTAGAGACAACACTACTAACTAGAGTTGCTACAAAATGATTGCGAACAGTTTCATAGAAGTTAGAAGTATGTTTGTGACTAGTGTGGTAGTGATAATTGGAAGTCTTAACACAATAGAATGCAATGTGGCGTGTAACTAGTTTCATCACTGGTTGTGATAGGCTTGTTTCTTTGCTATGATGGAAGCATCACTCTACTGTCTCTTTTGCTGCCATTCAATCTTAAAAGTAGCTGCTAATTTCGATATATTTTCAATTTGGTTTGTGCCTGTGATGTAGTCGAGTCAAGTCCGGTTGATGATCGACTATATTTGAACTCCTCTTAGATGAGAAATTAATTCAGTGACCGAAACTCGACTTGATTTGGATTGACTTTAATTCTATGAGTTGAATATCGTCAAGTTTTAGTTTTTTCCAAACTCATTTCGAGTTGTTTGCTAACCATCTTGAGTTAGTTACTCACCCTGAGTTAATGTTTTGCTTATAAATGAAGTATTATATGTATAACAGTACGTAGCATTGTTTTTCTTTTTCCCAACAAAAAAATCATATGAGGCTAGAAAAGCAAATGTATGTAGCAATAAATGTGTGTGAACTATGATGACATTATAAAAAGGGTAATTAATGCAAGCAATGTGAGCCTTGTGATCTTCATTGATTTTATTGGCCCTCACTCCAATATGGAAGACAAAATTCTTGTTTCATCTCATTCAACTTCTCAACTATTTGGACAAAATCATTATCACAGTTTAGAGAACATCATCATCATCGTCAAAATGTGCTCAAAATCAATTCTATCTTCTAAACAAAGCAAAGAGTTCATTATTACAACTCAAATATCCATCTAAGTATATGTGGTGTATCAGTTCGAATCTTTTATTCCACTTTGGATCTCATTCGCATGTGATGATTATTTTCAAATGTAAGATTAAATATCGGATCGAGGATTCTAATATATAACCCTAACTCTGTAATATTGACACCAACATGAGAAAAATACACCATAATAATATCATAATATTAAGTTACCACAAACCAAAACTTACAATAATATCAAGTGTAAATATATAAATTAAGGTATTAAAAAACAAATAACGTGATGGTCACGTGAGGCTCAGAAATGCGGCACGAGACCAATTGATGCAGTGACAGCTACACTTGCATGAGTTTTGCAACTCAATATTTTGAGTAAATCATGGCCCCAGAAGCTTCTCCAGCCCGCCGGAGCTCTACCTCCGGGGTCCATCGCCGGGAATAAGCTCCCCGGACTCCGGCGAACCTGCCGGCTTTTCATGTCCCTGAGATCCATTTCCTGCTGGAGTTTGAGAGGGCCAAAGAGCATAACAAACCACCTAGGCTTGGCCATGATCTTCACCGACCCCTCCGACTTGGCAGAGCCCTTGGAAGAAGTCCGGTGGATGTCCGCGGCGGTGGGTTTGACGATCAGCAGGTTTGATCTCCGGCGCAGCTTTCTGCAGTCGGCGGCGCGGCCTTGTCGACTCAGTCTCCTATTGGCCGAGTTCAACTGGTCGCAGTAGCTTGTGCTTGTAGCATGGTCAGCAGAGAGGGATTTGAGGATTTGATGATGGAAAGGAGGGGGGCTTTTGAAGGGCACGAGCTTGCCGCAGAAGATTATGTCTTCTGCATTGCACATCTCGGAGCTGAAATCGTTGAAGAACTCGAAGAACTCCGATGGCTCCGAGGACGACCGCCGAGTCTTGCCGGAGTCGCGCTTCTCCGACCCATCGGAGTTCAGAGGGAAATCGCAGAGGGAGAGGGCCTCTTCTTCCACTTCTAATTCCTCCTTTCCTCCTGCTTTTGGTTTCGCATCATCACCAAACTTGCTTGTATTATCCATCTCAACAAAACAAATCCAGTTTTTAGAGAGAGAGAGAGAGAGGGTTTATTTTGTTTCTTCCATTCTATGCCAGAAGAAATCTAGGAAATATATAGAATGTTCATATATATACACACAGTTACATGACTTATATAAGTGTGTGTATATATTTATTTTTTTCGATTTATCATAAATCAGACACGTTAGTTATAGTATAGATAACACAATTCATATAGGTGATTACTTTTTATCAAAATTTCAAATAATTTGTCCTTTTGATGCAAGTAATAAAAGCCCTACTTTGAGTCGAGGTTATACAATATATGATGTAAACCTATGAAAAATCATATTGTCTACTTTTGGTGTTTTTTCTTACAAAGTTACAGAAAATATGGTCATGTCGGTATAACAAATATTTGACAGAAAAGTGATTTTTCTTTTTTTACTTTTATTAGAAGGATAAATTAGTCAGATTTTCTGAATTGTGATAGAAAAGAAACAAAAACATTATTTGAGGTAATATGAATTGTGATAATTTATCCACCGGACCATTTATTTTGTAGACAAAGTAAAATTAAATATACACTTGAAATGAGACAAAACGAAAAAATAAATGAAAAAAAAAAATTCAAATTGCTCAAATCGTGTGTAAGCGTCACTTAAATTTGGTTTGATTGTAATGTTTAAGCATAATTCATAAGATTCAATAATAACTTAAATAAATATGAAGAACTATACATATAATTAATATTCAACTCGATTCAATTTGTTTAAGATACTAAAAATTACAAGTTCCTAGTTACATCTTTGAAATTGATGGATAAATCTATGGAGTGTAATGAAAAGTACAGTTGCATATGTATACACCATATCTGCAACAAGATAAGGTTGGCACGTTTAGGATTTTCCATTTTTTTTATTTTTTACTTAAAAAAGTTTAAACCTTGTAACGATTAAAAAGTTGGAGGGATATGATTTGAACTCGTAATCGAACCTATGACAGATAATGTTTTCCAATGGTTATTTATTAGTTGTTCAATATTTTATGAAACTTATGTGTTGGTCCAAAAACTGCTCATGGTAAGTTTAGAGGGGGTGAATAAGCCTACCATATCTTCAGATTTTTCTTTATCCTCTATCGGCTCATTTTTAATATCAGTAACCTTTTGGGAGGTTACTGATCAGAGTGGGTGCGGAAGCCTATTTCTGAGCCGAGTAGAAGATGTGCAGCTTATCAGAGAGAATACATGTAATGCAGTAAGTAGATAAAGACGCAAGCATGTATAGAGGTTCGAAGGTGAAGTAATCCTTCTACGTCCTCTCTTCCTCCTCTCAGGAGGGAACCTTTGTTAAGCTGGTTGATTTACATAGACCTATCTATTACAACCCACCCTTAACAAGTAAGTAGCAAGCCTTCACACAGATGTTTGCCTACTTTCCACACTGACCCACACAAGATCCTAATCTACCCACCCAGGGTTTTCACTTTCTCTCCTAGACTTTACTCCTCGCACTGAGTACTCCGAGACAACCTTTTAAAGAGGTTTATCTCCTTCTTCAACTGGGTGCAACAAACTTGACCTTCGTTTGCAGACTGATCTGCTGAAGATTGCTGCTGGACTTGACTGACTGGGTGTGCGTCTTCTTGGGGTGTAGAGTGTTCGAGCTTTTCTTCTTTTCTTCTGCTCTAATTGAACACTCTTTTCTTCTCTAAACTTCCCCCTCTTTCTGCGCTTCTCTCTTTTAAGCCTTCTCTCTGATGAGCTATTCTCTCTTCTTTTGCGCTTCTCTCTGCTAGCTTGTATATTCTGATGTGCTCGCTTTCTTCTCTTTTGCGCCCTTGCGCTCTCTCACACACACCTCGCTTCAGTCTTCAGTCCTCCTCTTTATAGGTTGTGAAATCTGCCCGTTGAAGGTAGACAGATTTCCATCATTTGATGCGTCACACTCCTGACACACGCCAATTTTTTGCTTTCCATGTGTCTTCTTCTGATTGACTCTTCTTCTCTTCTCTCTACCGGTAACTTCTTGTGTCTACCGGTAACTTTGACTTTTCTCCCCATGTCTGCTTTGCAGCTCATTCCTCTTGCTTCTCTGGGGTTTCCTCTTCTGGCTTGCTCCTTCAGGTGGCTCGAGGTGTCTGTAGCATGCTGCTCCTGCAGTATGCTTTCGGTATGGTCTTCTCAAGTAGCTTTCTGTCTCGATGTATTCTTCTTTGGCGAGGTCCCTTCCAGTAGCTCCCTGAAGTCAATAGTATCTTTATCAGTTCACCAGATTCTTTTTAATCATTCTCTTCAGTATCCTTCCTTTTAACATTTTTTCTATTTCTTTTAATCTTCTGCAATAACTCTATTGCAGTAGCCTATCTTAAGATTGGTTATGCACATTTAGAGTTACTTAAGGTTTTGTCTCATCAAAACATTCTACAAATGTATCCAACATTATGTCATTATTAATTTTTGTTATGTTGAACTATCTAATATTTTGGTTGATGTTCTAATTAATTACTATATTATCTTTGTTTAAATGTGATTATGGTTCGGTTTGGACGGTTTTTGTCTTTAATTTGATTTTAAGGGTAATGCTAAAATCATGCATGGTTTCTAATGTAAAAATTGGATGTGCGGTTTTTTTCTTGTTATAAATTGAAAGTACATATGTGGACATTACTCTTGGAGTCTCTTCATGTACATTGACCTTTGATATTCATTTAACCTTTTGTATTCAATTTCTCCTTATATAAATGATGTACTCAATGACATTGTTGAAGGTTGATGAATGAAGAACATCTTTCTATAATATTGTACTATTTCTCTATATCTTTGTATATGTTTATCACATAAATAAAGTTAGATTGGACAACACGATTTGCAACACGTTATCAGCACGATCATCTACCGAATCTGAGTTGTGCCTTAGGAAAGAATCGTGTCTTTCCTGCAAGTTTACTACATTATCGTAGTACATCGTTGGATTACTTTGGATATGGAGAATGAGAACATTATTTGCTTGGTAGATAGTGCTACAACTCACACTATCCTTAAGGATAGAAAATTCTTTCAAACTTTAATCGAGAAAAAAGGGAGTGTTACCACAATTTCAAATGATAATGTCTTAATAGTAGGCTCCGGTAGAGCTTCAATTGTTCTTCCTATGGGTACTGAATTAGTAATTCACAATGCGTTATTATATCCACAATCTAAACGTACCCTTCTCAGTTTTAAAGACATCCGGTCAAATGGTTTTCACATTGAAACAGACACCGAGAATAATGTAGAGTACCTCTTAATGACTCATTCTATAGGGTGTCGAAAACAAGTTGTCGAAAAGCTTCCTTCTCTCTCCTCGGGGCTGTATTATACATACATTCCACTACAACAAAAAAGGTTAAAGACAACACCACAACGACAACATTTTTAAGCATAAACTGTTGTGGTTTTGAAATTTACAACACTTTTTGCTTAAAGTGTTGAGAAAGATTTTTTTTTTTACTCAAAGACATCACTTTAACAACAATTTTACGAAAGTGTTGTCTTTGGGCGTGTTTTTTTGTGCCAATGACAACATTTTTAGAGAAGTGATGTCTTTGGGCGTGTTTTTTTCTGCCAACGACAACACTTTTAGAGAAGTGTTGTCTTTGGGCGTATTTTTTTCTGCCAATGACAACACTTTTAGAGAAGTGTTGTCTTTGGGCGTGTTTTTTCTGCCAATGACAACACTTTTAGAGAAGTGTTGTCTTTGGGCGTATTTTTTTCTGCCAATGACAACACTTTAGAGAAGTGTTGTCTTTGGGCGTGTTTTTTTCTGTCAATGACAACAATTTTAGAGAAGTGTTGTGTTTGAGCTCCATTTCTTAGATAATAACAACATTTCTTACATGTGTTGTCTTTAAGCATACTCTTTTTATTATGGAAACACTTGAAAAGTGTTATCTTTTAATTATAAGTAATCATATTTTTGAAATGTGGTAAATTGATATACAAATGATGTCTTACATTTTCCAAAATAACTGTTAATATTTAATAATTATGATTATATATTAATAATGTTAATATATAATTTTATCGTTATTTTTTTATATTATTATTATGATTACTACTTTAACTTTGCTTTATTTTTAAATTCTTAAGAAATTAATTTTGTATAATGAAATTAATTTATATTGAAATTGATGTCATACCTGTTCAAATATTTATTAATAATTAAGTATTATAATTATATTTGAGGAATATACTAATATTTATTGTTATTTTGTTATTATTATTATAATGATTAAAATTTCCTTATCTTTTTCATCTTTGGTTTATCAAATACTGATGATGTTACTGAATCTTAACTTAAAATTGGTGAGATCTTTTTTTATTGATATTATTTAATCATTGATATTGAGAGTAAATTATTGTTTATTCATATTTATTCTTTTGAATGGTGATAGGTTGATGTACTAATTTTTGGTGGATAATATAATTCATTATGAGGCGAACCTTTTATAAAAGCAAACGAGTCAGTCAAACTCCGCGTGGAAAAAATAAGAAAATTGGAGGTCTATCGTTTTCACTTTATATATATATATATATATATATATATATATATTAGATAATAAATAAATCAATGTACATCTTTGGTCTAGTGGTACTTGAGTTGCTTTCATATATGTGGATGTGGACAAGGGTTCAAATCCTAGTGGTGGCGGACAAGGGTTCAAATCCCAGTGGTGAGAATAACAACACTTCCAAAGTGTTGTGAATTATTTTATACGACGAGAATAACAACACTTCCAAAGTGTTATCTATGTTCGATTTTTCTATGTAAAAGATAACATTTGGCATATATCAACAACACTTTCAAAGTGTTGTCTATGAGTAATCAACAACACTTTTGAAGTGTTGTCTTTGGGCGCCCCTCTTCGACAACAGTGACATAGACTACATTCTTATACCCAGAACAACAACACTTTAGAATTGTTGTCTTTAAGCGTTTTTGGTGTAGTGTTCGCCCTTCTAATCTCCATATCTCGATGAGTATGAAATTTCATGATCCAAATTCATTTAAATTATGGCATGAACGGTTGGGTCATCCGGGACAAAATATGATCCACCGAATTTTGTCTAACTCTACTGGACATAGTATGTCAGACAGTAGAATTCCTTTTGTAAATGAATTTGTTTGTGAAGCTTGTGCAAAAGGAAAACTTATAGTACGACCTTCTCGTACTAAAGTTGGATTAGAATCTCCTATTTTCCTTGAACGGATTCATGGAGATATTTGTGGACCAATTCATCCAGCATCGGGACCATTTCGATATTTTATGGTCTTAATTGATGCCTCCACTAGGTGGACTCATGTGTGTCTATTATCCACCCGAAATAATGCTTTTGCAAAATTCATTGCAAAAATTATTGAAGTTCGGGCCCAATTCCCTGATTATCCAATTAAATCCATTAGAATGGATAATGCTGGTGAATTCACTTCGAAAGCATTTGATGACTTTTGTATGTCATTAGGAATTAAAGTGGAGCATTCTGTTCCATATGTCCACACTCAAAATGGTCTAGCTGAATCACTAATCAAACGTATCAAATTAATCGCTAGACCTTTAATACAAAATTCCAACTTACCCATTTCATGTTAGGGTCATGCAATTGTGCATGCTGCTTCTCTAATTCAAATACGTCCAACCGCATATCATGATTATTCCCCTTTACAATTAGTGCGTGGGAAAGAACCAAATATTTCCCATCTGTGAGTTTTTGGATGTGCAGTGTACGTTCCAATATCACCACCTAAACGTATATCTATGGGTCCTCAAAGGAAATTAGGTATTTATATTGGATTTGAATCTCCATCCATTTTGAAATACCTAGAGCCCATGACAGGGGATCAATTTACAACTCGATTCGCTGACTGTACATTTGATGAAGATCATTTCCCGGCATTAGGGGGAGATAAAACTCAAAAATTAAAAGAATGCCGAGAAATTTCATGGAATGTGGAAAATCTTCAATATTTAGATCCACGCACTAATCAAACTGAACTGGAAGTTCGAAAAATAATTAACTTGCAGTATTTAGCAAATAATCTGCCAGATGCGTTTACTGATTATAAAGGAGTGACAAAATTTCATATACCTACTGTTAATGCACCACAAAGAGTGGAAATTCCTAAAAGTACAAATATATCTAATACAACTCTGCGCCTGAAGCGTAAAGAACCCATGGGTACAAAAGATAAAAATCCACGGAAAACAAAATCTAACAAAAATAATCAATCACTCCTGATATCTTCTAAAGAGATTCGTCCCGAAGACGAAAATCCTAGTAACAATGCACGTGCACAAAATAATCAAAATACTAGGATTGCGGAACGACCAGATCATAATATCTTAGGAAATGAAGAAGATCTGGTCTATGTGAATATCGAAGTTGCTATGAATTTTATAAATACAGGAGAAACATACGATAGAAATATAATGGTCGTCGACGACACATTTGCCTCTATAATTGCTCTTACTATCTCAAATAATAATCTGGATCCAGAACCCAAGTCTATTGCTGAGTGCCGGAAGCGCTCAGATTGGGTAAGATGGAAAGATGCAATTGAGGCTGAGCTAGACTCGCTAAACAAAAGAAAAGTTTTTGGATCAATCGTACGTACCCCTGAGAATGTTATCCCTGTAGGATATAAATGGGTATTTGTGCGAAAAAGAAATGAGAAAAATGAGGTGGTGAGATACAAAGCGAGATTAGTAGCTCAACGCAGAGACCCGGTATTGATTTCGATCAAACATATTCTCCTGTAATGGATGGTATAACGTTCCGCTACTTAATCACTCTGGCAGTAAATATGAACTTAGAAATGCAGTTAATGGACGTCGTTACCGCATATTTATATGGATCATTAGATACCAATATTTATATGAAAATCCCTGATGGATTTCAAATTCCCCAGATGAGGAAAGATGAAAATCGTAATATGTATAACATTAAATTGCAAAGATCATTGTATGGTTTAAAACAATCGGGAAGGATGTGGTATAATCGATTGAGTGAATTCCTCCTGAAGAAGGGATATGCAAACAATGATGCTTTTCCTTGTGTGTTTATAAAAAGGTCCTTATATGAATTTTGTATCATTTCTGTGTATGTAGATGATATAAATGTTATTGGAACACATAAGGCAATAGAAGAAGCTAGTTCGAACTTAAAATCTGAATTTGAAATGAAAGCTTTAGGTAAGACAAAATATTGTCTCGGCCTGCAGATCGAGCATCTCCCTGAAGGAATTTTCATACACCAGTCAACCTACTTGAAGAAGGTTTTGGAAAGATTTTACATGGATAAATCGCATCCACTTAGTACACCAATGGTCGTCCGATCCCTTGAAGTGGATAAAGATCCGTTTAGACCTAAAGAAGATACTGAAGATATATTAGGACCTGAAGTTCCTTACTTAAGTGCAATTGGTGCATTACTTTACCTTGCAAATTACACTAGACCTGATATTGCCTTTGCGGTCAATTTATTAGCCAGATTTAGTGCTTCTCCTACAAGGAGACATTGGAATGACATTAAACATATTCTTCGATATCTTCAGGGGTCACAAGATCTTGGCTTATATTACACGAGAAATCAAAATAAATCATTGGTGGGTTACTCGGATGCTGGTTACATGTCTGATCCACATAACGCAAGATCCCAGACTGGTTATGTTTTTCTATGTGGTGGTACTGCAATCTCATGGAAGTCTGTCAAACAATCTATGGTTACAACTTCCTCAAACCACTCAGAGATTATTGCTCTATATGAGATCTCACGAGAATGTGTATGGTTAAAATCTTTAATGAAACACATTTGTGAGTCGTGTGGCATTTCTAGAACTGATATATCCCCCACTATACTTTATGAGAATAATGCGGCTTGTGTTGCACAAATGAGTAGCGGGTATGTTAAAGGAAATTTAACAAAACACATAGCCCTAAATTCTTTTATCCACATGAACTCCAGAAGAGTGGTGAAATTATTATACAGAAAGTACGCTCTAGTGATAATCTTGCAGATTTATTCACTAAATCCCTACCTACGTCTACTTTTGAAAAATATGTTCATGGTATTGGGATGCGTAGGCTTGGAAGACTGTTGTCTTCAGGGGGAGCGGTAATTTCAAAAAGAAGACCATTAGTTTTACATCTTTAACCCTGAAGGTTAGGTCCTGAAGACCAGCGCTGTACTCTTTTTTCCTTGACTAAGTTTTTTCCCACAGGGTTTTCTTAGTTAAAGGTTTTTAATGAGGCAGCTAGTGCAACACATTAGAACTTGTATGTCATGTACTCTTTTCTCGTCTAGTTTTTTTTCCCACTGGGTTTTTCTAGCGAGTTTTTAATGAGGCATGCACATCAAGTCGTAATGTCCAAGGGGGAGTGTTATAAATTGAAAGTACATATGTGGACATTACTCTTGGAGTCTCTTCATGTACATTGACCTTTGATATTCATTTAACCTTTTGTATTCAATTTCTCCTTATATAAATGATGTACTCAATGACATTGTTGAAGGTTGATGAATGAAGAACATCTTTCTATAATATTGTACTATTTCTCTATATCTTTGTATATGTTTATCACATAAATAAAGTTAGATTGGACAACACGATTTGCAACATTTCTAACTTGGTGCGATTTCAGTACACATTCTTTAATAAATTTATATCAAAGCAAAAATAACTTTGATATATGAAATATCTATTAATAATGTATATATCATATCATAATTAATTAAAAGTCATTCATTTATTTGATGGGTTTGTGACTTTGATTGTATCACATTTATTTCATCCATCATATATTTATTTGACTGACACTTGTGTGCCCCAGGGGTATAATACTTCCAAATTAATCATCATATGATTTTAAATATATACTTTACAGGTATCATGTATAAACTTTTTAGGTATCACATGTATACTCTTATATACATATGATATCTTTAGAGTATATTTATAACACCAAAAAACATAACACCTATAAAGTATATATATAACACCTGAAGAACATGTATATAACACATAGATCTGTGTCCCTATGTGCCCCAAAGATATATAAGTTTTTGCCTATTTATTTTCACTCGTTGCAACAAACACTTTAATTTAATTTAAGTAAAATATTTATTATAAAGGCAAAAAACTTATATACCCCTGGGGCACATAGGGCACATATCTAAGTGTTATATACATGTTCTTCAGGTGTTATATATATACTCTATATGTGTTATGTTTCTTGGTATTATAAATTACTCTACAGGTATCATATGTATATAAGAGTATACATGTGATACCTGAAGAGTATATACATGATACTTATAAAATATATATTTAACATCATATGATGATTAATTTGGGACATCATGCATTGAGACACACAAGAGTCACTCTATCATAAATGTTTTAACCTAAAACTAAATACATTGAGTTGGGCTGGATGGCCCAAACATGAAGCCCAATGGGCCAAACTGGTGCTCCATTACCAGCTTATGATCTAATTGAATCGGAAAATCGAACTACATTAAATGACAAGTTTGGCCTCTCAATTTTTCGTTTTTCGGTGCAATATGTGTTTTAAGGATCAATTTCAGTCTTACACGTTTATGAACGTAATAATCTCTTCTGTGATCGGGATTTCTAAACATTCATTTACTTGCATTTTCTATTTCACCTCATGCAATTGCAAAGTTTAATTTCAATTTTCGTTTTTTAATGAAACAATTTTATAGGGAAAAAAAAACTAACATGTATGTATAAATGATATATTCTTATGCATTTTAATGAGTTTATGTATTAATTATATGGAACCAAATTTATGCAATCTGGATAGATCTGATTCGACATCATGTGTCAACACACATCTTCATGTATTTGCACACGTCCCCATATCATACAATTTACTTTTTGCATTTTTTCTAAAAAACATGTGTATAAATATATATATATATATATATATAAAAGTTATAACATTAATAAAGTTATGAAATTCATACCTTTACATAAATTACATATACATGTAATAGCTTTACACCTTCTAGTTATGTTTAGTATCAGACGCTAATTAATGAAACAAGTTCAAATTATGCCTAATTAATCAATTAATCTAAGAGGTGGTTTCGTGTGAAAAGTGCAATCAGGTCTACCTTGAACAGTGCGTCTTTTTATATTTTCCTTTTATTGATGTGTTAACATTTATGTTATATATTAATATGATATTTATTAATGTGTTGAGCTTTATATTATATCAATGTGACTTTTATGTTATATTAGTATAACTTTTATTTACAAATATCCTAATCTTTATGTAATATTTTAATGTGAAAAAGAAGAAGAATTCCAACATAATTTATACATATATACACTTATATGATACTTCCTCCGTCCCAGTCCAACTTGCCTACTTGTCATTTTCGTCTGTCCCAGTCGAACTTGTCAGCCCCAAAATGGCAAAAAAATTATAATATTTTAATCAAAAAGTAAGCAAAAAGTAACCTAAAACATTTTTTAATCAAAAAGTAAGCAAAAAGTAACCTAAAACAACAAGTCAACTATATTTTCTTAGGTTCCGTGTCCGGTCCAAGTAGGCTACTTGGACCGGGACGGAGGTAGTATTACTTATGATTTTATATGGACATTGTCATACATCTATATAATATATAAGGATACAATTAATATTACTAAAAATATGATTAGATAACCAAAAGGTGATATATAGCTGGCAATTAATTACTAAATCATACTTAAAAGCACTGTATTTAAAAAGTGTGTATTAAAAAATAATTACATTTATACTTTGGAATAAGAAACAATTATTTGGGTATTTAAATATTAATTCATGTAAGTATGTTTTGTATAAATAAAAGTATAGTTACTTTAATTTGGCCATGCAATTATATTATAAATAACCAAAATGTGTGTGTATATATATAGATAAAGAAAATGAAGTTTTGTACAAAAAAAATTGAACATAAAAAATGTGAATAAAACTAAACAAAATAGACAGTTAGGTTTAAAGAATATTAGTTAAAAACAAAAACCAAAAAGGAAGGCCAGCAGTAAAGTGAAAATTAATAAATTATACATGTGGGGTGCACTATAAAATTACCATATCATTATAAAAAAATTAATTAACAAGAAGAAAATCAACCATCATTTAGACTCTAAAAACAAAAACAAAAAAACAAAAAAAATGAAGTAAGTCTTATATAAAATTGTCTAACAAATCATTTTATGTAATGATAGTATATGGTTCAAACTTCTGCAAGAATATGCATGGCAAATAAGCTGTGCATGGGAATTTGGAAGAAATCGACTAAGTGTTTGAAAGGAAATAAAGGCAAGAGAAAACGTGTTTGATTAAGTAGTAGCACTAACGTTTTTTTCTTATTTGCAGGTTTGAAGAAAATCGTTTTTTTACTTAAAGAAGCGCATTTGCGCTTTGCCACGTCATTCAATTCAAGGCTTGGAAGAAAAGCGTTGTTCCACTTAAAAAGAGCGTGTTTTGTGATTAAAGCTTAAGTTGCTAATTCGAGTTAGCCAATGGTGCGCTGCCACATTAGATCAAGAAGCAGTTAAAACGGTTGGAGTTTCAGAAGAAAGAGAAGAACTCGAAAACAGAGTGTGTGAGAGACAGTTTCATCTTGCCAAGATTCGTTTGAGATCCGTTTTGGATGATTTTTTCTTTGCCGTGTAGCCTATATATAGTAGTTTTCAGTGCAGTTGAGAGGACGAGTTGACATTGAGTTTTGAGCGAGTTCTAAGTCTGTAAAGTGAGCTAGTTGAGTGTGTTTTCTGCAATCGTGTTTGCAGATTTTCAGTGTTGTAAAGTGTTTCGTTTTCATTCAATAAAATCACCCCTCCTTTCGTTGCCCCGTGGATGTAGGCTTTCATAGCTGAACCACGTAATCCTTTGTGTTCTTGTGTGATTTGGATTTCTTGCATTATTGTTTCAATCGGTGGGATTGGTTCTTGTGAGTGGATCTTCGTTTTTAGGGTTCTTGGTTGATAATCCTAACAAATTGGCGCCGTCTGTGGGAATATAGATCGGTGAAGATGGCCACTGCAAGGTTTGATGTAGAGAAGTTCAATGGGAAGGGAGACTTTGGTTTGTAGAGAGTGAAGATGAAGGCTCTCTTGGTACAACAAGGTTTGATCTTGGCTCTGCAGGATCCAAGTGCATTTCCAGAAGGCATGTCCACTCAAGAAAAGCTTCAGGTTCAACAAAGGGCTCACAGTGCCCTCATACTCAGCCTAGGAGACAAGGTGCTAAGAGAAGTGGCCAAAGAAGACACTGCTCTTGCAGTTTGGGAGAGATTGGAAAGTTTGTACATGATCAAAACCATAGCCAACAGATTATATATGAAGAAGAGGCTTTATGCTTTCAAGATGTCAGAGGATAAACCAATTCTTGATCAATTGGAGGAATTCAACAAGGTATTGGATGATCTTGCTGATATTGAAGTTGATCTCATGGAGGAAGACAAAGCCCTCATGTTGTTGAGTGCACTGCCTAAGAGTTATGAACATTTCATAGACTCAATCCTTTATGGTAGGCAACACTCAATCACTCTAGAAGAAATGATAGTTGCTTTGAAGACCAAGGATCTTTCCAAAAATTCAGAGATAAAGACCAAGAATGTAGCTGAAGGGTTAGCAATCAAGCAAGGAAACTCAAAGAAGAAGTTTTAGAAAAATAGGCATGCTCAGATCAAAGCCAATCCACCACTGATAAGGAAGAGAATAGGTGCTTCCATTGCCACAAGCCTGACCACCATAAAAGGGATTGCATCAAGTATAAACAATTCCTTAAGAACAAAGGTCAATAATCTCAGAATCAGACCAATCAAACTGGTGATGCAGCTGCCTCAAATCAAGGATATGAATCAGCTGAAGTCTTGGCAATCACTGCCACTGAGATAAGTTCAGAGTGGATCCTACACTCAGGGTGTTCATTTCACATGACTTCAATCAAGGATTGCTTTCAAGAGCTTGCCTTAGAAGAATCTGGTATAGTGATGCTTGGAAATGATCAAAGCTGCAAGGTGAAAGGAATTAGTTCAGTGGCTCTGAGAATGCATGATGGTGTGGTTTGAATTTTATCTCAAGTAAGGTTTGTTCCAGATTTGAAGAGGAATCTGGTCTCTTTGGGCATGCTAGATACTCAAGGATATAAATTTCATTCTGAAGGAGGGATAATTTCAGTTTCAAAGTATGACAAAGTGGTGCAAGGGCTGAAAAGAAATGAACTATACTTTCTAGTGGGAGAGGTCTACCAAGGTTCAGTAAACTCAGCTCAAGAGATGGATAGGACAAGTTTATGGCACAAGAGACTTAGCCACATGAGTGAAAAAGGTCTGCAAGAGTTGGCAAAACAAAATGTATTTGGCAGAGACAAAATCACTAAGCTGGAAATGTGTGATTGCTGCATTTTAGGAAAGAATAAGAGGCTACCATTCAAGTCAGGTATTCATGTATCCAAAGAGCCATTAGAGTACATTCATTCTGACCTTTTGGGGGCCAGCAAGGACACAGACTAAGAATGGTGGAAGATACTTCCTCTCCTTGATTGATGATCACAGTAGGGAAGTATGGGTATACATTCTTAAAAATAAGGATGAAGCTTTCAAAACCTTTTAAGGAATAGCTCACTGAGGTAGAGAACATCTCAGGCAGGAAGGTGAAGTACTTAAGGACAGACAATGGGCTTGAATTCACCTCTGAAGAGTTCAATACATTCTGCAAAGACAAAGGCATTGTGAGGCACAAATCAGTTCCTGGAACTCCTCAACAAAATGGACTTGCTGAGAGGATGAACCAAACCATTCTTAACAAAGTAAGGTGCATGTTGATAAGCTCAGGTTTGGCAAAGAGTTTTTGGGGAGAAGCAGTAGCCACTGCAGTATACTTGATAAATAGAAGTCCATCTTCAGTGTGTTTTCTGCAATCGTGTTTGCAGATTTTCAATGTTGTAAAGTGTTTCGTTTTCATTCAATAAAATCACCCCTCCTTTCGTTGCCCCGTGGATGTAGGCTTTCATAGCTGAACCACGTAATCCTTTGTGTTCTTGTGTGATTTGGATTTCTTGCATTATTGTTTCAATCGGTGGGATTGGTTCTTGTGAGTGGATCTTCGTGTTTAGGGTTCTTGGTTGATAATCCTAACATGTGAGATGAGTTAATTTACAACGGATGTCTCCAAATTCACATATAAATTTGTGAAAATGAGTCTGATTAGTGATTAAAAGAATCCATCTCAATAAAAATGTCTGTGAAATCATCCCATACAAATTTTTATAAACACTTGTACTTAAAATTCAATAACAATTAACGCTCAACATAATTGAATAATTGAATGGTGTTAGTTCAAATTAGTTGGTGACATTTTTTTTTTTTTTTACTTTTTCTGAAAGTTGGTGAACGTTTAGATCACATGGATGGAATATGGTATCATTAATTGATTTATTTATAAATAATAACTAGAAGAGTCGAAAGAAATAAAAATAAAAGTAAATCAACAAACTATCATATATATCATAGGAAATAACGCCCCCAAAAATCATCAAGCTACGTTTATCTATTGTTCGTCACATCTTTATTTAAATGTATTATAGTGTTATTAAATTCATATAATGGGTTTACAAAAATAAAATACGGGATATAATTCTTGTGTGCGTGTATATATATATATATATATATATATATATAATATGTCCATTAACTACATTTATATTAAAAACATATTCAAAATTATTTCTTCAATTTTTTTGGCTAGGTATTAAATCTAATAACTTTTAGAAAATATTAACAAATATTATGCAATGCTAGCATAAATGCGCATAATATTTGTAAAGATTAATTAAGACCACCTGTATTCTGACTCAATGAGACGAATCAGCTTATCTTGATAAAATAGAAATTGATCTATAAGAGTTAGGTTTAAATTTATGAAATTATTTGAGTGAGAACATTTAATTTTATATATATATATATATATATATATATAAAAGTTGTTATGTGTACACGATATTAATTTCAGAACAAACAATATTTCACCATTTAGGCATGCTATGTATCATGTCAAAAATAATTCCCTCAAAATAAGGGAGAACGCATATTTAGTCGGTGTAATTTGACTGATTTATTTATGGTTAATTACAAATAACTATCCAAACTATACTTACTTTTGCATTTAACTACTTTAATTTTTTATTTTTTATTTTACAACTAACCATCTCATCTTTGCAAGAGTTACAAATGATCATCTAAAACTATCGAAACACCATTTTTCAGCCAAATCAAATCACGTATGAGACACACCCTTATTTTGAGTTTAAGGTAGTTAAAAAAAAAAAGAATATTTAAGTATACGTCAAAATGAGCAAATTTTTTTTCAATAAAAAGAAAGAAAAAGAGTTTATATAACGCACGAAAAAACAAACTGAAAATGAAAGATTAGCCTCTTTAAAACCCTGACATAGCACAACCCGGTAGGAAAAAAAACTATGACAGGGAAAAGAGTATCGGGTGTACAAAGAGGAGAAAATCAGAAGATAAAGAAAAATAGGGAAATAATAGGAATTTCAAAAAACAAATTACTAAAGAAATGAGCATTTCAAAAATAAATTATAGATATGTAATTGCTATCATATAATCGGAAAATTATAAATTTGTAGTTTTTAGCATAGGAGTTTCGAAAATAAATTAGGGATTTTGAAACTAAAATAAGGATTTTCAATTGAAAGTGGGTATGTGAAATAAAAATTATGAATTTTCTATAAAAATTATGGATTTTAATATATACTCTATACTTTTCGCAAGTTCAAAATATTTTTCCAAAAGTCCATGATATGTTTATTTTAGTTGTTCGGCAACAAAAACAAAGGTCATCTATGAGTACCTCTTCCGATTGTTCAACTCGTTTATACTCAACAAGATTGAGGGAGAATATTGAGATTTAGGATTTAAAAGTAGGAATCCTACTTATTTTCTCTAAACTTAACATAAAATGAAAAAAAAATACACTCATAAGTATAGGTTGTGTCTCGCACGTCATTTGATTTGGTCGGAAATTGTGTTATAATGATTATAAGTATACTTGTACATAAAAGTCAAATTAATATATCTTACTAAAATAATGTAAAGAGAAACGACAAAAATAAATAAATAAATCAAAATACATGAATGTAGATCCACCTGACTGATGCAAATTACACGGTACACCCGATACACAAAGTGTCAATTTTATAAACATATGACCAAAAGAAAATATCTTCTTACAAATGTAGTTCAACTAACAAAGTAATGACACCTTTTGTTTGGTATTAGGCAAATTTATATATTAGATCCCTAAAACTGTATTAAATGGAAATTTTCCTATTGTCTTCTCCTTAACCAAACATATCTGCCCTGCAAACCTAGTCAATAAATTTGGAGTAAGATTTATGTCAGTGTTTAATAGATCTACTTTCATAAAACGGATCAATTAATAACTCAAAATTCACAAGGAGAAATTTATTATTATGGAATTATATCCATTAGGTAGTCATATGTGAGTTTTTATTTCATTTTTTATCTTTCTTTAATCTATATTTGATTAAGTTTTCAAATAAACCTCAAATTTTGTGAAAAAAATAAGTAATTTAACTATGAAAATCCCTAAAAACACATGTAACGTTTCGATTTGATTTTTATCAACAATTTATTTCAAATTCATTCAGTTTCACCAATATCATATTAAATAAATTTTATGTGAGACCGTCTCTCGAATCATTTTATGTGAGACGGATCAATCCATGATTTACAATTCACAACTCACATACGAATTTATGAAATTGATTTGAGTAATAAGTAAAAATGATCCGTCTCACGAAAATTATCCGATTGTCTCACACAAGTTTTTGTGTCCCATACTATACATCATATTTTAAATTTCAATAAAATTTAAAAATTAAAATGGCTAGTGTAATTTACATAAATGTTACAGTGTAGTTATTTGATAATTGGATTGATATAGGAGCAAAATAGTAATTTTGGTATGAAAAGTTGATGACGTGGCAGACCATTTAATTACAGAGTGTAACATAGATTACAATCCCAAGAACACACAGATGAAATTCCACATGAGAAACAATACTCGCTCTCTTCATTGCCAAAGAGAAACACTGTGATTGGTTATAGAGACACAATTCCTGTATCTATGGGCTGCCCACCTCATTCACCATGCATTTGCATGTGATTTTCCCTGATAGAGAGAGAGACTAGAGAGAGAGAGAGAGAGAGAGAGGGCGTATTTGTTTGCATCGGTAGTTTCATCACCAATTTCCATCTCCGAGAATCCCAAAGATTTGTTGAAATCCATTGTATTTTCCGTTTAATTTCCCCCATAATTGTTTTTCTTGGGCTTTAATTTTTTGTACAAACAAGCTTATAAAATAAAGATCCCACCTTTTGAGAATTATTGATGGCGAATGCATCTGGGCTGTTTACTCCGACAGTGCCCTCTTCGAGGACGAGGTTTTCTCCGTCGTTAGGCATTTATCGATCTGGGTTTTGGTTTTCCAACGGCGTTTCCCGGCGGACGGTATGCGCCGCCGCCGCCCTGGGCGCGGAGAAGCTTTCGCCGTCTGAATCCAGTGTGCCTAGGTATCTAATACCTTGATATGATTTGATTTTCATGTTTTTGTGGGTATTACTTTGGGATTGTTGAAATGTCTGTTTTATTAGCTTTGTGCTATGGAGAATTTCAGTGCTTTTTTTATTTGATGGGGAGTTTGGTGTTTTCTAGTTAATTAGGAATTCTTGATTTGAAGTTTGGATTATAATGAATCAGGTGGGCAAAATATTTGGGCTGCTTTGAATTTGGGATATAAAATGTTTAAATCTATGCACTTGATTAATGAGAAGAATATTTGCATTACATTCTACTTTTAACTATGTAGTTTAAAGAAATGAATCCGTGAGTTGAGGAAGGAAAAGAGAGACTGCTTCAAAAACCTAGTTTATCACTTTACCATGTCTTGCAATGTTAAGATTTTGGTAGATCTTTGATTATGAGGATTACGGGAAAAACGTAGTGTATTATCATTCGTCTTTCTCATTGTCCAAATTGAGTTAGTACCTCCTATTACGAACCTGTCTTTAACTACATGATTCTGAAATCGGGTAATGGTTCTGATCGGAAACTTATATTTGTGTAGACTTTTCAGCAAAGGCTGTAAGTTAGTCGGATGTGGCTCTGCAGTACCAAGCCTTCAAATATCCAATGATGATATTTCAACAGTGGTTGATACTTCTGATGAATGGATATCTGTTCGAACTGGAATTCGAAATAGAAGAATACTTACTGGTGAGTTTTTCTGTATAAAGCACGTTTTTTGAAATATATTCATGCTTGTTAGGATCTTGATACACCTAAGAAGATTTTGGAGAGACAGATTCTGAATTTCCCTTGGCAGTAGTTTTAGATTTTTTTGATTATAACAGGACGTGAGATGACGGGGTTTCCTTAATTGGAGGATATTCTGCATTAGGTTTAGGCATAATGAAAAAGCAACAACAGGTAATTGAAACTTATAGTTGAAACTCATCTTAAATTTCTCTTTTTGTTTCAACGTTTTGGTTTGAGACTATAAATGATCACAGCTAAAAAGCGTTGTCCAGGATATGGGATGTGCAATTGACTGAATGGACAAGGAGGTAGAGTATACTCAAATAAAGTACATGTCAGTGAATCACTATAAAACTATAACAGAAATTTGTGAATTCAAGTCTTTTGGCTACAGTTAAATGTGTGTGCAATAAGAGTATAGCAGTAAATGATTAGTTTTGCCATCAGATTGTTCGATAATACGTAAAATAACTAGTGAGTTGAACTGTCAGTCCGCCAAGAACATTTGATGTGGCCGATCAATATAAGAGATGCTCTAAAGTGGATTCTTTTATCCCATTTGTATCTTGAGGGCGGGATACTATGAACAGCATCCAGTTTTGGTTACGAAATGATATAATTTATCCAATAGCAATGGAGAATCATGTGTCCCGAGCATTTCATGACGTGTCCCTAGTTTGCTTGCATTAGTCTGTCGCGTAGTAGTATTTTCCACACAAATTTCTACATGTATGATGCATATCTCCAAGTATGTTTTCAGACTCTTATTCAACATGGAGAATCTGGAACCTAAGTGTTGTCTATGCTTCCTTGATTCACCATTAATCTAGTGAATCAGGCTTTGTAACAGCATCCAAGTCCTACCTAATAGGTTGGACAATAAAGATGGTCAAATAAAATAAACAATGAAACTGAGCTTGCTGTATATGCTCTAACAATAAAGTCCTTACGTATCATTGTTTACATGCAAAGATTTTATGTGTATAATGGATTGGGGAAATTTGTCCAATTAGCCTGATTTCAAGTTATCAAAAATCCATCTTATTTTCTGTGTTATTCTATTGCAGGAAAAGATAGCCTGACTGCTCTTGCTGCAGAGGCTGCAAAGAAAGCTCTCGAGATGGCAGAGGTTGATCCCGATGACGTGGACCTTGTGCTCTTGTGTACCTCAACTCCTGAAGATCTATTTGGCAGTGCACCACAGGTACCATTTCCATAATATCCTTATGTTAGTCGAACTTTTTCTTTCTTTTCTTTATTCTCAGAACCACCAATATGTTTGGTGGTCCTATATTTCAGAGGAATCAAATGTCTTTGTGGTAATTGTTTTCAGATTCAAAAAGCACTTGGCTGCAAAAAGAATCCGTTGTCTTATGATATAACTGCTGCCTGCAGTGGTTTCATATTGGGCCTAGTTTCTGCTGCTTGCTATATTCGAGGTAAGACTTACAAAAGAGACTGAAAAAGTTCTAACCATATGAAGTATGAACGACTATTCTTATCCGTTGATTTCAGGGGGTGGCTTCAATAACGTTCTTGTGATTGGGGCCGATGCTCTCTCTCGCTATGTTGACTGGACTGACAGAGGATCATGTATCCTCTTCGGTGATGCTGCTGGTGCTGTTCTAGTACAGGTTCTGCATTCACATCTGTTTAAAGACATTTTCCACTTCTTGTTTTTCCAAAATACTGACTGCAAAATATATTCTGTATACATATCTATAAAGATTTTTTTAGTTGCAATATATATATATATATATATATATATTATTACTCTCTTCTTTTTTTTTTCTTTTTAGTCCATTTAATATCATTATCTCTATGCAGTCTTGTGATAGTGAAGAAGATGGATTGTTTTCTTTTGACATGCACAGTGATGGTGAAGGTCAGAGGTACTGATAATCACTCACTTTCAGAATCCCGTCATGTATTTCTCCAGTCGAGCAATAAACTTAACTCAACATTTTTACAGGCACTTAAAAGCTGCCTTGACAGAAAATAAACCAGATCATGAGTTAGGCACAAATGGCTCACTCCTTGGAGTACTGCCCAAAGGTTCCTCATACTCTTGCATCCAGATGAACGGCAAAGAGGTCTTCCGTTTTGCCGTTCGTGTCGTTCCTCTGTCAATTGAATTGGCTCTGGAGAAGGCAGGTCTCCCTGCATCCAGTATAGACTGGCTACTATTGCATCAGGTACGAAATAGTTAAATATTTGTATTTAGCAACCACCATACAGTGGACCGAACGTCGATTTTGTAGATATTTAGCAACCACCGTATAGTGAAGGACTGAAAACTACCATGATACACTATCTATTGCAAAAGATAATATTAAATCTGCACACAAATTCAAGTTTGAAGTATAAATACGAAAAGGAAACATAAAATACACACACATATATAGTACACTAGGAGAATATAGAATGGATTTTTAACCTTTTTTAGACAATTTATCTTCATCCTATATTCTGATGGGTTAATGCAGGCGAACCAGAGAATCATCGATGCAGTAGCCACACGTCTAGAGGTCCCACCAGAACGAGTCATATCCAACCTGGCAAACTATGGCAACACAAGTGCTGCTTCGATTCCATTGGCGCTCGATGAAGCTGTAAGAAGTGGGAAGGTCCAAGCTGGCCACACCATTGCAACTGCTGGTTTTGGAGCTGGGCTCACGTGGGGCTCTGCTATCATTAGATGGGGATGATGATGATTTCAACAAAATCAACGTATTCGATTCTTCTCCAATTTTGTGACTCCACATTCATTCTCAGCCCATGTTATTTATACTTAGGTGCAGTTAGTTGCACAATCAATATGAATCATATATTTTATCGTATGCGATTTAGTTGCTTTTCGACTGTTGATATCTCGGGTTTTTCTTCTCATTTCCTCGTTTTCGACTTTGTGCAAGAAGGCTTGCATTGTAGTCTTGGAGGAGGGAGGAAATGACTTAGTATCAATGTTGCTTTTTTATGGTATTTGATTCATTATTGGACATTGTACCTAACTGTAAATCAACTATTTTTTTCTGACTTATATTCTCTTGTTTTGTGGCAATTTCAGTGTTCATTCTGGAAATGTGAGTCCATGAAAATGAAGAGTTGAGTTCAAACTCAAGACCCAATGGTTATTCTAATCAGTGGGGGTTTTTATTTTATTCAGATTTAAGTTGTTGATTGATGCCAATTTGAAAATAGAAATTTGTTGGAAAAGAATTAGGTTTAATAAAAAAAATCTTAATTTTAAATTGAGAAAATTCCAACCCTGTATTTATATCAAACATGTACTTTTTTACTTAAAGGGAATTGTCATGTTTATATAAAATAGTATTATGTACAGGTCTTTATAGTTTTGATGTCATTAATACAATTCTCATTAAAAATGAACTATATAAATGTTATATTTATTTTAGGAGTAGGTCTCTTGTGAATCAGGTGCATGGATCTGGGTCGGGGGACCGCATCTTTTTTTTTTTTTCACACATGATTTTTGAAAAAAATCACATACCAATAGGTTATGTTAGACATACTTTTACGTTATGTTAGACATACCTTTAAGCTATGTTAAACATACCAGTTATGCCCAAATTTCATGTCTTGTCTTTTTTTGACTTGATTTTTGAATTTTGACACATACTACTACGTTATATTAGACATACTTTTACGTTGTGTTAGACATACATTTATTATACTTAGACATACATTTGTATATGTTAGACATACTTTTGCATATAGTTAAATACATTTATATATGTTAGACATACATTTGTATATAGTTAGACCTACCTACACATGGTTGGTCTAACTATACACAAAAGTTGGTTTAACTATACACAAAAGTTGGTCTATTGGAGCGAATTTTGAATGAGCTTCAGCACAAGTGTTCAGCGTGTGGAAGCGCGTGGGAGGCACGTTTTGGGCTCGTGAACGGGTTAATCCGATTGCACGGATCTGATGCATAAAAGTTTTTGCCTTATTTTAGAAATTCATCCTCATACAGAAATTTGTAAATCACTCTCAAAAATCCCATAAAAATAGGCTTATTAGAACTTATAGATCAAAATACTTATTAGAAGTACCGTTTAGTTTTCAATTGATTGTAAGGCAATATTTTTTATATACATTGTTCATAACAAACATATTTTTCACAATGCAGTTCCAATAATAATATAATTTAGTTTGTCTTTAATTAAGGACAAAAATTAGAATATACAAAACAAAAATTTATGATTAAACCAAATTTGATATGTTTCCAAATTTGAGTGAAAAATCCATTGTCAGAGCATTTCCAACAATGCGTCAGCTCAATTTGATGGCGTGTATTTTCGTCTCCAACGGTGATACAAATCTATGTGCCAACTTTCCATCGGTCAAACATGTGCGCCGCCTTTTTCCTTCACGTTTTCTGTTTCTTTTACATTCCATTTTATTTTTTAATTTATTTTATATTTAATTAAAAATAATATTCTATAATATTGTCTTTTAGTGCGTGCATACCGTTGGTGATCGGTGATGGTTTTCACAATAAGATAATTCAAAATTAACATTAAAAATGTGTACACTGTTGGAGATGATCGAGAGTATATAATTATCAGATATTGATGAAGAAATGCAGATTGCTATATTTCAACAGTATTTTTTTTATAGGCAATTTAAATCTCAGAAATATTTATTATTCCCAATTTTATTCTTGAAGAAAACAAGTAATTACATCATAATCAGATCAAATATGGCAATAAAATGGGACAAAACTAAAAAAAATGTGGGCCTTCTAATGTGCAGACTTAACATTTAGTTATTTGATTGTCAATATTACCTCATTTTAATGTCACTCATAGGTTTGGTATTACCTACTTTTTATTTTATTTTTTTTCTTTGGGTACAAATCTTGCCAATTTCATTGATTGGTTGTCACCTACTTCATTAATACACTATATAAAATCGTACTTTTCACGACCCATCAATTAATTAACCCATTTTATTTTCTATTCCCCACCTAAATGTGAATGTATCATTTTTTTGGGAAAAAATAAATTCGAATACTGAATTAATGCAATGGTAGTAAAGTAAGGAAAATACCGAAAGAAGTCATTGAAAAATAAATAAAAACTTGGTGAAAACATCTCATAATACTCACCTAAGTCGTTTCATATAATTTTTGCATTTCATATAATAGTGTCCCTCGAACGAAATAAAATAGTATCCCTAGAACAAAATACAGTTTTATAATAACAATCATTTTCTTTCCCCTTCACATTTTAGTGAGTTTTGTTAGAAAAATCACGACCTTTATCTAAATTACCAAACTTTTCACTAGTTATCAAAATATCATGACATTATATATTTAGTATATTTCTCATCTAAATTTAATTTCAGAAAAATTGTATTTTTTTTAAATAGGTTTGAGGGGAGGTGAGGGAGACAAAAATAGAAAAAAACTAAAAAAATTGGATGAAAAAGTTGCCTATTAATAGAGACTGATTTTTTATTTCTTCTTACAATTTTAGTTAAAAAACCATACCATATATAAGATTATGTTGTCTTTACAAAATAGTGACAATTATCAACAAGTAGCAAAAAAAAATAGGGCCAGTAGTGAAACCTAACATTGTTCATATTATTCATCATGTATTATACATTTGTAAGTATACAGACCATACAAAAAAATCTCTTCAAAAAAAAAAAAAAGGGAAATAATAATATCACAAAGGACCAACTGATATTATAACAACACTCATCTGAAGACATGAAGTGGTCTTTGCACATTGCCTCCCTTTGGTATTAAAATGTACGATCTTGGTGATAGGGTAGTGTCGAGTATTGCTTCTCCACTGGTATCACCGCGACACGAGGAATGTTACCATACATCTCGTAAATATCTTCCCGTCGTTTGCAGATTCTTCACCATGCCCTCAGCTCCAGAGGTGCTCAGAGATCCCTGTATTATACAACTTGTTAGCTTAACCATTTATTGATGGTGTTCTTTTAGCAACTATCTTGTAAAAGCTAAGAAAGGGACTCAAAATGAAATGTGATTGCCAAGAAAGCTTTTAAATGAGGGCCCCCACCAAAATGATATGGTGTTCTTTTAGTTTTGTATCATATCATGTCAGAATACAGCTAAGAAAAAGGCCGGAAACATGAAAAAAACGTGCAAAATGGTTTCGTTCCTAAAATTGTCTATTTACGAGCATGAAGAGGAAGTGAAGCTAGTCCCACCAAGGATAGTCATGAGAACCCAAAAAGGACGAACCTGTTCTTGCATGATTGTATGGAGTGTACGGTGAACGTCACGTGCCATGCCCTTAGCATCACCACAGACGTAGACATAGCCTCCCTCAGAGATTATATTCCATATATCTGAAGCCTGTTATTCAGTACACGCAAGTCAACTTACAAGGATACCACAGTGAAATTTACTAATAGAGTGGTATTTGGCGGTGCTTATAAGCTCATAAAAACGTTTGGTATCTTACCATTTCAATACAAGATTTTAGGAGCTTATAAGCTGTTTTTAGAAAATGAAACACCATCTAATCTTTAGAATGTAAGTCCATGGCATACCTTATCGGCCATCTTGTGCTGAACATATTCCTTAGTAGGTCCCTCTCTCGAGAATGCAATGATAAGCTCAGAAATTATTCCAGCTTTCACAAAGTTGTTCAACTCATCATCATAGATAAAATCCTGCGCAGTGCAGCATGTTAAAATAGTTCTTACATTTATCATACTTCTTGAGGAATATTAGCATGTCTAGGAATGCCTCAGTAGACAACTAACCATCTGACGGTTTCTGCAACCAAAAAATAAAATGGCTTGACCAAGTTCAGCTCCAGATTCCTTTAGAGCTAACCTTTCCTGAAATAATAACAGAAATTTACCAGAGCATTCTAGAAACTGAAATCAGAACAAATTCTTCAAGTAGGTGTAAACAGAGAATGTTTTTCAAGCAGACCTGAAGAAAACCCCTAAATGGAGCCAAGCCAGTACCAGGGCCGATCATTATAATTGGTACTTTAGGATCAGCAGGGAGTTTGAAGTTGGAACTCCTAACAAAAATTGGGGCCCAACTGCAGTCACTGCTTTGTTCCAAAGGCACAGCATTCTGATAAGAGGAAGATGGTAAGGACTTGAGGCACTCGGAAGAATATTTGAATGACAAGTGGAGATAAACAACTACTGAGAAGGGTTCTTAATCAAAAGATGTGGCAATGATTCATCATTTACCGGTAAAGTAAGCCTGAATGAGCTTGGGCATCAGACAGGCGTTATTTAATTATCATCTCAGTCGATCAAGATAGCATTAGCAATCAGCAAGTTTAACTTGAAATCCAAAATACCTTCATCCATGTTGAGCACACACCCTTGTGGATTCGTCCTGTTGGAGTTTTCTCATTAACCAAAGCACAGGTCACATGAATTCTGGATGGGGCAATCCTGGAAGGATAGTTAACAAAAAATGATAAGGTAAGATGTTGGTGAAGAACGAATAAAATGAAAAGTACAAGAAAGCAGGGTTTTTTTATTTGTGGTGTTTGATCGCAAAACATTTAGCAGATTGTGGATATGATCCATTTGCAAAGAAGACAATCAACTCCCAATGTAGCTGTAATGTGAACAAAAAAACCAAATCAGGGGGATTAATACTCACTTTGGGGAGGATGAGATAGAATAAAATCGGGGCAGCAGACGAGGAGCAATTCCTGCAAAGAAAACACCTAGAGGAGGTTTGCAGGAAGGGAACTCTGTCATGACTTCAAGTAGGCTTCTTTGACTTGCAATTACATATTGTGCATATTCCTCCTGAATACGCACGTTTATAAGTTTTAAAAAATCCAATTTAGATTGGAATGATAAGCTAATATCAAATAGTGAAGACAACAGTCCCAAACCTTTCCGCTGGGGGATGCAAGATATTGGAGCCGATCAGCTTCACTTGGGTCAGAAGCATAAGCCGCTAACGCAATTAACGCAGACTAGAAACCAGATGCATTTGACTTTTAGTTCCCAGCTATGTTCAAAGAGAAACCATAATAAAAAGTGGCAATAAAGGAGATCACCATACCTTCTTAGGAGCACCCAAAAGATCTGCATATCGAGTTAGTGCAGTTCTCAAAGTGCAGGGAGGGAAGGGAGGTGGCAAGGAGCTTCCACCAAGTGGAGTGCCATCCTCGTTATCCACATGAATTGAGAAGTATGTTTGTGGAGGCATATTTAGTAACTTTTCTGCTTGCTCTACATATTCAATCAAATTTTCACAGTAAACACCAACATGGTCCCCTGTTTCATACCTGTGGAACGAAGAATTTAGTGTAATGTTAAGCTTCCTTGTTTTGAACTGCCTGTAAGCTGATTAGCAATTGCAAAAAAACCAAATAATAATAATAATAATAATAAAGAGATTAGCTTACGCAAGTCCAGTGCCAGATATATCAAATTCCAGATGAGTGCAAGATCGGTCTGATGCAGAAGTGTGAAGCTCTTTCTTTATAGCAACATTTGCTCTTTAAGAAACACACATGCAGATGTTATTTAAAAGAGAACAATTCCAAATTACATGGAACAATCCAAAAGGAAAACAGAGGCAATTCATACCTGCAGGGATGCTGAGCATCATAAACAGTGTTGCCATTGGCATGACCATTAGCTGAGCCGTTTTCTGAAATTAATCCATCTGTTTGATCATAGAACACAACACGATACTCCAACACTGCAGCAGTGTATGGAGTAGCAACAGTTGCTTCATCCTCATTGTGGAGCAATTTATCCAACTCAGGCCACACTAAGTCACGCCTGTATCACCAAACAAACTCTTAGTTGTTATGTATACATATATATATATAGAGAGAGAGAGAGACACACACACACACACACACATACACACAAGATGGAACCAATTGTTTCGATAATGACTCGTGATCTATTACCAAGCAGTAAAGTCATCTTCAATGCATTGATCATCATCTCCCATACCCACTGGGAGAAGCCGCTTTGCTCCTGAAATCACAGATTTCAAGTAAGACATGGAACAAGAAGTGTTAAGATGGAATATATGTAATTGACCTTTCATCGAATTTGCATCTTTTAATATAAGTTCAGGACATGGAATTTCAGTGCAAAAGTAACTCCAACTTGGAAGAGTTTGTAGTTGTACAATGAACATAATCATTATAAAATTGACATCATGAAGGTTAATCAAGCATCCAGCTATGGCCAAAACCATACCAATTCTGAAAGAACATTCTCACAATCAAATACCTTGCTCAACAAGAATGTCATCTACCACTATTGCAATCTGTAACCGAAAAATAATAGACACGCCAGTTAGAAATTCAGCACTGATCAACTGCTAGCATCTGCTCAAGAATGAGTATCATACAGGTAGATACCTACCTTGTTGAAATGTTCATATTGCCTGTTACCAAGACCGAATACACAATATTGAAGACTATTAAGCGATATCTCCCTATCTTTACCCTGCAACAACAAAGCTTATAATTACTGTCACCCCCCGGGAACCAAACATAAGGAAAGCTACTTATCATTGAGATGTTCCACCTCAGTAAACCATTTGTAAAACCTTGCCGCGTTATCAGTAGGCTCCCCATCTCCATATCTGCAACCAACCAACCCTCAACTGATTCAATAAATTAATTACATGTCTACAACAGAGATCATTAGCACTAGGACACAGTACTCCTACTTGTCCATTATTATTTTCACCCATAAATAATGGTCTCAAAAAATTAAGATACTGTCAGAAATTAAAAGACTCAATGAACCTACGAGGCCAGGAAGAAGATTGCTAAAGTCTCCTTCTTGAACTTCCTCTCATATTCTTCATCATCCGCAGCATAATCATCCTAATCACCATCAAAAAATCAACTTCATACTTCTAGAACAACTAAATCCTAAGACAATGAAATAACCGGGGAAACAATAAGGTAATAGAAAATCTTACCAAATCAATTACTTTAAAAGTGGCATGTTGATATCTAGCCTTAGCTTCCTCTGCAAATGCCTATGCAAGAAGAAACTCAGTTTTCTAAACTACAAAAGTAAATCAAATATTTGCTGGATAAAGTACCACCACACAAAAGTTGTTGGGCCAGCCAAAAGTTATACATCATGCAATAGAATCCTCAAATGTTTGCTTTCTCATTATCATAACATTCATTCACTTCAACTATTGACAATTGATAACCAAACCATTCAGGCAATTTCAGATGTTACATTCAACTTCCACCATGAATCGTAACTTAAAGAAATTTCATAGTTGCTTGAATATGTCACTAATCTTTACTTTCTTTGCTTTTCAAAATTCTGCATAAGATACACACTTTTCGTACCTTAGAAAAACCTTCAGCAGTACCAGTCTGTGTCCCAAAAAAGATAGACACTTTGGTCTTTTCATCCTCAACTTCCTCCGGCTCCTCCACAGCCTTCGGAACCACCAACTTCGGCAGCTCCGCCTGCTTCTTTTTCGCCGATCCACCGGCGCGCCGCCACGCCAGCATCACCACGCAGCCAATGAGAACCGCGAAGGATGTCGTGAGCACCATCACGAGTTCCATATTCTCCACCAACATTGCCACCACCTCCGACGGCCCATTAGACTCATCAAGTTTCACGCCCTTCAAGATCGCTGCGATCAAGTCGATCACAGAAACCTTTTCCGGCGTGGATTCCATGAATTGTCAAGTAATTTCCGCCCTATATTCCCAAATAACTAATGAATTGCGCCAATCCTTCAATGAAAAGAATTACAAAAAATATCAACAAAAGAAGATTGAGACAACTGCGATGCGATTCAGAGTCTGTTCTCTTTTGGTGCGAGTTGGGTTTGATTAAAACCTCATATTTAAGAGAATGTAGGTAAGATTGGGGAGACTGAGTTGCAGAGAATTGATTGGGAGGTGTTAATGGAGTTTTATAGTAGTAATTTATATCAAGTGAGAGAGAGAGAGAGTGAGAGAGGAGATAACACAAACCAGAGTGATGAACCCCACCTAACACTAGTTTAACCATGGTTAGATATGCATTAACTCTAATTTTTCCTTTTAATTTATAATTTATAATTAAGGCCCAAATTTTTTAACATCTACGTTACTTGAAAGGCTTTTTTTTTTTTCCTTAAAAAAAAAACATTTCCGACGATACGAATATAAATATATGTCAATCTATATTTATCATATTCTACTTGTCTTTTACACAGGATTGTTCGACATCTCACATATATTAAAAAAATTATTCGTGACACTAAGTTAACTCCGGTTCAAATGAGTTTAAGAGATATAAATTAAAATAGTTACTAAAACACATAATTCTATTCAAATTTATAAATATAAATAAAAATTACAATATGCACTTGAGTTACTTGAAATCAAATCGATTTTGTCAAGATACATTTTAGCTAATTTTGTTTGTTCATTCTGATAAACCGATCAAAATTATAAGTTTGGTAAAATTAATTAAATTAGTAAAATGGTGCAAAAGTTTTGGTTATTTTTTGTAATCATCATTTAATTCTTGAATGCATATATGGATGAATTTAATTTAATCACCGATAAAATGGATGCTAATTGAAACTTTATGTACTTAATATTTTATATTTACATATTATATATATGTTTGAAAATCAAGATTTATGGTTGATCATGGTTAACGCATATTTAACTAGAAATCATAAATGGTGTTAATTTCAGGTATCTTTAATTAGGATCCTCAATCTCTACAATATCCATCCATATCTTTTATAATCATATTGAAAATATTAAAACGTACTCTCTTTTTTTTGTATGATTATTATGCTAAAAAGGATAAAAACGTAATTGAAAAAAAATCACCACTTTTTAAGGAATTATAAATTTATCATCACTTTTTAATAATTGCAAAAAAAAGTCACAACATTTGTATATTGTTGCAATTTAGACCACTTATGAATTTTCCGACAATCGAAGTCCACATGTCCGGCAAACATGCCACGTCACATACCACATTGGATGTCACGTCATTTTCAATCAAAAAAGATTTAAAAAGCAAATTGCAAAATAAAATCATCACATTTCCTAAAGTTGCAATTTAATCACAACCCTTAAAAAATTAGCAAAAAAAGTCACATATATACTTCATTTTGCAATTCGAATTTATTCATTGGTGTTTAAATTCATGAAGGAGACGTCACATAAATTACACAATTATAAAATTGTTTATCTACTTCAAAATAATGTAGTCTCTAGTATATTAATTTAAATATTTTTTATTTAATTTGAAGATAATTAAATGTTATAAATGAGAGTTGTGATTTAATTATCTTCAAATTAAAGAAAAAATATTTAAATTAATATACTATAGACTACATTATTTTGAAGTAGATAACAATTTTATAATTGTGTAGTTTATGTGACGTCTCCATCATGAATTTAAACACCAATGAATAAACTCGAATTGCAAAATGAAGTATGTGGTTTTTTTTTTTGGTTAATATTTGAAAGATTGAGATTAGATTGCAACTTGAAAAAAATGTGATGATTTTATTTTGCAATTTGCTTTTTAAATCTTTTTTGGTTGAAAATGACATGACATTTAATGTGGCATGTGACGTCGGACATGTACATGTGGACTCCGGTTGTCGGAAAATTCAAAAGTGGTCTAAATTGCAACAATGAATAAAGGTTGTGATTTTTTTTTTTTTACAATTATTGAAAAGTGAGGATAAATTTGCAATCTTTTAAAAAATGGTGATTTTTTTTTTTGCGTAATTAAGATAAATAACACTACTAACTAATACTGTTTCATCGAATATTCTGAGACTAATAATGGATTATGTCATGTCATTTAACATAGGAGTACAATTATAACACATGATACTTAAATATTAGCACATTAATTAGTTTCATGCCCTAATTTCACTAACCTATAGCATACACAATAATCAATATATATATATATATGCATTTATTAAATGTATAAGTAAATATTGTAAATATCATATCTCTTAAAAGTACACTATATATGAATTACATTATTAATTAATGCTGTAAATATTATAGTAAATAATTACGAGCAATGTATGGCTCATTCAATATTTGAAGATTTCCAAAATTTATTGAATTTTTTGTTTTTTTTTTATGTTGCTATTAAATGAAGCAAGAAATAATATTATCGAATCTATATCTATATATATATATATATAAGCAGAATATCCTGTCAAAAATAACTATAATAAATTATCTACCTATTAAATAATTATTATTTCAATAAACCTATTAATTGCTTTCATATTGTATTTATTGTAAGAAACTCAATATAAATAAATACAAATAAATCTATTTATTGTATTTTAAGAAACTCAATACAAATAAAAATAAATAAACCTATTTATTGTATTTAAAGAAATTCAATAAAAATAAAAATAAATAAACCTATTTATTGTATTTTAAGAAATTCAATACAAATAAATAAATATTTAATTTAAAAAATCAGTTATGATATTCAATTTAGTATTTATTATATAGAAATTTCAAATAGATAAATAAGATGAAATAAGGGATTATATATTTATTATCTCTCATCTTATTTTTAAGTATTTATTTTAAAGGGAAAATTACAAAAAATAACTCCACCTATCGACTTTTTTTCAAATTGCAACCTTACCCTTTTTTTTTTTAGATTGCCACTCAACCTTTCTGTGGTTTTGTCGATTACAAATTTTCCGGCGAAATGGAGATTAATTTGTTCACTTTGCAACCTAAACTTTGTTTTTTTTTTTTATCTAATTGCAACCTGAACTTTTTGCTTTTATCAGATTGCAACAAAAAATGAAAATTTCGATTTCGGTGAAAATATATGTAACTTAAATTCACGAAAATATCGTGAAAATATCGATATCGATGGAAATATGGGTACATATATTTATTGTTATGTTTCCTATATTTACCAATATATTCCAATATTTTCTCGATATTTATTGATATTCCATCAAATTTTTACCAATGTTACATATATTTCACAAATTTTGACCAATATTTCCTTGATCTTTATTTATGAATATCGTTCACACTTATATAACATAAATGTCACACTCATATATATAACATAAAGGTGTGAAACAAAAAAAAAAATCATGATTTGCGCATTGGACAAAAAATTAAAGTTTGGGTTGCAAAGTGAAAAAAATTAATTCATTTGCCGGAAAAATGACCGGAAATTTTGCAATCGGCAAAATCACAGAAAGACTGGGTGACAATCTTAAAAAAAAAAAAACATATTAGGTTGCAATTTTAAAAAATTCGATAGTTGGAGTTGTTTTTTGTAATTTACCATATTTTAAATCAATTTTAAATATATAATATATAAAATCAATCATTATTTAATAATCTTAAATTTAATATTCATATAAAATTTATCAAACTGAAATATGGAAATGTATGTGTGTGGGCTTCAATGCCTTTTCATTTTTAAACGTTTTTATGATACACAAAAACTCATATGAGACCGTCTCACGGATCCTCTTCCGTGAGACGAATCTTTTTGACCCAGCCCATAACCTAATAATTTGGCTCAACTTTCAACCCAATAATCTGACTCAACTTTCAATTCAATAATGTAGTCCAACTCTCACATGCGCTCAACTAAACTAATGCATTCTCTTAATTCTCACTTGGACTCAACTAACGCATTTCCCTTATGTCGCACCGTTGCACAATTGGCACTTCTCTTTTTCTTTTTTCTTTCTTCTTATATCTTCTATTTCATTTTTTCTTTTTATTATTTATCTTTAATTGCTTTAATTTACACTATTTTCTCTAATTTAAGTACGAATTTATATTTATGAGTATGTCTTTTAAAATTATAAGTACGTGTGTTTTGTTTTTGATTTCTCATATTATTTTTAATTCCCGGGTTATGGGGTTCGAAAAATGGCGCCACTTATTCCCGTCTTTCTAGTTAATATTACTTTGCAATTTTGTTTTTTATAATTGCAAGAAAAATTATGAATTTTTCAAAAGTCGTAAATTTATGAACAATTTTTAATAATGGTTAAAAAAATTATGATATTTATTCATTGTTGTGATATGAACAACAATTATATTCTGCATACTACATCACATGTCACGTCATTCTCAATAAAAAAATAATTGAAAAATCAAATTGTAAAATAAAATCATCATAACTAGAAAAAGAAAGAGTATAAAAAAAAAAGCTACCTGACTAGTATGACTAGAGTTATAATGAACTCCAAATGCAATTTCGTGTTCGTCAATCGCATAGATTAGTTCCCAAGATGGACACAATAAAATTAGAAAATAGGTCAACCTTCCTGAAAAACTAAATTTTAATCAAATATAAATAATATTTTTGCCACCAACTCAAAAAGGAGCTAGTGAAATAAATCGATTAAAGGATGATAACTTAAATATAAAAACTTGTGGGAGACGATCTTACAGATGATTTTTTGTGTGAGGTTCAAGTGAAGTGAACTTAATTATGTTATTCTAATTTACTCGCCGATTTTAAGTATAAGTATGTCTTTGAAAGATTTATAAGTATGTGTTTATGTATTTAATTTTTCCTTATAATTTTAACTTAGTCTACTACTTGTAACTTTTTAAATTAGTAATTCAATACTCAACCAAAAAAAAAATAATAATAATAACTAAAATGATATAAGTATGTTTTTTGAACATATAAGTATTGATTTTGAACATGAGTATGTATTCTGACTTTCTCTCATATATTTGGTCTAAGTATTAAGCACATAAATATTGATTCTCACTTTACTGTTTTATATTTGTTTGCATAAGTTTTTTTGGTCCAAGTATGTCTTTTAAGCACATAAGTATGTTTTTAAGCATATAAGTATTGATTCTAAACATGAGTATGTATTCTAATATTCTCTCATATTTTTGGTCCAAATATGTCTTTTAAGCACATAAGTATTGATTCTGAACATGAGTATGTATTTTAAATTTCTCTCATATTTTTTGTCCAAGTATGTCTTTTAAAAACATAAGTATGTCTTTTTAGCATATAAGTATTGATTCTCAAAATGAGTATGTAAGTATTGATTCTCAAAATGAGTATGTATTCTAACTTTATGTCATATTTTTTGTCCATTTTGGTTAAAGTATGTCTTTTAAGCACATAAGTATGTGTTTTTAACATATAAGTATTGATTCTGACTTTATACAGTTTTTTATTTGTTTGCATAAGTATTTCGGTTAAAGTATGCCTTTTAAGTATATGGATGTCACTTTCTCACTCATTTTAGTGTAATTATGCATTTTGATGTTATAAGTATGTTTTTTTCAATATATAATTATGTGTTTTAGCTTTGATATATGTTTTGTTTCTATTTGTAGGGATTTAATAGTTCATGGAAGACCTCAAGGCTTTACCAAGTTCTTCTTTTGATGATAAGCAAAGAGAGGATGTGATGATTATAGGATTTGGTGGTTTTATTTTTGAAGAGATCATTTCTTCAATTGTTTTAGCTCTCATTTTTACACATGATGTATAATTTCATAAATTTCTTTACCATTCAATATTTACTCTTAACGAAGTTTGATATGCTGTTTGTATAACACAAGCTATCTTTTTCTTTGTTGATAATATTGCATCATTCTCTTCTATGTTATTGACGCAAGAATTATCATTTATTTTGAATCTAGCACAAAAACAAACATAATATTTCTTCAACACAAGAATAAACATAATATTTCTCCAACACAACATTTTGATTATTATTTGACATCCTAGTAGTTGATATTTAAATATGTATTTTAAGCACGTAAGTATATTTTTTTAGCATATAAGTACTGATTCTGACTTTATACTATTTTTTATTTGTTTGCATAAATTTTTTTAGTTCAAGTATGTCTTTTAAGCACATAAGTATCACTTTTAAGCACATAAGTTTGTTTCCAATCTGGTTTTACAATCAATCTGAATTCTCAAACCACTCAAAACCACCGATCGTCGCCGCGTCCAAACCCTAGCGCCACCAACCCATAATCCAGTAAGATCTCTCCATAATCAAGGCGGGTAAACCACCCGAGAGAAGAGAAATCGGGCATAGACATGGCTATGATCTCCACTCCACCCCACTAATCCCAACCCTCGTACTCCTCTCTCTTCCGCTTTTAATCTACAAGAAAATTCTACAAGCAAGCTTCCACAATCAAATTTTGAAAATTTAATTGAAACACGGAATCAGCAAATCGTCCATAAAAACGATTTAAAAACCAAAAAGATTGAGAAAAGGTGTGAAACTTACAGATCTCAACAAAGATATCTGAGAAGATCGAAAACGCAACATCAAATTGGGATCTCTCGACGAAAACTGGGAGAATTGAGGGGAAAATATATATGATTCTAGATTTCGAGCTATGGAGAAGCGAAATTGTAGGAAGTGCGACGACGGCTACGGCTGCGCGACGGGTTTCTCCTTGCTCTCCTTCCTTGCGTGCTCTTCTTCCTTGCATGCGGCTGTGCGACTTGCACAGATTTACTCCTTTTGTTATGGGCTTTGTAGGTTTAACTATTTTTTTGGGCTTAACATGTCTAATATTAAGGGTTGGGCTTCATGGTTTGAAATTGAGATGATTGGGCTGGACCAAAGCGGGTCAAAAAGATCCGTCTCACGGATGGAGATCTGTGAGACGGTCTCACAAGAGTCCTACTCTTTATGATATATGGTATTAATTTATTGTAAATTGATATTAAAATGTAGAAATAAAAAAATATTATAGGTGTACCTAATAGATTACATATATAAAACATATCAAATAGAAAAAAATAGATTAAAATTATTATTGCAATTTAACCAACTTATTCATTTGAAATATACAAATATTTTATTTTATCTTTCTTATCTTATTTTATATTTATTTGTTATCAAATTTTATTTATATCTATATTCTGATTAATTGAGGTGGCATAAGGGATTGGACAGAGATTTTTTCTGGTTTTTCACAAATTAAAATTTCATCATTCTTAGTCCCTGATACATTGACGTATCAATCTTATAATTATTATTCATAATTTTTTTATTCAAAATGTGTAGATTAAGTCCAATTTTGAATTGTTTCATTTAAATAGATAGCAATAGAGATTTTAATGTATTTGATAAGTTGATATAATTTTTTATTTGATTTAAAATAAATGAGTTATATGTGGCGTTGAACCAAAAAAATATTAAAATATTTGTGTATTTATAGTTATAAATGCCAATAAAATATAAATTTATTTATCTCAATACTTAAATCATAACGTTTCTAATACATATAACTTATTTTTTGATATTAAATTTATTTTTAAAAATTTCACTACCCATGTAATGTTCTGATACAAATTTTTTTATTTGTTTGTTTAATCCATAGATTAATATATTACTTTATATATTTCAAATTTCTAATATTTTCGAATATAATTATTTATAATGACATAAATTTAAAATTAAAATACCTAGCTTTATACTAATAGAAATTAAAAAAGTATCAATATATTTTTGTTAAAATAATAATCATTACATTTTATATGTTATTATATATTTTTAATAATTATATACATAACACACTGTGCAATGCACAGGTACACTACTAGTTAGGTATAAGTTGTCAAGTTGCATTCGATATCAGTTATAAACTAATTAGAAAATGAGGCTTATAGTATTGATTCATACTACACAAAAATTTATAATGAGATAGTTACAAATATGATTACATAAAACGAAATAATATTATTCATGAATTAAAATAATTTTCACAAGTAGATCTATTTTGTAATTTTTTTTATGGCCCTATATAGATCACATGATTTAGACTGAATCTTTAAATCCAATCTTTTGTTTTAATAAAAGCTCAATGTTGACATGTAAATTAAATCATCATAGAATATAATATATATTATCTACTTTAGTAGAGTATAGAATAAGACTGAGGAGAATTGCACAAACTGTAGGGATTGCAACCGTTAGTTTGCTAAAAAAAAATGAAGTCGAAAGTTGTTTTTTTCAAAAAAATCAAACCAAAAAACATTCCACATTAGAAAAAAAATAAAATTGGATGGGAGTTTGGATTTCTCTTATTTTAAGTGTAATTTATTCAATTCGATGACCAGATTGAACCGAACAAAGCGAAAACCTAAATGCCTTAGTTTTGGTAAATTGAAACAAGCCAACCTAATTAATTTGTTGAAATTGTCTCACACAAGTTTTTATATAATCTATTTAGTTCGGACACTCAACTTCAAGTTGTTTTTTATTAATATTATTGTAAAAATATCAACTATGAACATGAGACCATTCAATATTATATTGGGTGGCATTTCTAAATAAAATTATTGATGGATGTACCTTCTTTTCCCACAAAGTATTTCGTTTGAGTGACGTTTTTTCTTACACAAATTATGTGTACTTACCACTGTATCGATTTAAATTTAGAGAGAATTTATGCAACAAGTTCAATCCAATTTGAATCTAAGTTCATTTGGTTTTATTTTTTTAGGTGCTGAGAAATTTATATTATATTTGTGTAACTTTTTTGTATAAATATCATGATATATATGTTCTATAACTTAGAAAAATGAAGATTTTTAGAAAATATTTTGATGTATTTTTGGAACAACATACCTTTATACAATATTATGCATATCTTTATATAATGTTGATTGCACATTTATATATTACATATATGTATGATTATGTCAATATAAATGTGCAACAAACATCGTATAAAAAATATGAACAATATCACTTAAAAGTATATATGTATACAATTTGTTGAAATTCTTCTTTTTTCAAAATTACAACACATAAATGTTATGATATTTGTAAATAAATGTCACACTTATATAACATAATGTCACACTAGTACAACTTAAAGGTCGAACACGTGAGGCGAATTTTTTTTGAAGTAAAAGTACTACATAAAGATCAGGGTTGCGCGAAACTCACTCGTGTTTTGAAAATGTTGCGTCTGTCCCCTTCTGCATGAAGGAAATTGTGTCATTTACACGTGTGATTTCATAAAATCGACGCGAAACCCCCATTTCTGTTAGATTTGACGGTTGTGTGCTGGACGCACCTGGAGTGCGATTTTTTCGAATTTTTTACTGTTATTTGCATGTGAAAATATTTATTTACCGTTGCTTTTTGCTTATATATGCATGTGCATTTTCAAATTTAATACTAGCATGAAACCCCCCCTTCCCTCCTAATTCACAAACAAACCAGTACATATTTTAATTAAATATCGTGTTAATGTATTTGTTTATACTTATTTAATTAAATTCCTTTATAATATTAGGCTTTTATTTATCACACATTTTTTAATTATTCTTTATCACACATTTTTTAATTACACATTTCTTTCTTTAATGAAAAAAAAAGAATTAATAGAATTAATGAAACACAAAGAAAAAAAAAAAGAATTAATAACAAGGGTGGTCACCAGCACCTAATCTCTCTAGTTCCCTCTCGACCTAATTAGGAATGGGAATGACGAGCCCTAATTAGTATAACACTTGAAAGGATTTGAATCAGATTTTATGAAATAACACGCGACGGTTGAAACAGAGCACGGCGCAGAGAATAAAATGGCGACGGCCAGCAACGAGGCAACTGCATTGCTTTAAACTCAAGCACACTTCGGTGTGTGGGCGGCGGCGGTCGAGAGGCGGTTGGGCATTGGACCAAAAGATCTGCAGCAGCACCGACCAATGGAAGTCAGCAAATAGAAGGGGTTTATGTAACGCCCCGTTTTTAAAATCCTATTTTGGCGTTACTTATATTAAAAATAAACGCTTTCAGTAATAATAAAGAAAACTAAATTTCGGAAATAATTGTGAAATATTATTCCATGAAGCATTGGTATGAAGTACGAATTTTTGGAAATTTCAGCGGAAACGTTTACCTTAAAATTCCTTTCTTTACAAACACGGTTTTAGTTCCATGAACGGAGTTATAGAAATAAATCATTTACATAAGTAAATATATTTTGGAATTTATAAAATAAAACTCTGTATTTAAAATCTTCATTGACCTTGATAATATCGGCTACCAGCATGCCACGTTCGCGTACCCTGTCCTAAACATTTAAACATATAGGGGTGAGTGCAAGAAAAATCACTCAGTGGGGTGGAAAGGGTAACACGTAAGCATATCAATTCAACCATCAAATAATCACTGCACATAACCATAATACATCATCATAACCTTACTCGGGTCTTTAAGACCGGCATGAATTTGGAGTTTTTAAGTCCAACATAAGTGGGCCATATTTGAAACCCTCGGGTAGCTAACCCGCCATGAAACCTGGAGTCTTTAAGTCCAGCGTGAAAAGGGCCATCTTTGAAACCCTTCGGGTATTTAACCCGCCGTGAATGGAATTCCAACATAACCATGAACATTAACATTACACATAATTCACATTATATTGGAAATAAACGCTGAAAGACAACGCTCAAATCCCATAAAAATACCATAATCACGTATAATATAATCGCATTTAATCATATTCATTAAATAAAGACGTAAACAACAAGCATTTACCCCCACCTTAAGATGACAGCTCGAGGATTACTTTTGGAATCACCGTTCGTCTCAACTGCACTCGACATACTTAATCGTTTAGTTTCTTATGTCATATAACATGATCTTTTGTATCTTATATTTGATTATTAAATCTAAAGCATAATCACTAGTAATTAAATATAAAGACTTCATACCAAACATAAATATTAACATGATTCCCATATAAACAACAATTATACTTATAATTTAAACTTTAGGTATTTAACTAGAAATTCTAAATCTTAAAATAACACATAAAATATAAAGGTTTGGATCATAAAATAATATTCAGTACAGTATGGGGTTCAACTTATAATTGTATTAAAGTTTAGGGGTTAACCTACAACTTAATCTAATTTCAGGGGTTGAATTCAAATTAATAAAATTTATAGGGATTAAAATGCAATTAAGCAAAAGATCAAGATTGTATCATAAATAAACAAAAGTAGAAAATTGCAATTAAGTCCCTAGACTAAGCCTAATTTCTAAAATCAAATCCCTGCTCCTTCTCCCTCCAAAACCCGTCGCCATCTCCTCCCCTGCCCGGCCACCGCCGCTCGGCCGCCGCCTGCTTGGCCGCCGCCTGCTCGACCGCCGTTGCCCTCTCCTCCCGGCGACAAACCCGTCGCCGGCCACCACAACACACGGCACAATACACACACAGCAGCAGCCTTTCTCCTCCCAACAGCCCCTCTCGGCCGTCCTCCTTGCCGCCGCCGCTGCTGCCCGCTGCTGCCCTCCGCCGGCAGCAGCGGCCTCCTTCGCTATGCACAGCGCCGCCGTGTGCTGCTCACACACCCACCCCTTCTCCCTCTCGATTTACAGCACATAAACACAATATACACTCATATATATACACATGATATGCACACACAAATACACACAAAACACACACAAAAACACACTACGGCGGCCCGTGAGCGGCACCACCCTCTTCGTCTCCGCTTGGTGCCGCTCCGTGCGGTGGCGCCTCCTCCCGTCTCTCCCTATTTCCCCCTCTTCTTCTTATTTTCTTTCCTCTGTTTTCCTCCCCATTTTTCCCTGTTTTTCTTCCCCATCTCAACAGCACACAAAATTAAAACATCTATACACTTGCATCTATATACATACATATATATATCTACATCTTGATTTAGGAATAAAGCTTGAAAGAAATTAAAATTGAAACATAAAGCAAGAAAATGAATTAAATTTTACCCTTCTTCACTATCTCTCTGCAAATGAAAATGTTTGATGATGAATGAGGAAGAAGAAAAAATATCATCTTTTATCTTATATAAAGAATAAGTCACGTGGGTGAAAAGAGGAAAAATATCTTCTCTCAAAAAAAATCCAAAGCTTATCTATTATATACATAAAATAATATTATACATATATTTGCTTTAGCTAATTTACTAAATATACATACATAACCTACAGATATATATTACACACGTACACATCTATATATACATGATTAACATTAATAACATTAATTATAATAATAATAATAATACTACAACAACATAATTTATACACAAGTATTTACTAAGTACAATTTACGTAAATTATTTTATCACATAGAATCACATTTAGTGATCACGAATAAACTTAATAAATAAAAGCATTTACGACACAAACGAATAATCTTTGCATAAAAATCTAATATCATTTTTCCTCATTTAAAATTTATCTATATCTTATCTTTTTACTTTTATCCATGATTGTCAAGTGAGTTGAGATCAAGCTCGGTTTCCTCCGTAAGCAATCCTGCAAAATACTTTAAAATCTCGAAAGAAACATTACATCACAAAATACTTAAAAATCATTGAGCACAACATAATACTTAAATCATGACTTTAGATAACATAAAAGTTCACTTCAAATCATTTTCAATTTAAAGATAAAAGAAATTTTATGAAATATGAAATACAGGTTTTCTTGAAAACGGGGTGTTACAGTTTAAAAACCAGAGGCAGGGGTTTTCAGAACAGGGGAGAGGACCAGGCCAGCAACGTCCAACACATACCAGGAAAGGAGGGTTTAAAACAGCGGCGGTGCTACATCGATCCCCCGGCGATGCGGCGACAGCGTTGCTCCAAACCCAAGCCAATTCCGGTGGAGGACGGCAACTACGAAAGAGGAGTGAACCACCAACACCTAATCTATCCAGTTCCCAAGAACCCACAACGACGACGGTCGAGCCCCAAATCGAAAAATGAGGAACAACGGTCGAGCACGGTGATCGGAACAGGGGCGGCGCTGCATCTTGCAGGGAGAATCGTACAAACATAAACCCTAGAAGAACCCTTGTATAGATGGAGAAGGGGCGTCGCCTTCAAACCCTAGAACAGCAACAACGCTGCCTTTAAGCCCCAAGCCTTTCCCACCATTTTTGAAACCGTCGTCGCAGCCGTGTTCAAAACCACCACCGCCCCCAAGCCCCAAGCTTTTCTCACTCATATTTCAACCGCCGCCTTGAGGGTTTGGGTCTTGGGACCCTCTCTTTATCTTATATCTTCTATTTCATGAGGGATATAACGAGAATTTTAAGTAAAAATTTAACGTCGTTAACACTTATTAAAAAAAATGGACGTGTATTGATTTTATGAAATCACACATGTAAATGGCGCAATTTCCTTCATACAGGGGGGACCGACGCAACATTTCCAAAACACGAAACCAACATTTCCAAAACACGAGAGAATTTCGCACATTTAACTCATAAAGATCACCATTCTTTAACATGAATTCTAATGCTACAATATAAATTTCACGCATCTAAAAAAATAAAAAATAAATCAAAAGAGCCTGAATCCCAGTCGCCTCGGACCAACCTAAATTGTGCAGTACATCTATTACATTTAATATTACATTTCTCGTTCCAAATAATCATTATATTTAATGACAATATATATTAACCCGAGACTATATTCAATGATGTGCCTTAAAATTAAAATATCCTTGTTCATTATTTACTAGTTAAAAATGTTTGGATTCTAGTCAAAACGGGGAACAACCGAAATCCAGGTCCTCTCGTATTACTAAAAATTAATTCCAAATAAATATGATAGATTTCAAATGAATCAAATCCATAACCATCCATTAATAAATTTTGGATTTCAAATTTTTTTTAAAAATCTTCTTTTGTAAAACCAAAAAAGCAAAGGAGATGTAGTTAAATCAATCCCGTTCAATTTTCGAAGGTTATCAATTTCAAATTTCCCCACCATTCAGATCTACTCTTCTTCTTCTTCTTCTTCCCCATACAACCATGCTTCCTACTGAATTCGACTCCGATCTCAGAGTAATTCCTCTCTTTCTCTCTCTACTTTACAATTCACTTCATAATTTGGTTTAACAATGCTGCTTTTCATCTGTGTTTGTGTTCGTCTTCCAGAGATCATCATCTAATCAAGCCACTCTAGGTATGAGGTAAGCAGTTCTGCGGTTTTTGATTTCTCATTTTTTTACTGCAAGATGTGTTGGAGAAAGATGGAAAGCACAAAACGCTGTGTTATTATTGTTAATTTTTTGCGAAATTGGATTTGCAGCGAGTATGCGTTTGCCGATATCAACAATTTGGAGCACTGCGCCAAGTATTTGAACCAGACTCTCGTCACTTTTGGCTTCCCTGCTTCGCTTGATCTCTTCTCCAATGATCCAGTGAGTTTCTGTTCCTTTTTTTATTTTTATGAAGTGAAAATATCTATAATGGTTACGGTTATTGAAATTGTTGAAGTCTTTGACAAATTGGAATTAGGTTTCAGTGGCGAGGACTTGCAATTGTATGTATTCACTGTTGCAGCAGAGACAGAGAGATATTGAATTCAGGGAGTCTGCGAATGAGCAGAGGCAGAGGTATCATCTTTGTGCTCTATTTTGTTTGTTCTACACTACATTATTACTTAATTCTTGGATAAGTTTTGGAATGTAGTATAACTCTATATATAGTGTTCTATGTCATGTTGTTATCGAGTCTGAAGATACTATTCTGCTTGAGTCTGAAGATACTATTCTGCTTTGGTTATGAACGTAACAATTTAACATATCATCCTAATATAAGTAGTGAATTGAGAATTCCAAGCATCCCATAATGCTTCATAGTTAAAATCAGTTTAGATACTAATATCAGTATCTTGAATATCTGCCACATATTTAATCAGAATTGAGGCATTGTGCTATCAGATATGCTTAGATCTCGCTTTAGGTTCATTTTTTACAATTCATTTAGTATTTGGTGGCTTTTCTGCACATTGATCAATTGTTGTACTTGATGACTGAAGCCTTCTTACTTCTTAAAAAGACTCTTATCAGACATTTCGAGATTAGAAGCCAAAGTTGAAAGGTTGGAAGCACAGTTATCGAGCAAAGATAGAGATATAGCTACGATGACTAGAACGGTAAGAAAGTAGTTTCATTGGTTTTACTATGGGAATTATTTATTGGATTGAGTTGGAGAATTCTTAGCAGTTTTATTTTCATTCATTTTAAAAAATTAATAAAATAAACAAATTATAGGAAGCAAAAGCTACTGCAGCTTTCAAGGCCCAAATCGATAAGTTGCAGCAAGAGCGAGATGAGTTTCAAAAGATGGTTTTGGGTAATCAGGTTTACACTTTACCTTCATTTGTTTAATGCAGTAAGTCACCCATCTTTGTTGTATCATTGAATTTAACAAAATGCATTTGTAAATAGCAAGTACGAACTCAGCAGATGCACGAAATGAAGAAAAAAGAAAAGGAGTATATTAAACTGCAGGTATGATGTTTTTGCCTTTTGCTGTATTAACCTGAGATGTATGATTAGAGAATACCAAAGTATGAATATGCATATCCAAGAAACTGATTTGGCTCATGTTGTAGGAGCGTCTTAATCAAGTGTTAATGGAGAAAAAGAAAGAATCTAGATCAGGCATGGAAATTATGAATCTACTACAGGTAACATCTTAATTTAGCTTCTATTATATCATTTTTTATTTCTTTTCTAATGGGTCTACATCTTGGCAATAGAAAGAAGGCCGTCAGCGTGGCACATGGAATGGGAAGAAGGCTGATAATGACTTCTACAAGAAGATTGTAAGTAATGTGCATAACCTTGAACTTCTCTAGCACTTTGAATTCGACTCATGATCATGCTGCTTGTAGGGGGATGCTTATGAAGCTAAAAATCAAGAACTTCTAGCGGAGAATGCTGATTTGAGAGCATTACTACGGTCAATGCAGGTACTCAACAAGTCAATACAAAAAATTTAAGGAATGCTGCCTGAATTATTGCCCTATAATTGCTTGAAAGTCAAGCTCAACTTAAACCGTAATCAAGCTATAATTTCTAAAATGATTCCTACAGAAATCATGCTCAAATCAAGGTAAAGTCTAGCTTGATTGCACGTAATATGCTCCATGAATGCTTATAAGATATGATCTGTCTTAGTGGTTGATAATTTGTTGTTGTGCTTCATCTATGTCTTGGGTTCAAGACCTAATATATTTAAAAGTTGTTCTTTTTTAAATAGCTTATTCATGGAATCGTAAAATCAGGGATTTACACATGATTTTATGGGTTCACTCGTGAATTTACTTGGTCCTGTCAGAATTCAATAGATGGTTAAAAAATTCGTAAACTCGTGGAATGATAGAATACATGTTTTGACTCATGAGTTTAATAACCCTGATTAGAATTGTGCTTTTACATTCAAAAGGAACAGTTATCGAATTGCATTAACATTGTCATCCATCCATTTAATTTGTACTATACCTTTTGCTTAGACAAGAAGTTTTTACCTCTGTAGATAAGCATTTTCTGAATTAATCTTGGCCTCAGGCTGATATGCGTGAGTTCTTAAATGCTCCAAATGGCAAGCAGTCTTGTCCTATCAATGAGAAGCCGGAAGCAGATCCATCACAGTCTCCATTGGGTGGGAAGACGGTATGTCTAAATGTTGGAAAAGTGATTAACACAATACTTTGGATATCGGATTTAAACACCTCCACAATAGGATAAGGGTTATTGTTCTCGCAGGATATGTTTGACCTGCCTCTCCACATGGCTAGAGATCAAATTGAAGAAAGTCTCCGCACAAAGATGGCTTCAATTAAGGTGAATTGAGTTATTATCTTGACAAATTGACTCAGCTTTGACATAGAGTAGGCAACTAAATGTTGTGTTGCATATTTGAAGGATCGTATGATTCAGCTTCAAGATGCACATAAAGGTTCAGAATTGACTTCTGAGGTGACAGAGAGAGAGCTTGAGCTGGAAGCTCAGCTTGTCGAGGCAAGGAGCATAATTCAAGAGCAGGTATCGTGCTAGTTTTTGAACTCACTTGATTGCTTTGGCTGTTGCTACTTAAAATGAACCATCGTGACATGTTAAAGTAATCTCATAATGCAGGCATCTATAATGTCGAAACATGTGGCAAAATCTGAGAGGCCAAGGTATTGTCTGAACATCTTTCCTCCCAAAACATACAATAAGCCCTCTCTCAATTATATAGTTTGTTTATGAAATATATATCTACATACTATATAATTCAATGATATGCACCGGAAGAGATAGCAGAAGAGAGAAGAACTGAAGAATGAAAATTTTGCAGGAGATTAAGCGGCCATCTAGGTTCTGACAGGGACTCACTGATGTTATCACCATCAGAGGTAATAATCTGAATCACTTTAAAAATATTTTGTGGTTTTTGTTCAATGTTCGAATTTCCAAGAGGGACTTGGGAACGATATTGTAGATTGTTTGGATTGTCGGGACTCCATGTTCTCTATCGGCACATGTTCTTACAAAGTTACTTTCTATTACTCTTTTGTTTTCTAGGGGCTATAAAATCACCAAATCCAGTTTAGCAAGTTGAAATGCTGTACATTGATGGCATGCTCATACAATATTTAAGTCTACGTGAAACCTATTTGGTTAGTAGCTAGCTACCCTTATCTCATACTATTCCCTATGTGCTTATATATATCGACTCAGCCAGAGATACGGTCCTCTAAGATTCCTATATGTTAGTATTTCCTTCTTCGTTTATAATATGTGGTAAACCCTTCGAAAAAGTGTAGTTCTATAAGTTGTTATGAATGTTTTCTATCCAGCTTCATCTTCTTTTTGCTTGTCATAATCTTCTAAACATATACATTCTGATTCAAAAAACAAAACTATGAATATTGCAATAAATACAAAATCCATTTTCATGAAATCCACGTGGTAGGAGTGATGATTATGGGGTCACATCATTACAAGTTCTATTGGAAAGTCGTCTTGTGCCTATAGAATTACAAAAATAAACAGTTTATGCATTCAATTGCAATTGTAAAAAATATTGAATTAATCAATTAACTCTAACCATAATAATAATATTAATAATAAGTATGACTCATCAATTCTTCTACTCAGTACTTCCTCCAATTCAAAATAAGTGTCATTTTAGAAATTAGAGATTTTTCCATATTAAGTGTCACTTTGTAAATTATTTCCAAAAATCACCCCTATACTTAATGAATTCCTAATTAATTGTAGATCACACAAAATAAAATGGTCAAAGAAAAGAATAATTAATGAAGGACATATTTTCCTTAATTTGTGTGTAAAGCTGGAGGATGAAACTTTGAATAGGAGAGAGTATTATTTTTCAAAGTTTTCCCTTCAAAGTTGGGATAGAATTCTATGAAACAATGTCTCGAATTAGATGTCAAACTTTTAGCGAAGGAAGAGACCTTTTAAAGGGGAAGATGTTGAATTATTTGAGAAAAATTGCAAGAATTTGCAATATAAAAACCCAGCCTTATTTTGTTGGGCTATTTTTGGGTGGATCATAGGGGACCTTAAACAATCACAATTTTAAATGTTTCAAGCTTTGAGGTTGAATGATGTAACACTCACCCTCATTTTATATACATATAAAACCTACATTTGAAATAGTGAATAATTTAACTCTTAGGCATTTTATTTTTGTAAAAATGTAAATTCTCAATTATCACTAATTTTTGCATAAAATGGTATCCATGACTATCATTTTATTCGAAAATCAATAAAAAGTGATACTTTTTGCAAAAATGATTGTCATGATGGTATTTTTAAACTCTTTTACAACAAAATCTGAAATCGAAATTTAAGTGTTTTAATTGGATCTTCAACCTTCATATTTTTCTTTATTCATGTACATCAACCATGACCCAAAATTATGTAACTGATAAATAGTAGACAGGAATCACAACTACTTTTCCCCAAAAAACAAAATTACTCAAAATTTACAAGTTGGTACGTAAAAAAATAAAATAAAATGTGACACGAATATGCAGCTGATTTGTCACGCATGCCGATTACTTATCCTTATTTGATTGGGCAAAAGTGACCAATTTCCAAATCTTGACAAAAGAAAGAAAAGAGAAGCAAATTCAGTGTCCAATCACACCACTTGCTCTTTATCCTCTCTAAATATTTTTCTTGAATTCATGTGGTGTTAGGCAAATGTTGTTTTCCATGTGTCAATTAAAAGCAAGTATAATAATAGTACAAAAATCACCCATCTTGTTCATAAAACAGGGCACCATTCTATTCCATGTCCAATCATTTCCGCTCGATTTATGCCACACATACTCTAATCTATTCATTATCATATCTATAGTGAATTATAGAATCTAGATATTTATTTATGTGTATAAATAAGTAGTACTAGCAATACCCTAAACTATATACCACAATTAAGGATGAAAATATCGCGAAATATCGCGGATACGGATATTGCGCTACGGATATTGGGTGTTAATGTTTTTTTTCCTGGGTATCGCGGATATATTGCAAAATATTGATTTCGATTTCGATATCGGTTCATTATAGTACAAAATTGGATGAAAATTGGGAAATATCGTGGATATATCGCAAAATATCGCATGTATATCAAAATGAGCGATTTTGATTCAAAAAATTAAACTATGTGAATTTTTTTACTTTGTATTGTGTATTTTGTGGCTTTTTGAAATTTCCATTCCTTTAACTAATTAATACTTCATTTACTTTTTTTTTCTAAATTTTTTGCATGATATATTTATCTATATAAGAGGATAAATGCAAGTGAACATTCTATCATATATTTTAAGGTTCAAAGTATGATATCACTAACTCTCTCCCAACATTTTTGATTAAATTAATTTCAATCATTTACTTTATAAATTATGACTATTTTAATATATCTAATTTATTTATTTTTTTGGATAAATGACATTGACATTGGAGAGGAAATACTTGCACCACTATATATATCACTCAATTGTCATTTTGAAGAACTACGAATTTGTATATAAATTTAATCTCTTTATTTTGTTTTTCATTTTAGTTGATAAAAATAGCATTTTGTTGGTATATTATAAATGACTATGTTTAATTGTGCTAATTATGTATATATTAGGTGAAATATTTAGTTAACTTATAGAAGTTTATTATAAAATCATAATTTTACAATTAATTATGTTATAGTGAAGCACTGGTATGTAAAATGTAATGTTGTAATTGTGTATTTATAATTAATTGTTATAATTAGTTTTAGTAAAATTTTATGTATTTACATATTCTGGTTGTATGACTTTGAATATTTATAAATTTTATTACTTGAAATTATTAACTTCAGTTGAACTTATTGATTTTTTGTTTTAATAATATATTTAGTAATTTTATCTTGTATTATGTAATATATTTTCAGTTTTCATTCGAAAAACAGTATTTATAATGCTTATTATCTATATGTTAGTTTTAATATATTATATTTTAATGTGATTTTGAGTGGAATATATGTGTAATGAAGTGTAAAAATAATTCCTAAAATTTCATATTAAATTTCCAAAATTTTAATAAGATTTCCGTTATTTTTTCAATTTTTTTGCGATATCGATATGCAATATTGATATATCCATCGATATATCCGTAAAATCAAAGTTGCGATACAACATGCGATATCGATATTTTCATCCTTGACCACAATTCATATAAATTGTTGTTTTTCTACCATAATTGACAATTTTGTTACCTTTCTACCCCAATTCAAGAATTTGACAAAATTGTCCTTCCGGTAAAAATAGAAAAAGTCACATTTGTTTCACAATATTTGTTTTTTCATGAGTAAATCTTATGTGAGATCGTTTGACGATCTTGTTATGTGTGACATGTCGACCCATAATCCCACCTAACAATTCATATAAGAATTTATGAAAATATGATCAATTTATGAGTAAAAATAACCCGTCTCACGAGAACTATCTATGAGTCCATGCCAAAGGTAACCTGATATGATTAGGTTACACGATGTGATCTTATCAAGTAAACTCCGACAAGAAACTGTCTTTTCGTGAGACCGTCTCACATATCATGTTCTGTGAGACAGGTCAACCCACAACTCATATTTCAGAATCCACATATAAATTAGTGGGAATGGATTTAGTTCATGGGTTTAAAAGATCCATCTCACAAAATCTTTTCGTGAGACTGTCTCAAACAGGTTTTTGTGTTATCTTTTTCACTTCTATTAGAAGGACAAATTTGTTAATATTACTAATTGAGGTAGAAAGGTATCTACCATAATTGATATATGGGTGTATTATTGACAAGAAAACCCCCATTTTTAGGAATTAATTATGCAATAAATAGTTAATTACTCCAAGTGTGTATTTGTACATTTACCGAGAATATGTGCATAAATTACTATGAGTAAGTTCATAATAAATACTACACTCACGAAACCCTCATGAATTTTTAATTTTAAATTTTTGGGTAGATTGACAATGTTCTCATTGGTTTATCAAATAATATGTTTATTGAATTTGATGATCATCCACCAACTTGAGACGTGGTAGATATATAATTAGGTATAATCTGACTATTACAATCACTGTTTTTAATTTGGCTAATTTGTGAGTGAGTTGTGATCGAGTTAATTATCTTGCATGTTATTTGGAATTGACTTATTAAAAGGTAGTAGAAGATAAATGAGTTGACTTTTGACCTTAACAATACCTAATTTAACAAGGTTGCAATAATTATTTAGCCTTTTCTACTTTACTATTTTACTTTTATATTGTTTTTATCATTCACTTCGAGCTCAAACTCAAAACATTAAACTTTATTGAACTTCAACTTCATAATTTATTAAATATGTTAACTAAATACTTAGATCTAATTAATTTTTATTTTACTAAATACACCCAAGAATGCATCTTAGTTTTATTCATTTAGGTAATGAATTATCAGTTGAATATTATAAAATATTCCAAGATTTTGGATGTGCAAAGAATCCCTACCATTTGTACGGACCCATGAAGACAAAAAAATGTCAAATAAATTGAGAGCCAATGGGATAATACGATTCAATTGAAGCAACAATAAATGTAAATGGACCCCATTTACTAAATACCGAAATGACTGTGGATTCAAGTTTATAAAAAAATTCCAACATTCACTTAATATTTTAAAATAATCATTACACAGTAACATATAAATAACTAGTACAATTATTAATTAACACATAACATAAATTAAATATAGTAAAATACAAAATTTGTCATTGATTGGGGCCCATTAGGTTATGAGAGGTGAATTAGCAGGCAAGTGTGCTTTAATAATGGGTACAACTAAGGCCAATGATTTCTGGACCTTATGCCAATATTTTACATTTAATAATATGACTATGCTACCAACTTCTCCCCCACTAATTTAATTTTTTCTTATTTTATTTCACTTTATTAGTTAATTATTTTAGTTATATATGGTTTGTAATTGGAACATTATAATTGTTGTGTTTTGTAAATTGAGTGTAGTGTCTTCTTCATCTTAATGAGTTCTTGATTTCCTATTTTGATATTCTCTCTCTCACACACACACATATAATCTACCACAGGTCCACAACACCCTCCATTAAATATATATATTAAAATATTACATGGTACAAATAAAAAAAAGATGATGTGCAATAATCAATATGATAATGGAATCGGATTTAATGAATGCAGTCCCACTTTATCTGTATTTAATAAAGTTATGTGAAAAAAAAATTGTAACATAAGAAAGTTATGACACTAAATCTTGTCAAAACAGAAATGATGTTGAATTAATTAAATTGTGACATGATTTATGCTCTCGTATTGATATTTTAAAAACCGATTGATTGATTTGAAAACCTATAAGATCTATTCGTTCTTTGTAAATCGGCCACCACGAAATCAAGAAGTATATATTGAACTAAAATGTCGATACAATATTTGCAAATTGAATCTTCATTTTATCATTTTAAACCAACTATGTTAATAATAATATTACTTTAAAATAGATTTAAAAGAAGTTATTGAGACCAACCAAACATAATAATGAAAAGATAAGAAAGAAAGACATCACAAACTCTTCTATTGTCTTCATCTCTCCACATATTATTCTCATAATTACACACTTTTATTCTCTTCTATTACATAATTAAGCTATTTGTCATGTTGTTAGCCAAAAGATTCTACATCACATAATTATATTACTTATTAGTTCATTCTTATATATACCTACGCACGAAAAAAATATTATATATTTATCCATGGCAATAGGTATTAAGCTGAGATACCATTTTTGTAATTCTATCGATAATTCTTTTGATATTCCAAAAAACTCAAATTACTCTAAAAAAAAGTAGAGAAGGATTTGGGTGCCCTGGGGCACGGATCCTAGATCCGTATTCCCAACCCTCTCCAAGATCCATATGTATACATATATTTATTTGTGTGCCCTAGTTTTTCTTCTCTTATTCTTCTTCTTCTCCCTTTTCTTCTGCTGCTTTCATTTATTCTTCTCATCGTTTTCTTCTTTTTTCTTTCGTCTTCCATCTTCACAGATTTCCCAATGCCTCTTCCTCTCATCATCATCTTCTTCTTCTTTTCCATCTTCATCAATTTTCTGCTGCGTTTATTTATTTTTCTTCTTTTCCATCTTCATCAATTTTCTGCTGCATTTATTTATTCTTCTTCTTCTCATCGCTTTCTTCTTTTTTCTTCCGTCTTCCATCTTCACAGATTTCCCGGCGCCTCTTCCTCTCACCTTCTTCTTCTTCTCCGTCTTCATCAATTTTCACAGATTTCCTAGATGCGGATTACAATTCGCTTGTGAAATTTGCATCGACTTCACTCAATTTGAAGGTGGTGTTACAGTGTTATACTCTCTTGGCTCCTTTAGCTGTTGGCGTTGTGCTATCTGTGGTGGATCCGATAAACCTGATTTGGTATATTTGAAAGATATTAAAATTGTGAAAAAACTTGGGTATTGTTGACGATACTGAACAAAATCAGCATATATTTGTGTTGATTTGCAGAATATTAACAAAATCATCATATATTTGAGTTGATTTGTAGAATATTTCGAGGATGAATATAATGAAAATCGAGATATATTATGTAATACCACAAAAGCACACATGTAATACCGTAAATATTTATATAATACCTGAAAAGTTGTGTTAGGTATTTATGTCATACCATAAATACCTGAAAGGTTGTGTAATACCACATAAGCATACATGTAATACCTTAAAGATATTTATATAATACCTGAAAAGTTGTGTTAGGTATTTATGTCATACCATAAATACTTGAAAGGTTGTGTAATACCACATAAACATACATGTAATACCTTAAAGCTATTTATGTTACCTTAAAGATATTTATGTAATACCTGAAAGAGACTTATGTAATACCTGAAAATTGAGTATCAAAGACCTTAAATGTAAGTATGAATGTGTAATACCATATAGATAAAAATGTAATACCTGAAACATATTTATGCAATACCTGAAACATATTTTATGTAATACTTTAAAGATAAATATGTAACACCTTAAAGTTTAAGCAGTAATACATTAAAGTTGAATATGTAATACCTTATAATCAAAAGCAATAATACCTTAAAGTTGAGTATGTAATACCTTATACTCAAATATGTAATACCTCAAAGTTGAATATGTAATACCTTACACTCAAATATGTAATACCTCAAAGGTGCATATGTAATACCTTATGCTATAAGTTTAATACCTTAAAGATAAATATGTAATACCTTAAGAGTATGTATATAATACCTATCACTGAATCACATGGTATGAAATCCGGTGTGTGTGTGCGCGCGTGGGCGTGTGTGGGCGTGAGTGGAGGCGGCCCACATACCTGGTCGGGTCGGGGACACGGATTTTATGTACACAAGTTTTTGCCAAAAAAGTATGCCCCACACACTCAAACAATAATGCATTTATTTTTTAATTTCCTATAATTGCCATAGTCAATTTAATGCATAATAATTTCTCACTTATAATGGTTAGTGCAATTAAAGGGCAATTTAAGCATGTTAGGCGAAGATTTTACATTTCCAATATCATTAATTGAAATATCGCAACACCCAACACAAATTCTATTTTAATCGTACATATATCATTAATTATGTGTTAATGAGCACATGCCACTTGATTTTTTAGTTATATACTAAATCCTTCACAAAATAAATGTCATTTTAATCTTCTGCACATAAATTAAAAAATATGATTAAGTGTTTGATCTATCCCTATTTACATTTAATTAATGATGATGATAATCCTTTTTCTTTTCGTTTTGTAACATCATTTAATTTGGAGGAAGTAAATAGGAGTACATTTGATATATTGTATATAAATGTCTTGAACTTAAAAAACACTTATTTTAGGACAATTTTTACTTGCTAAAACAACATTTATTTTGGACCGGAGGTAATATGTAATATAATCTTTGTTTTTTTAAAATAAAAAAATTTCAATAGATGTAAAAGAAATTGATCAACATTAAAATAATACAAATTATTTTAGATAAAACTTCATGTATGACAGTTTTACAAATAGTTTTAATGAGATGAATACTTATTACTCATGAATTGAATTCATATCTAAAAATTTTCATATAAATTTATAAGTGTGGGTTATAGTGAACTTGTTTCACGAAAAAAGATTCGTAAGACGGTCTGACACGAGAACTACTCATTATTTTATACTACTCCGTCTCGATCGAACTTCCTTACTTTGATCGGCACGAAAGTTAAGAAAAAACAATTGACTATTGTTTTTTAAGATAATTGAGTGATATTTTTGTAATAAAATTGAAATATGAGGATATTAATATTTGATTTTTATGACTTTTTGTTTTTTAAGATAATTGAGTGGTATTTTTGTAATGATGATGAAATATGATGATATTAATATTTGATTTTTGTTGACATTTATGAGCTGATATATTGAATTAGGATAAATCAAACTGATAAATAGATAAATTGAGTTGGGACGGATGGAGTAACCGGAAAAAAAGAAAAAAAGCAAAAAAAGGGATTGGCAATGGGGAGAGAGAGAAACAGTTGAAAAGTTAAAAAGGGTATGTACATTCAGCCGCTTTTTTCCTCTGTTGCTTAGCTTAGCCTCATTTACATTTTTATTCTTTTTATTATTTCTTTTCCTTACTTTTCTGATCTCTCTCAACTGCCTCTCTCTCTCTCTCTCACTCTCACTCTCAAACACACACACTCCTCTGATTCTCTCTCTCTCTCTCTTCACTCACACACAACAAGATATATTTGTATATGCAATAAATGGTGCTTTGGGTTCTGAAAAGCCCATTAAGGACCCATTTCTTCATGGATTCTTTCTCCTCTTCTTGGTAATTGTTCTCTCTCTCTCCCTCTTATTCTATAGTATCGAAAATACATCAGCGTTGTGTGTGATAAAACAGCTGTTACAATATATTTACATAAACGTAAAGAAATATGAGTTTCTTTCTCTCTGTTTGTTTCTGGGCTTGAATATTTTTGTCTTCCAAAGACGCGAGCTTTTGGTGGTAATGTGGGCTTCCTCCTTTCTTGTTCAAAACTAAACTACAGCTATGGAGGCTTCTGCTTTGGAGGGTAAAGATTCATTCTCTCTCTCTCTCTCATAGTGTTATTTTTCTCTATTTCTGACCTTTATTTTTGCTATTTTATGCAAAAGCTGTTTTCTTGGCTATTCTTTATGTCGTTCATTGTGTATTTTCGATACTTTTTATGTGAAAAAATATGGTTTTTAAAAAGTTATAAGTTATTGATAATGGGTTATCAAATTCATGGTCGATCTGTTTTGATACTCTGATTTCATGCGTGAATTGATAGATGTTTCTTTCTTGCAAGTTTTTATTTGCATTATTTTTGGATAAAATTTCCTTATATTCCCAGTTGAAATCGACACAAGAGAGACACGCATGCTCACAAGCACTCCATTATTGCTCTTCTTTTGTCTATTTATAGTTTACCTGTTTATTCGAAAGATAATGTATTTGTATTTATGAATTACCTACTTTGGTGTGGCTTTTATCGCCACCTAAATTATTTCAAAGATGCTTATTTTATGAACAGAGTCACTGGTTATGGAGATGCCAATAAATTCCCAGCTGTCTTTCTCTTTTTATCCATTATCTTAATCTCTTTCTTGAAATGTGCAAGATGGTTGCTGAGATTGATGAATGAATTTGTATGGTTTTATTTCGACAAGTTGGTGTTTTCATGCTTATAATATTGTATCGGTTGTTAGTATATCGTGGGGGCATTCGAAGTCAAATCTGAAGGTTTTTGTCTTCTTGATAATCTTGAAAAGATTTTGGATGGCCCTCTTTAGTCATTGATACCCTTTTGAACCTTTCAATTGTACGAGTTCTGTTTCTTTTCCGATTGGTTGATTGTATATGAGATTCAAAAGAGAAATAGGATATTACATAGTATGAGTCTGCAAAAAATGCAAGGAATAAATTTCCCATTTGCCTATATTCTTGTTGCTTTATGATTTGGTTCTTCTTTCAATGAATTATGCTCTTTTTGTTTTTTTCTCTGTGGTCACACACCTCACTTTATGCTTCCATCGTTATCTCCGAAGATTCATCAAGTTGTTGAAGCATAGTGACATGGAATTGAGGAAAGAAATCAGATTAATAATTATTTGAATTCTTCTCTGTAATTGCAGTTCTTTCCTCTTATTGTGGTGTATATGGAATACCAATTCATTACTATCATACTTTATGTTATAATATTAGTTGCAATTTCTTGACAAATCTTATTGGTTTTGAATTCAGCACTGGTATTTGATCCATCAAAGTGCAGTAAGTTGAGTATGGATCAAAAGAGAGAGTTAGTCTATGAAATGTCGAAGTGGCCAGAGGGTGCATCGGAAATGCTGCAGGCATGGAGCCGGCAGGAGATATTGCAGATCCTCTGTGCAGAGCTCGGGAAAGAGAGGAAGTACACAGGATTAACCAAGTCAAAAATAATCGAAAACCTTTTAAAAATTGTGGATGAAAAGAAAGCACAAGAGCCTGAAAATGGTGAAAAAACTTCCAAAAGGCAAAGAAAATCCGATCATCCAAATCACTTTCTCGTTGGTGCTACTGATGTTGGTTTAGGCAATGCTGTTTATTGTAAAAACTCAGCGTGCAAGGCTAAGCTGAATCATGAGCATGTGTTCTGCAAACGGTGTTCATGCTGCATTTGTAGACAATATGATGACAATAAGGACCCTAGCCTGTGGTTAATTTGCAACTCGGACCCTCCATTTCGTGGTGTTTCATGTAATATGTCGTGCCACCTTGAGTGTGCCTTACGGAATGAAACTTCCGGAATCTCACAGGACAGGCAAGATAAGGGGCTCGATGGGAGTTTCTGTTGCGTATCTTGTGGAAAAGTGAATGATTTACTCAGGTATATGTCTAATCTTGCTTCTTATTTGTTTTTTCTTGATTTTCTGCCATATTTGTCTGAATAGTACATGTTTGTGTGTTTGAATTGGCACTCTTCTTTGTTGATTAATCTTTATCTGAATGATAAAACTAATAGTCGTGAGAAATGACACAGTTCTTGGAGAAAGCAACTATTAGTGGCAAAGGACACGAGGCGGGTTGACATATTATGCTATAGGCTTTCCTTAAGCCAAAAGATTCTTGCTGGAACTAAACATTACCAGAACCTATATGCAATCATTAACGAAGCAGTGAAAAAGCTCGAAGAAGATGTGGGCCCATTAACTGGTTTACCTGTCAAGAAGGCTCGAGGGATTGTCAACCGCCTCTCGTCAGGCCCAGAAATTCAAAGACTTTGTGCTTCTGCTTTGGAGTCTTTAGACTTGATCCTTTCTAACAGAGTCTCTGTCTGTGATGTCCCTTCTGGTACCTCTCTCTCTCTCTCTCTCTCTCTGTTTGTGCATGTGTGTGTTGTGCTTGTCATCTGATACATTTAAAATTGTAGGTTGCAATACACTTGACTCCAAGCTTGTTCGATTGGAAGATATCCGTGCAACATCTCTTCTGGTGATCATGAATCCTTGCGACTCAAATATCATCGGATGTTCTTTGTGGCATCGAAAAGCTGATGAACTCAACTATCCTACTGAACCGACTCATAGATTGCTCAAACCAAACACAAAGTTCCTGCTTTGTGATCTAACTCCATCCACACAGTATTTTCTGAAGGTTATCTCTCTCGACACAGACAGGGAAACAGGCCTCTGCGAATTCCAGTTTCAAACAGGAAGCTCTCGACATGATGGCTCGAATATCACCTCCAGAATCATAGAACTAGAACGAAGTGAAAGCCCAACTCCTTCTTCCATTGAAGATGAGACTAACAACGTCTATCTTCCATTAGTTCAAAATGCTGATAAAACTACTGCAAAACATCAGATCCAAAAGGAGGATGTAATCTCTTTGTTGGATGAAGACACTTTGTCAAACCCTAAGGAATCATCAGACACACAAACAGTCAAAGAAACGAGCACTGATAATGGTGCCTACCATGCCACTTCAGACAGGTTTGGAGTGCGTTCCATATGTGTCCACCTCAGAAGCTGGCTTGCCCATTACTCCCTGCAAGTTTGAGAACATGAAAGATGAAAACGCAAGAAGCAAAGACACAGAAAATGGGTCTGAAAAGGATGAAGAGGAGCCTCAAGCTGGAAGCTCGTCAAAGAAGAGAAGCAGGGAGAGGAGAGACGAGAAGTGTAGTGGAATCGGGGACAAGGATTTCGAGTACTACGTGAAAGTGATACGTTGGTTGGAGTGTGACGGACACATAGAGACAAGCTTTCGTGAGAAGTTCTTGACGTGGTATAGCTTGAGAGCGACGCCTCAAGAAGTACGTATAGTGAAAGTGTTCATCGATACGTTTATTGAAGATCCTGAATCGCTTTCCGGGCAACTCATCGATTCTTTTTCGGATGTGATCTCAAACAAGAGGTGTTCAAGAGTACCACCTGGATTTTGCATGAAGCTATGGCACTGAAAAATTCAGAAAAATTGTAGGATAAAGATTTGAGCATGCAGATTTTAAGGAGATTTGGGTGCTTTATTCTTTCTTTAAATTTAGAAGATTTGTTAGTCATTCTTCATTGAAACCAGCTTGATGCTGGGGAATTTGATCTCTATTTGATCAAACTATCTCTTTTGTGCTCTAGAGATTCATGCCTATATAATATCTGGCTCTTTTAATTAATTAATTTATTTATATAAATGTTACTGCAGTTTAATTATGGGAAAATTGTATAAATGTGTAACAAACCTTGCTAGTTATGTCAAATTGGGTATTAACTTTAATTTGTATGAAAATGGGCATTAAACCTTATTTTTGGTTTCAATTTTAAACTTGGGTTGTTTCATCCTATATATCAGTCAAACCTCCACGTGGATTGTCGTCTCATGTTGACTGATCATTGAAAACTAGGTTGAATTGAACGGTAAATTATAATTTATATCGACTAATATAATTGATATAGAAGTTGAAGAATTTATTATCTAAGTTTACGTAAATAGCAATTATTAATTTTCTAACTTAATAAGCTAAATGTGTTATAATATTATATTATATTATAATATATTTCATAATGGTGTGTATATAAATTATAAATAAACAATAGATATTTGTGTCTCTGAATTGTAATTAATTAGGACAAACATAGTGTATCAAGAGATCGAGGCAACACAAGCTCGAATTGGATCCTCTATTCCAACTAATTTCTTATCTTCTATTGTTTATATTTACATTAAGTGCTTGTGGTGGTTATTTTGAAGTATTAGATGAAACATATATGTGGAATCGAGGATCATGTTTGCAAGTGTGGCCATGTTTTAGCACATTTGGGAGCAGTTACTATATAATTCATAAAATCAGAAATTGCTCAAAGGAGAAAAAGCATACACTAAACATGACCTACATAATCAAGATGATGGAAGGTTAATGGTCGGAAAATATAAAGTGGGGGAGTATGGCATAGAGATGTCAGCTAATCTGCAGCCACCATGGTCAAACTTCTTAAACTGGCTTTCACCAGCTTGATCATATATCATCGTTTCATCGATGCAACGTCCACGTACTATAACTAGTATAACATCATCCTTCTTAGACAGACACACGAAGGTGCTCACAATGACGTCGCTACCTGTCTGAACATCCATCACCTTTCTCCATGAATGCTTCTCCATTTTCCACAGTCGAACCCATTCCCCACAGTATTCATCCGACCTACGTAGACGAAACATACACAATCTTTCTGACAACTTGATCAAGTGCACACGATTCGTGTAAAGTCCCTCAGGAAACGGAAACTTGCCCGACCCCTCGTGTCGAACATCAAGATATAGGATCTCCAAGTTGTCAAACCAATAGAAACATCCATCCACAAAAACTATCCGACCTCTAGGCTTTAGTACTCCTCCATCTACACCCCTAGGTAAAGCTTTAGGTTCTAGCCAAGTCGTGTTCTTGCAAGAGTAAACCCTGTAATTCCACGTGCGATCCTTGTAGTAAAGAATCACAATCTTGTAATCATCAGACATGGAATCATGGTAGAGCCCAGTTTGAAGATGAACCGAGATAGGATCTTCATGAGGACAAGGGATTCGGAATTTTTCTTTTGTGATCGGATTCCATAACTCAAAACACGAGACATGGCGTTTCCAGAGCAGTATTATGCCATGACAACAACTTAGGAGCAAGTAGTTCCTGTCATTTGGGATGTCCACCATGATTGGAACAAATTCTTGATTTCTTAATTCCACCAATTTAATGAATGGTTGGTATTGGCTCGACACCATGAAGAGCTCACCATCTTCTTCATTGATCTGGGCTCGCGCCATGCTTTGATGGTGATGCATTCGACGGAATCCAGGATCGCTGATGACATCATGCCACGATCTGCAGACACTTTGGAATCTGACAAGTGAAATCGTGGATAATCTTAACAAGATGTTTTCGATTATCTCTCTTGGAATATTATCCATCATGATTATGACTTGATGAAGGAGCCACAAAATAACTATCAATGACTTAGCAAGCATATATATATATATATATATATAAAAGAGTTGGTATTAGGGTTTTAAGTAATATATTTGTAATTAGTATACAATCAGGACTAGAACTTATAAGATCTTTAATTATGTGAAAAAATCAAAGGAAGATTACATCATGTTTACGTCGGAAGATAAAAGGAAAGAAATCAATCCTAATCTAGGAATAAAATAAGGAAACAACATTGACCAATAATGATGGTGATTGAAGTGTAGATATGAGAGAATCAAGGACTAGATTATTCGAAAGAGTTCGATGATGATAAGGATTAGAGTTCTTAATTATTAGGTAACTCAATGACCGGGATTTTGGTTGTTCCATCATCCATGACATTTTATAGGGCAATGCAAGTTTATTAATATAACCATAAAATAATCAAAAGATTTAATTCTTATCTCTTACGATAATCTTTTTATGCTACTCAATCCTTTCTATAATAAAATTATGTCACTTTAAAGTTTCTCATGTCATGGAAATTAGAAACATAAAAATTAAACAAATACACTTTAAATGGTGCAATATATAAAAATATAGAACAACGTTTAACATAGATCGATATAAAACATATAGAAGATATAGAACTGCACTCATTATGAAACGGAGAGATAATTATTTATCTTAACTAGCTGGATTAATTTTAGATAAGTAAATCAAAAGGGATTTGATGATGATGATAATTAATTGAGCAAGTCTTGTGTGAGACCGTCTCACGAATCTTTGTGAGACGGGTCAACCCATGACTCATATTTAGCAATTCATATGAAAATTTGTGGATATGAGTTCAATTCATGGGTAATAAGGATCCGTCTCACGAAAACTATCCGTGAGACCGTCTCATATGAGATTTTGTGTAATTAATAAGGATTAGAATTCTTAATCATTAGGTAATTCAGTGAGTAGGATTTTGTTTGTTTCATGAGATTTTTCTATTATCATGACGTTAATAACTAGGATTGTGAATCTTGTTTAATAGTTGGTTAATTAGTCGTGGCCGAATTATTTATTATTGGGACTTCTTTACTCCTTCCCCTTCCAATACTTCATTACTCATCTATATATATATATCTATATATATATAAGCATAATATTTTGTCAAAAATAACTACAATAAATGTCTTATTTATTAAATATTTCCATTTTAAGAAATCATTAACAAATTTTATTTTAAATTTATTAATAAACAAATTCATAAATATTAATATTTAATACATTTAATTTTATATTTATTGTATAGAAACTCAAAAGACAAAGTAAATAGATAAATTTATCTATATATTTCTATACTATAATAATAGAGGAAAAGTTAGAGATATTTACAGAAATATTATTTTATCAACAAAAAAATGTCACATCAACAATATTTTTATTTTACATTTTTTATTATTTAATCCATTCAATTCATAATATATATTGTATTAGTTTATTCTTATACTAATTAAGTTATTTTTTATTGAATAATTTCTTATACACCAACGATAGATAATGTTCAAACAATAATTTTAATATAAGTATTAATATGTTTGGGGGTAATTTTATCATATTTAATATAAATATAATTTATAAATAAATGTAACACTATTAGAGATGTGTATATATACATATATGTATATATAATGTATTTAGTGTGAAATTATATGTCATTTTAAGTATTTTTTAAATTAATATTTTTAAGTGTCCCATCAACAAAATTTTTTATTTTGTATTTTTTATTATTTAATCCATTTGATAATAATATAAATATTGTATTAATTTATTCTCATTTTATCGATCTCAATTAAATTAATTTTTATTGAAGAATTTATTAAAAATTAACAAAGATATACAAACAATAATTCTGATAATAAATATTAATTTGCATGGGGATAATTTATACCATAATAATATAAATTAATAAATAAATATAACACTATTAAAGATGTGTGTATATACATATATGTATATATAATATGTATTTAGTTTGAATTATATGTCATCATAAATATATTTTTTTAAATTATAAAAATCTCATAATCAAATAAATCTTGGGCCTTTTACTTTACACTCAGCACTTCGTATATTTTTATATGAGAGTGCACGTTTTGAATTTATATGGCTCACCTGATTATTTAAATCATATGCTTAGTTTCTAATTATATTGTCATTATCATGATCGTAGACTATTACTACATTTTGATTATGTGTTGAGCTTAAACTGTAATGATCAATGTCGTGTTATATCAATTTATTTACGTGATACTTATAAAAGAATTAATTATATAAAGTCATCTTCGATGTTAAGCGATATTAATAAAAAAAAATTCTAATTCAATTTATTTTGAAATAAAGGTTGAAAATACATAATTGACAGTGCTTGTATCAAGTTCCTACATAATTTTTTTAATTTCATTGTGTAATGTTTCTATATATACATACTCACACGCACATGTATTTAATTTAAATAATTGAATTTGATTTTTAATTCATATTTTTTTAGTTTTTTTAGTATATTTAATTTAAGTGACTGAAGATATTAGTTTGTAACACAGATGATTGAAAAAATGTTTCGACTATAATTGATACGTATAAAGAAGTTTTAAAAAACTTACAAACTTTACAGGTAGAATTTCCAACTTTGATTTGAAGATCATGATATTGATACTTTTGTTTTTAGTATTAGTCATAGATTAGTGAATTGGATGTGTATAACATCAATATATTGTTGTGAATTGAATTATCTTAAACAAATTTATACTTTCTTAGTTATTAAATATTATATTGTTTTTTATATACTAAAACTGCTTACACTATATTATGAAATAATTAGTATTTACCAAAATTATATCATAAAACGCGCATCGCGTGGGTACAAGTACTAGTATATATATAAAAGCAGAATATTCTGCCAAAAATAACTACAATAAATGTCTCATTTATTAAATATTTCTATTTTGAGAAATCATTAATAACTTCCACTCTACATTTGTTAACAAAAAATTAAAAAAAATAATATTTATGACATTTAAGTTTATATTATTTTATAGAACAAACTAAAAAGAAAAAATAAATATATAAATATAACTATATATTTATGTACTATAACAATAGAGGAAAAATTGGAGATATTTATAGAAATATCATTTTCCCCACAAAAAGTGTCACATCAACAATTGTTTTTTATTTTTTATTTTGTATCTTTTATTATTTATTCCATTTAATTTATAATATAAATATTGTATTAGTTTATTCTTATTTTATTAATATTAATTAAGTTATTTTTTTTTGAATAATTTCTTAAATACCAACAATAGATATTGTCCAAATAATAATTTCAATATAGATATTAATTTGTTTAGGGAAATTGATATCATATTTAATACTACCTCTGTCCCACTATTTTCAGCCTACTTTGACCGGCACAGATGTTAAGAAAAAGTGTTGACTTTGATTGGATGTATTATTTTAATATTTTTGAGTGGCAATTTTGTAATTTAAACCAACTTTTTGAGTGCAAAAGTTGTAAAATGAAAGAAATGGAGGCGTAAGAGATTAAAATTTTCTTTGTCATTTTGGGGTTGTCAGATTTAACTGGACAAACGAAAATGGCAAGTAGGCAGATTTAACTGGGACGGAGGGAGTATAAATTAATAAATAAGTATACACTATTAAAGATGTGTGTATATACATACATATGTATATATAATGTATTTAGTGTGAAATTAAATGTCATCCTTAGTTTTTTTAAATTAATATTTGTAAATGTCATGTCAAAAAAAAATATTTGCATTTTTTACTATTTAATCTATTTGATTTAATAATATAAATATTGTATTAGTTTATTCTCATTTTATTGATCTTAATTAAATTAACTTTTATTGAATAATTTCTTAAATACCAACTATAGATATCCAAACAATAATTTTAATATTAAATATTAATTTACATGGGGATAATTTATATCATATTTAATGTAAATTAATAAATAAATATAACACTATTAAAGATTTGTGTATATACATATATGTATAGATAATATGTATTTTGGTTTGAATTATATGTTATCCTAAATATTTTTTAAATTAATCTTTATATTTCAAATATGTAATATCAATCAATATTTTATTCTTTATCGATAAATTTTAATGATGAATTGAAGATATTGTTAAGTATGCAATTGTAAATATTTCATAATCAAATAAAATTTTTGCCTTTTACTATACACTTAGGATTTCGTATATTTTTATATAAGAGTGCACGTTAAATGGCTCAACTGATTATTTAAATTATATACTTAATTTCTAATTATATTGTCATCATCATGATCACTACTATTACATTTTGATTTTGTGTTGGTCTTAAATTGTAATGATCAATATTGTGCTATATTGATTCATTTACGTGACACTTATAATGGAATAGTTATCTGTCATCTTTGATGTTAAGCGATCTTAATTAAAAATGTTTTTCTAATTCAATTTATTTTAAAATAAAAGGTTGAAAATATATAATTGACAATGCTTGCATCAAGTTCTTACTTAAAGTTTCTAATTTTACTGTGTATTGTTTCTATATGTATACATTCTGATACGCACACATGTATTTAATTTAAGTAATTGATTTTTTAATTCATATTTTTTAAATTTTTTAGTATATTTAATTTAAATGACTGACGATATTAGTTTGTAACATAGATGATAAAAAAAAATGTTTCAACTAGAATGTTGTGTATTAAGGTTTTTAAAAAACTTACAAACTTTGTAGGTAAAATTCCAATTTTGATTTGAAGATCATGATTGATACTTTTGTTTTTAGTATTAATCATAGATTAGTGAATTGGATATGTATAATATCAATATATTGTCGCGAATTGTATTATCTTTAGCAAATTTAGATTTTCTTAATTATTAAATATTATAGTTTTCTATATACTAAAATTAATCACACTATATTATCAAATAGTTAATATTTACCAACATTACATCACAGACCGCGCATAGCGCAGGTGCGAGTAATAGTTATTAATTTAAACCGGTAACAAAATAAGGAACATGAGACTAGGACTCATAATTATATATGATCCTTAATTGGATGAAAAATGAGTTTTTAGTAGAAGTAAATCTTGTATGAAAAATGAGTGTTTAGTAGGAGTAAATCTTGTGTGAGACCGTCTCACAAATCTTTTTACGAATCTTTTTTTCGTAAGGTGGATCTCACAAATCTTTTTACATCTTTTTACGAATTTTTTTTCGTAAGGCGGATCTCACTATTAAGGATGGATCTTCCACATCTTCATAGCCTGATTTTTAGGGATATTTTTGTTATGTATTGATAGTGTAAATCTTTCCATTCTACATTACTTCCTATATTGTATATTTAAAGGGGCTCAAGACCCTAATATAGACTTGGAAAACTCCCTAAACAATCTCTCTATATGGTATCAGTTGTGTGATCCACTATACACACTTCCAACCAAATTTACTCCCTCGCAAACACTAAGCCATGTCCACAGATGAAGCTTCCGCCTCCACCCAAACTACACCGTTGCAGACCACGACTCCGTCGGCTGCAACTCCACCTCCACCAGTCACAATTATATCCACTTCATTCCTTGTCTCACACAAGCTCGGCAGGAATAATTTTCCTCAGTGGCTGTCATTGGTCACCGCTATATTGAACGGACACGATCTTCTTGGGTATGTTAATGGCGACACTCCTGTACCTGAGCCCTCTTCACTTGAGTTCAAGCCATGGTTTAGGCAAGATCAACTTGTCTATGCGTTCATCCAAGGATCCCTAACAGATGAGGTCTCTCCATATGTGACGTCCTATACGTCGTCTGCGGATGCGTGGACAGGTCTTCACGCGATCTTTGCCAGCAAATCTCGGGCTCGGGTAATGCAACTAAAAGGAGATCTCCAGCACGCTAAAATGGGCTCGAAGCCTGTTGCTGAATTTTTACATAATCTTAAAACCAAGGCAGATGAATTGTCACTCATTGATGCACCTGTCCCGGACGACGACTTTACGCTCTATGTCCTTGGTGGACTTAATCCTAAATTCAGGGACATTGCAGCCTCGATCCGTGCTCAAACCTCCTCTGTGTCATTCCCCCAACTATTAGATCTTCTTATGGCACAAGAACGTTACATGGATGGGTTAGAGGAAACTCAGACGGATTTGGCTGTTTCTGTTAATATGAATCAATCGCGGGCTGCTCGACCTTCTCGTGGTGGTCGATTTGACCGTGGTCGTGGTGGCACTGCTAGAGGCCGTCATTCTAACAGGTCCTCATTCCACTCTCAAAATCAGTCCAGTTTCCCTTCTCATCAGCAGCCACGGGTTATCTGCCAACTGTGCCAAAATTCGGGTCACTCAGCCCGTACATGCTGGAAATTCCCAGTTAATGCTAGTGCAAATTTCAGTCGCTCTCCGACTCCTTCACAACCCTCCAATGCTTGGTTATTAGACTCTGGTGCTTCTCATAACATCACCCACGATCTTGGCAACCTCTCTTTGCACTCGGAGTATGATGGAACGGAAGAGGTTTATCTCTCTGATGGATCCTCGTTGCCAATATCCAACACTGGTATCTTACATCTTCACTACCCTTCTCATTCTTTTACGTTGTCTAATGTACTTCATGTTCCATCAACACGTCAGAATCTTGTTTCTGTACACCAGTTTACCAAGACTAATAATGTGTCCATCGAATTCTTTCCTAACTGGTTTTCTGTGAAGGATCGTCGCACGGGGGCGCTTCTGGCCCGAGGGCTATGCAGTAATGGTCTTTACTACCTCCAACCGCCACCATCTGTTTCGGCCAACTTTCATGCTGCAGGGCTTAGGACAGATTATTCCACTGTGGCATTCACGGTTGGGTCACCCATCTCAAAAGATTAGTCAGTTGCTGATCTCTCGTTATTATTTACCTTTAATAAAATCCAGTGTGTTGGATAAACATTGTAATTCTTGTTTGAGCTGCAAGTCTCATAAGTTGCCATTTGTTAGTAGTACTTTACTTGCTACAAGACCATTACAGTATTTATATGCAGACGTATGGGGTCCAACTTTATATTCAGTTGATGGTTTTCGGTTTTACTTGTTGATTGTTGATGCTTTCTCTAAATATTGCTGGTTTTTTCCCTTGCACAAGAAATCTGAGGTGTCTGGTATTTTTGCGAAGTTACATCCGCTGCTTGAACGCCAATTTGGCTTTACTGTGGATAATTTTTATAGTGATAACGGGGGTGAGTTCGTAGCTCTTCGCTCATATTTTGAGAAACATGGAATACAGTGGTTAACAACAGCTCCCCATACACCGGAGCAAAATGGGGTTGTTGAGCGTCGACATAGACATGTTGTTGAGACCGGTAAGACATTATTGCATCATGCTCGACTGCCCTTGGATTTCTGGACGTATGCATTTCAAACAGCGGTTTACCTTATTAACCGATTGCCCTCGTCGGTTTTGCCACATGTCAGTCCGTTCGAGATGCTTTTCTCCCGTCGACCCAACTACATGAGGTTACGAACGTTTGGCTGCATTTGTTACCCATGGCTTCGTCCATATTCTGCCAACAAATTGCAACCCGCGTCTCGCCCGTGTATATTTGTTGGATACTCACCAACACAGAGTGCTTACAGGTGTCTTGACACTATAACAGGCCGTATATACATCTCTCGTCATGTACGGTTTGTGGAAAATGTTCTTGCTGAATTTCCCGAGCGACGAACACCCCCTCCAACTCCACATGATAGCTCGACTGTTCCTTTGGTTGTTCTTGGTGAGGCTCCCTCACGATCAGCTACAGTCCCTGCCCAACAACATGATTTTGCTCCTGGAACAAATCCCATGCCTTCTAGTTCTGCCCATAATTCTACTCCTAGTGGGCCACCATCACCTGCGCAAGCACCTGCCCCACGACGGAGTTCTAGACCTCGGCAATTATCTTCTCGGTTGGATGGTTTCACAGCTGCCATTCCACCATCTCTTCGCCATCCACCAGTGACGAATACGGCGTCGGCAGATTCAACGCCTCCTACCACTATTCCCACAACTGTGAAACAAGCTCTCCAATATCCAGAATGGAGACAAGCTATGGCGGATGAAGTAACTGCCTTATCTTCTCATGGCACGTGGGACTTAGTTCCCCAACCTCCAAATCGCATCATTGTTGGATGCAAATGGGTGTTTGCAATCAAACGGTGATCAGATGGGACAATAGAACGGTATAAGGCTCGGCTAGTGGCGAAGGGTTTCCATCAACGCCCTGGACTAGACTTTCATGAGACATTCAGCTCGGTTGTGAAACCGGTAACCATTCGGACAATACTGTCACTTGCTCTTCACTATAGTTGGGATCTTCGCCAACTCGATGTGAGCAACGCCTTTCTCCATGGCTCTCTCGATCAACCGGTATTTATGCATCAACTGCCTGGCTTCGTTGATCACTCTCACCCGACACATGTTTGTCACCTCAAGAAGTCGTTGTACGGGCTTCGTCAAGCTCCGAGGGCTTGGTATGAAACGTTGAGCACAGCACTTATCGTCTTTGGTTTCCGGCAGTCTAAAGCCGATCATAGTTTGTTTTTTCTTCGCCGCCCGGGACTTCAACTATTTGTGTTAGTTTATGTCGATGATATAATACTAACTGGATCGGACTCAAACATGGTTCGTTCTCTCATCTGTCATCTCCAAAACCGTTTTGTTCTAAAAGACCTTGGTGCTCTTCACTTCTTCTTAGGGATTGAAGTGTCTAAACGCCCCTTAAGGTGTCTGGCAAAGTTGATTCCACGATGTATCGTAGTGCCATAGGGGGGCTCCAATACTTGACTCTCACACGCCCGGACATCTCATTTGCCGTTAATAAGTTGGCGCAGTCTATGTCGAACCCCACTGCTTCGGACTGGATAGGCGTCAAACGGATATTGCGCTATCTAAAGGGATCCATCCATCATGGTCTCTTACTTCGCAAGCCTACATCCTTAACTATCACTGCCTACTCCGATTCTGACTTTGCTGGAGATGTTACTGATCGCAAGTCAACTTTAGCTTACTACATCTTCCTCGATCATGCACCCATATCTTGGCGTTCTCAAAAACAAAGGGGTGTGGCACGCTCTTCAACGGAGGCTGAATACCGTGCCCTTGCATCTACGGCCTCTGAAGTGTGTTGGATTTTCCAACTTTTTCATGAGCTTGGCTTGTCTATTCTCTATACCGCACCTCTTATATGATAACTTGGGGGCGACACGGCTTGCCTTAAATCCGGTACTCCACTCGAGAATGAAGCATATTGCATTAGATCTCCACTTTGTAAGGGACTTATCCACGAAGGGGGTGGTACGAGTTGCTTATGTAAATACATTGGATCAGTTTGCTGATATGCTTACGAAGCCTTTGACGAGGAAGAGGTTCTTTCACTTGCGTTCCAAAATTTCTGTGGCCGATGGCACGTCAATTTTGCGGGGGCGTATTAAGGATGGATCTTCCACATCTTCATAGCCTAATTTTTAGGGATATTTTTGTTATGTATTGATAGTGTAAATCTTTCCATTCTACATTACTTCCTGTATTGTATATTTAAAGGGGCTCAAGACCCTAATATAGACTTGGAAAACTCCCTAAACAACCTCTCTATACTCACAAATCTTTTTACGAATCTTTTTTTTTTTTGAAATGGATCAACCCATACTTAATAATTATGGAAGGTGGATATGGATTCAATTCATGGATGGAATTCATCTCACGAAAACTATTCATAATCTCGTCTCACATTTTAGTAATACGAGTATCAGCATATGCGTTGCATACGGATGATGAATTTTTTAAATTAAAAATATTATATTACTATTAATCGACTTAAATAATAATTTTTAATTAAAATATACAATCTATATTAAATTAAAAAATATCTAATAAATTAAAGTCCTTATATAATAGAGTCGTACTTTTATAATAAAATTTTATATGATTTTGGTTTATAATTCTAATGTAAAATTATTTAAATATAAAAATCATAAATTATTATTATAAACTTAAATAAAATCTTTTATAAAAATATATTAGGCAATCCATATTTTTTAAAAGGCAATTCATATTTTTTTAAAAATATTCATACTTTTATATAGGTAACTAGTAGTGTACCTGTGCGTTGCACAGTGTGTTATATATATAATTATTAAAAAAATATAATAACATATAAAATGTAATGATTATTATTTTAACAAAAATATATTGATACTTTTTTAATTTGTATTAATATAAAGCTAGATATTTTAATTTTAAATTTATGTCATTATAAATAATTATATTCGAAAATATTAGAAATTTGAAATATATAAAGTAATATATTAATCTATGGATTAAACAAACAAATAAAAAAAATTGTGTCAGAACATTTCATGGGTAGTGACATTTTAAAAAATAAATTTAATATCAAAAAATAAGTTATATGTATTGGAAACGTTATGATTTAAGTATTGAGATAAATAAATTTATATTTTATTAGCATTTATAACTATAAATACACACGTATTTTAATAATTTTTTTTGGTTCAACGCCACATATAACTCATTTATTTTATATCAAATAAAAAATTATATCAACATATCAAATACATGAAAATCTCTCTTGCTATCTATTTAAATGAAACAATTCAAAATTGGACATAATCTACACATTTTGAATAAAAAAATTATGAATAATAATTATAAGATTGATAAGTCAATATATCAGGGACTAAGAATGATGAAATTTTAATTTGTGAAAAACCAGAAAAATTACTTCTGTTCAATCATTTATGCCACCTCAATTAATCATAATATAAATATAAATAAAATTTCACAACAAATAAATATAAAATAAGAAAAATAAAATAAAATATTTGTATATTTCAAATGAATAAGTTGGTTAACTTGCAATAATAATTTTAATCTAATTTTTTCCATTTGATATGTTTTATATGTGTAATCTATTAGGTACACCTATAATATTGTTTTGTTTCTATATTTTAATATCAATTTACAATAAATTGATACTATATATCATAAAAACGTTTAAAAATGAAAAATCATTGAAGCCCACACACATACATTTCCATATTTCAGTTCGATAAATTTTATATGAATATTAAATAATGATTGATTTTTTATTTTGCATTATTATTATTTTTTATTGTATATAGATTTAATTTTAATATAAATATTGTATTAGTTTATACTTATTTTTTTGATCTTAATTTAATTAATTTTTATTGAATAATTTCTTAAATATCAACAATAAATATTGTTCAAACAATAATTAGAATAACAAATATCAATTTATTTAGGGATAATTTATATCATATTTAATACAAATTAATAAATAAATGTAACATCATTAAAGATGTGTGTACATACATATATGTTTTGTATTTAGTGTGAAATTATATGTTATCCTAAGTATTTTTAAATTAATATTTGTATTTTATATATGTAATATCATTCAAAATGTTATCCTTTATCGATATATTTTAATGATGAATATAAAAGGTTAAGATATTGTTAATACCATTCAATTCATTTTAAAATAAAATATTGAAATATATAATTGATTGTGTTTGCATCAAGTTCACACGTAAAATTTCTAATTTTATTGTGTATTGTTTCTATATATACATACTCACACACATATATTTAATTTAAGTAATTGACTTTGATTTTTAATTCATAATTTATTTTTATTAATATATCTAATTTAATTAAGTGATTGATGATATTAGTTTGTGACACATGTGACAAAAAAATGTCTCAATTAGAAATGTAGTACATAAAGAAGTGTTCCGAAACTTATAAACTTTGCAACCTAATCTGTTTTTTTTTTTTAAGATTGACACCCAGTCTTTCTGTGATTTTGCCGATTGCAAAATTTCCGATCATTTTTCCGGCAAATGAATTAATATTTTTCACTTTGCAACCCAAACTTTAATTTTTTGTCCAATCGCAAATCATGATTTTTTTTTTGCTACACACTTTTATGTTATATATGAGTGTGACATTTATGTTATATAAGTGTGATCGATATTCATAAAATAAATATCAAGTAAATATTTGTCAAAATTGGTGAAATATATGTAACATCGGTAAAAAATCAATGGAATATCAATAAATATCTAGAAAATATCGGAACATATTGGTAAATATATGAAAAATAACAATAAATATATGTACCCATATTTTCATCGATATCGATATTTTCACGATATTTCCATGAATTTAAGTTACCTATATTTTTACCGGAATAGAAATTTTCCTTCTTGGTTGCAATCTGATAAAAAAACACAAAGTTCAGGTTGCAATTAGATAAAAAAACAAAATTTAGGTTGCAAAGTGAACAAATTAATCTCAATTTCACCGAAAAATTTGCAATCGACAAAACCACAGAAAGACTGTGTGACAATCTGAAAAAAAAAAAATTAGGTTACAATTTGAAAAAAGTTGATAGATGAAGTTGTTTTTTATAATTTACTCGTTAAAATAAGTACTTAAAAATAAAATGAGAGATAATAAATATATAATACCTTATTTCATCTTATTTATCTATTTTATTTGAAATTTCTATACAATCCTAAATTGAATATCATAACTAATTTCTTAAATTAAATATTTATTTATTTATATTAAATTTCTTAAAATATAATAAATATATTTATTTATTTTTATTTGTATTGAGTTTCTTAAAATATAATAAATAGATTTATTTATATTTATTTATATTAAGTTTCTTACAATAAATACAATATAAAAACAATTAATAAATTTCATAAAATAGTAATTATTTAATAGATAGATAATTTATTACAATTATTTTTAACAGAATATCCTATTTTTACATATATATATATATATATATATATATATATAGATTTTAAAAGACAATTCATATTTTTTTTAAAATATTCATTAATTTATATAGGTAATTTTAAAAGACAATCCATATTTTTATTTTTAAGAAATATTATGTAGAATATACTATTGATTTGCACGCTTCATTTTAAATAGTAGTCAACTAATGATAAAGTGCACTTGTAATGGAATTGTTAAGAGAAAACCAAAATCATGTTCATAGAGTACTCAATTAAAGCCGAATTCCCCATCTCAATCCAAAGTTAAAACACCGAAATTCAATGTATCATCAATCATATTAACATATCTTATTCATCCCATTAACATTTTTTTAATAATCAGTAGTCCTATAAACATTATACATACATATGTACTTATATATACATAGATATAGAAATTTAGGATGAACATTAATTGTGTATAAAGTAAAAAAGTGGAAACCACATTACAAAATGAGAAATTGCTGGAAGATAAAAGCATACACTAATCACCTAACCTACATAATAAAGGCCCATAATTAATCAATGAGGCACAGGATCCACTCCAACGTCTTTCAATGTTTCCACACGTACTGGCCTGTCAGTCACACATTCAATTACAAATCAATACCAATTTCAATATTTCATAATACAAATTTACATCCACTATAAATGATTCAATTCGATTTCGATTTTTAATGTAAATGATAATACCGGGTAAAAACATCCCCACGAATGGGATCATGCATGACCTCCTGATTATCGAAGTCCTGAATGTGTGCAATCTTTCTGAAAAACGACTGCTTTATGAACTTCTCGGCGTACTCCGCCACGCGCTCCGGCTCCACCACCTCCGGGATCGTCTCCCGCCGTGATTTCTTCAACGACACGTTGGGGGCCCGCCCTAGCTGGTGCCACACCGTGAAAACCCCGAAACTGGTGGATAGAGCGATCATCCCCACCGCCACCAACACCGGAAAGTACTCGCCCTTGGGAAACCTGTTAGATTAATTGATCAGTTCAAACTATACGCTGCGCAGTGAAATTAGGTTGGTTGATTTGAATTGAAGATCATCGTGCTGACTTGGATTTGAGAGACTGTGCGAAGTGGTGGTCGTCGGCGGCGGCGGCGTAGGGTTTCAATTTGGGGGAAGTGGACGTCGTGAAATTGGAGGTGCCTCGCAGAGCATTGGCCATGGATTTCAGCTGAGCCTGCAGATGAATTCACAGCATTTGATTGAGGTGAATGAGTTGAAGATGCAGAATAGAAAGAGATGAATGGTTACTTACAGCAGTTCTAAAGGCCATAGTTGATGTAGAGCAGTAATTAAGTTGATAGTGAAGTAGGAGATATTGATGGATAAGGATGAGCGAGGGGAGCAGTAGTTATAGAGTAGAGAGAGATGTTTCTAGGAGGGAGAAAAGGGACACGTGTCGAAAGGCGAAGGGTAGAGCATCGCCATGGAAGCCTCTTGAAGCTACACCTCAACTCTAGCTTCCACCATGCTCACTTAGACTACCCTCATCAGGTCGCCGACATAAAGCAGAAAAGGACAACAAAATTGAAAAAAAATAAAAAGAAAAATATAATTGTAGGTTGCAACCGTACGAGAGGGTGGGAGTTGAATTTCAACCCATACATTAAATTAGGTTAATCACTTATAAAATGATACGTGTTATCTTTTTTATTGATTCAACTATATTTTATATGGATAAAATATATATTGTAAATATTATGAATAATATGTATTTAAAGATAGATATATATATATATATATCAAAATTCATATTTTTTAATTCTACACCAATATTGACATATTTTGGAATATATCTTAAATTCTTTATTTTCTCTTCTATTTTTTATCATTCATCTCTCAATTTATATCATGGATCCAAACCATCCTAAGAGTGACACTTGTGTGCCCCTGGGGCATAATGCCTTCAAATTAATCATTATATGATGTTAAATATATATTTTACAGGTATCAATGATATTAATGTACTTCAACGATCTCCAGTTTTTAGTGATATATTGGAAGGTTGAGCACCAAAGGTTAGCTACGTTGTGAATGGTCGGGAAAATGAGGCTGCATATTATCTCACTGATGGCATATATCCTACATGGGCTGCTTGTCAAGTCAATAGTTTTTCCACAGCTCCAAAAGCACAAGTTGCTTGCTCAACATCAAGAGGTTGTGCGAAAGTTGTTTGCTCAACACCAAGAGGCTGTGCGAAAAGATGTTGAACGAGCATTTACCTCGTTTTGCGTTTCTTCGACGTCCATGTCTTGTTTGGGATAAACTATTGATGGGAAAAATTATGATGGCGTGTATCATCATGCACAATATGATAGTAGAGGATGAACGTGACACTTATCAAAATTATTTTGATCCCACTGAATTTTTAGTTGATGATCCTACAAATGCAGATCAACGTTTTCAATACTCTACTGAACGAATCGTGAACTTGTCAACTTATATGATTAATAGGGAAAATCTTCGCAACAGAGAAGCTCACAACGCTATAAAAAATGACTTGATTGAGTATATATGACAAAAATTTGGAACTAGCTAGAAAATCAATGTAATTTGCATGTTCTTTATTTGAATTTTTTTTATTTCATGCATCTACTTATATTTTGATATATTTCTTTTCAATTTCGTATTTCAACTCTTGTAATTGTAATTTCGTTATTGTATATTATTCTAAATCCGTTTTAAATTATTTTCCTTAATATATCTATAGATTTAGAATATTAAATTATTTTTTGTATTTTTTGTACATTTTAAATATAATGAATATTAATTAAAAAAATTATGTAATTAATAAAAAATAAAATAATTATTATTATTTTAGGTTGGGTTGGGTTGTGGATGTGGATGTGGATGTGGATATAAAAAAAATAAAGTTAGGTTGAATTATAGGTTGAATAAGTGGATGAGAGAGAAATTAATATTTTATTTTAGGTTGAGTTGAGATGGGTTGCTGATGAGAGTAATCTCACTCTATTTTTTTTTTTTAATTATCTTCTACTATATTTTACTTTTATTTTCGTAAATTGATTTTACATTCTCCAACAAAGCTTTATATTTATTTATTTTAAATCATTCTTACGTTTTTAGATGAATTTTTATCCTGAAAAAATATATAAAGTCGTAAATGTAATTATCTAAAAAGAATTATACAGAATAATTTTATAATTGTGTTATATTAAATGAAATACGTAAATATTTGTATTGGAATATTCTTAAATTACTTTTTATGCTTTAGGATGATTTGAAGACATCATTTTTCTGAAGAATTCACCACAAGATACCTGATCCATGCACGATATCATGAAAAAAATGAAAAAAAAATTTTGAACAAATAAACTGTTCTTTATAATAAAAAAATATTACATTCTTTAAAAGTTTCAAATTGTATAGAAATGGACAAACAATGGTATTTTAAATGAAAATAAAGGCGAACATAATATCTTATTTCGAAAACCCAATTCTTTTTTACTTTCATATACGCAATAACATATGAAGCTTCCATTGTTAAAATTCACAGTACTTGAGGTAGTATTCTAAATCATAAATCTGAAAGAAAAAAAAAAAAAAAATTTCCAGACTAAAATTCATCCCAAACAAAGAATAGAACCCTTGTCTAGAACTCAACAAGGTATATAATCAAGTAACAAGTGATTAACTTCTTCATTGACGAACAAGATAATAAAAACAGAGTAGAAAATAAGAAGCCCTTCTTGACAGTCACATCATTTCTCATTCAAGCAACATTATGAGCTAAATCTTATCACCTTTTCTAATATTTTGTCTCTCAAAAAGGAGTGATCTGTATGCAAGAAAAACAGTAGAAAACCAAAATACTATGATGGAAGATCCTCTTCTTTTAAGGAGGTTGCCAATGTATGGTGGTCACACAGGTTGCCCTTCCAATTTCTGAATGAAATCCAAGTGTGCTTTTTTGACAAGAAAAATCACATGAAATTGTTTGTAATCATCTGCATAAACAGCTACTTTCAATAACCTCAAAGAAGCACATGTGAGATGACAATTTCATGCTAATTCAGCTTGAACTGAACTTTGAGTTCAATCAAAGCTCATTCACAATGAACTATCCGCATATATGAGTCTTAATGTGCAAGCCATGATCATTTAAGCTTTCAATCTTATTTACATATGTGATCTCATCAAGCAACTTATATAACCATCCAAGGAAATTAATATCAAGCATGTCTGAACTTAGAAATCTACTTAAGTAAACACTTGGACCAAACAGCCAGAGGGCAAGCTTTCAAGTTCAGACAATGTTAGTGCATGTTAATGTAATGAACTGAATGCATTGTGTCAAATAACCGAAATACAAGCCACCGTAAGTTTTCAAGTATAGCTTCAATATCCTCAATCTGATAACTAGTAAAGTGCATGGAATACCATAACAGTCGAAAAAACTCAACAACGAACAAGAAAAAAATAAACCAGAAGAACATAATCCTTCAACCTGAAACAACATCACAGAGATCGTCTTAGCACCTTCTTCCTCTGCTTAACCATGGTGGTGGCACCCTTCAACCTGTTTTGAACTTTCTTCTTCTGCTTCATCTTTTTCTTCATAGATGGCATCTCCACAATGGGCCCTGGAGGGACCCCCTTCTTTAATGCACTACCCCTGGGTGTTACAGATGGCGGCAACCTTAAACTTTCAGGAGGCAAAGGATTCTGTGGCTTCCACACCAAGTTGTTCTTCATAGAAAATCGAACCTTCTTTGCACTCTTCTCCACACTCTTTGTGGAATCATCAACTCCACCATTTTCAGTTCCATTTGTGCTTGGATTGCCAACCTCCTGATCATCTGCTAGTTTTGTTCTCTTCCTCTTACTCTTCTTTTTCTTGGAAGTTAGAGGAATAATAGAGAAATCTGAATCCTCTTCACTATTGGCATCCATTTCAGCAGCAACCTTCTCAAATTGTTTCTGAAGATTCAAGATCACAGTTTCATTCAAAGACACTGCAGTTTCATCACTTTTCAAGTCATCTTCTTCCAAGCCATCACCCCTAATCAAATCACCATTTTCCTCATCCTCCATGTTAGTCTCTGAAAGCTTATTATCATCTTTTCTCTTCTTCTTCTTCTTCCTCTTCTTATCATCTCCATCCTTTCCCTTTTTTGCCTTCTTATTCTTCTTAGAGATTCTGTTGTTCAACCGATCATCATGAAGTGCATCCTCATTCCCATTTTCCACATTATCCTTACTAGAACCCGAATCAATGGGGATCAACTGAGGCACCTCATCATCATCTGCATCATTGTACACAGGTATAGCAATATCAATGTCAGATAACTCCAAATCCTTATCCAACTTCAGAAACTCCTGATGCAACGCAAACACCACCTTCCTATTTCCTTGAATGCACTCAACCGAAGAACCAACCTCATATAACCTCCCGGATAACCCCATCCTCAAAGCAACCACTCCCAGCAACATATCCCCATCCTTTTTTTCATCACAATCCACTCCCATCTTCTTCTTTGACAACATTTCCTTCCCAATATTCAAAAACTCATCAAACAAGTAACTCTTCACCTTGGTCAACAAGATCTTATCCTTACTCTTCATCATAACTGCAAAGAAGGGCCCCAAAATCAGTTCAACAACCTCCTTTCTCACCGGAAAACCAACCCCCTTCAACTCATCCAAAAACACGGACACAACGTGATAATTCACCCCATTACCCCGTAGCTTATCCTCCGCCAAGAACCCATCTTTCTCCAAAACCCCAAAATATTCACCCATAACATCCACATCCCATTTCCTCAACTTCATCAACTCAAACAAAGCCTTCATAAAACGACGTATCAGCAAGTAAAACTTATCTAACCTCAACCGGTCAATACCGGGCCACTCCCTCCGCAGGGTAACCAAAAACCCACGAAAGAACTCCACAGAAAGCGCGCCCTGCAGCGACAGAAACATCGAAGTAAGCCGATCGATCAAAGCCAGCTGATTCACAGACTTGTCGGCGTGCCAGAGGCAGTAAAACAGGCCTTTCCATAACTTCTTAATGTCCGAATCAGAGAGCTGCTGCGGTTGCGAGGAGAGCCAGGACTGAAGAAGCCGTAAGGATTGAGATCTGACAGTAGTATTGCATGAGGCTAAGTGTTTGATTAAGGAAGGGCCGGTGGCGGATGCGAGAAATGGGATTAGGGGTTTGTGCTCGCGAAGCCTCTTCTTCATCGAGGAGTAATGGTGGGAGACTGTGGAGACTGAAACTGCAAGAATTTTTGTGGGGGGCGGGGTTAGGGTTTTTGAAGTTTGGTCAAATTAGGGCTTTTACAATTTGCAGGGTTAATTTTTTTTCAAATTCAATCGGCAGCGATTTTTTATAGAAGAAAAGCCCAATAATATCGGTCTCAAAATTACCCCCTTTTTAAAAAAAAAAAATTTACTTTAACTAGAAATTTGCATAATGGACATTATCAATTTTTAAATAGTAAAAAATTAAATGAAATGCACCACAATTATTGATTAAATAAATTTAAAATTCATTTAAAAAATAAAATAATGTGTTTAATATATGATAAAAGAAACAAAATATGACTATATTGTTAGTTTGTTACTTACTACAATGTAAAATATTCATTTTTTGATAATGTCCCATATAGATATATAAGAAATTATTATTAATTATCATTAGACATTAATCATAAAAAAACTTGTGAAATTTTAATATATAAGTAACTATATTTATATTAAGATATAAATAGTATGAATAGCACATATACATGTAAATTTCAATAATTCTTTTAATAATCTATACATAGTCTATATTCGATTCACTTTTAAGAGAGATTTAATTTTCAAGTCATGTTTTTGATTCGAACATTTCTCAAGTTGGATATCAATTCTATTCGATAATTTCAAGCCTTGTGTAGCGCCCGAATGAACCATATTGCAAGGATACTCTTTCTATTACTCATTTTGAAAGTATTGACATTTTGGCTTGGATTTTTTTAGTAGGTTTTATATGAGATAATTTTACATGAGACTTAATATAGTACAAAGTTTATATAAATCAATAATGCGCGGAACGTGAGTTTCCGGCACCTTTTTAAGTTCACTTTATGTAATGCAAAGTATGAGGCCGTGTCTTGTATTTTTAATAGTAATAGTTTCTTGTAGAAATTTGATGATGCTACATTTTCTCAAATTTAAGATTCCAAGTTTAACTCGAAAAATTATCCAACAAATCAAAACATCTCAGGTGTTCTTTTCACATAATAATATCAATCACAAAATACCAAATATTAGAGACATAACAGCATTGTTTTAAAAGTAGTAGACCATATTTGATCTTATCTAAGGTAAAAATGGAGTTCTCATTCTGTTAATCATCTCTGAGTGATCTTCATTCTTCAGACGGTGTAGTGCTGCTGGATCGTGTCAATATCGAGCCCTTTGAGCTTTACTACCGACTCAACGTGTCCCTTCAGCGTGTGCAGCTCGCGAAGCCTACACCAGTATAACCAGATTAGTTCGATTATGCACATAAAAGATCATAGAAAAAACAATCAAGTAATGAATGCTGTTGGATTTGTTTGTACCTTGCAATCTCAGCTCTTCTTTTGGCCTGTTCTGCAATTTCAGACAGTTCTCTATAACTGTTCTTCTCATTGAACATGTTGTTAGCTTCTGGTGTTTGAAGGCCATGCAAAGTCCTTTGAGCCAGAGCCCACTGAGCCTCTCTCTCCTCTTTCCCATAGTCTTTCTTGGTTGTGAATGCCGTCTGTTTTAAGACATGAAAACGAGTCGAATCTTAGTACTCAATTCATGTGCAAAGCGTGTGCTCCTTGTTAGCTATTCGGATAAGAATCATACCTTGTTATCGTACAGGTTTTGCCATGCTTGTCCACTTAAGACGTAGCGTATAAAGAACTTGATTAAGTCGAGGGGCACGTAGAAAATGATGCTGTATATCCAGATGACTCCAGCCCAGCCCCATCCACACCCTTTGATTCTTGCAAATCCCCAGTTGGCATAGACAGCAACAAGTGTTGCAATCTATACAACCAGACCATGTTAATAATGTCCTGTTTTTGTTTGAAGATACTTAGAAACAAGAATGAAGTTGAATGCTTACAAGCTGAGCAGTGATGAAGGCACTCATTAGAAGCATTCCGGGCCGTTCCATGTAGGACCAAGTGCGCGATCTGGTGACGAAAATAAGGGCCTGGCTAACAATACTCACTTGCAAGTATAGAGCTGCCATCATCTCATACTCACTGTCTTTAATGTTTCTAACTCCAAATGTCTCCTGTTTTTATCAGAAAAAAATATCAGGAAACCGTGGTTGTGATCATCAGTTCAAGAAACGGGGCTTTTTCTTACAGGGAAGAAGTCGGTTTTATGCATCAACCAGAAGAATATAACAGTCATCAATGCAAGATAACCTCCAAGAACGACCCCAGTTGCAAAAATCTCTTTCAGTTTCCAGCTATCAGGCAATGGAGATGGCTTCACTCTATCCTTTGATATGGTCATAATTGTACCTAAATAAACCAGAATTTCAAACCTATTAATCTCCAAGTGTTGAATGTAATAATATGTGAAGACAGAGTTTGAGAAAGACGTGTTAATATTACCATCATTTAGGATTGCAATGATCAAAACCATGAAGGGAGAGAAATCGAACTTCCAAATCAGAGAAATAAGCATGAAACCAAACTGCAAACATAAATCACATATCAAAAATTAGTACTAAACAAAAACAAGCTAAAACTAAACAAGAAAAAGCTCGTTCGTTCTTCCCACTTACAACAATACGAATGGTGATCGAGACAGCATATATCTGCCAAACAGAAACATAAAAAAAGCATGAGTACTTTTACTTCAAATGAATTAAAAACCAAATAAAAGGACAGAAACCAACAGTGTAATTCTTCATTCTCTGGAAAATAGCTCTACTAGTCAGCACTGCACTAATGATGACACTGAGTCCAGGCTCAGTTAGAACAATGTCTGAAGCACCCCTGGCTGCGTCAGTAGCATCAGCAACGGCTATACCAATGTCAGCCTTCTTCAAAGCAGGGGCATCGTTCACACCATCTCCCGTCATTCCAACAATGTGCTTACTCTCTTGCAACTTCTTCACTATTTCGTACTTATGCTCTGCATTCAAGATTCATGAAAGTTCAGACATGATATATTACATATAAGGATGCAAGAACATGAGAAAAACATACCAGGAAAAACCCCAGCAAAACCATCTGCCTTCTCAATCAGTTCTTCAATAGGAAGTCCTGCTATGGATTCGTCTTTGTGCTGTCCGAGTAAAGAAGCTGATGGGTACATGTTTACTCCCATTCCAAGCCTACGCCCCGTCTCCTTAGCAATAGCAAGCTGATCACCTGGAATATGCAAGAAAGAACATAAATATTGATCCCTTTGAAGGAAAGAAAACCACGATGATGTATTATACAATACACTTACCAGTGATCATCTTGACATTTACACCAAGATTGAGAGCCCTACGGATCGTCTCAGCACTATCGTGTCTAGGAGGATCGAAAAGTGATAAGAGTCCCACAAATTGCCATGGACTTCCAGGGCTCTCCTTACTTTTTTCTGGGACTTGCTGAAAATCCAAAATTTTACTTAAAAACAAGCAAGAAAAGAGTATAAAAGACATGCAGATCCAATTTAGACCATCCCATCAACCAACCTGCCTAGCAACAGCCAACGATCGAAGCCCACGTTCAGCAAACTTGTTAATAACAGAATGAACCCTTTTCTTGAAATCCTCCTTGCAGTTGCAGAGAGTCAAGATCTGATCCATTAATCATCGAAAACAAAACTCAAGATTTCCAGTTACACTTCAGTAATAAATATCCAAGAAAAATAAGAATTCAAGAACACCTGCTCAGGAGCTCCCTTGCTAGCACGATGCCAATTTCCATCAGAATCGATATAAGTCAAAGCAGTTCTCTTATCGGTAGGATTAAACGGCAAGAAATGCACCTCCCTAATCCCAGCCCTTGCCTAAAAATCCAAACTTTTCGCCTTTCACAACAAAATCACACAACAAAAGAAGAAGATGAGAGAGAAAGAGAAACAAACAAACCTCCTTAGGATCAGCAAGTGTGCCAACAATGGCAGCATCAATGGCATCCTGATTCTCAGTTCTAGAGGCTCTTGCAGCCAAAAGCAGGACATAATCAGGGTCAACTCCCTTAACAAAAACCTCAATCAAGCTCTTATCCACAGACAGCTTATTAAGAGTCAAAGTCCCAGTTTTATCACTGCACAAAACATCCATGCCAGCCAGCTCCTCAATGGCTGTCATCCTCTTCGTGATAGCCCCCTGCTGCGACAGCCTGTGGGACCCAATCGCCATAGTCACCGACAAGACAGTAGGCATGGCAATGGGAATACCTCCGATCAAGAGTACGAGGAGGTTGTCGATCCCTTGCCTGTAATTCCTATGTTGAATCGGGTACATCACTATGATCTCAGCCAGCATGCCCACAGCAATGGAGCAGATGCAGAAGTTCCCAATGGCGGTCAGAACCTTCTGGAAGTGGCCAACCTGGTGGGTGCTGTCAACTAGATGAGCAGCCTTGCCGAAGAAGGTGTGGACCCCGGTGGCGATGACGACGGCCTCGATCTCGCCTTGCTTGCACGTTGAACCAGAGAAGACCTCACTGTAGGGATTCTTGGTCACTGGAAGAGACTCTCCGGTGAGAGCAGATTGATCCACCTTCAATGGATCGCCTTCGAGAAGACGAGCATCTGCAGGGATAATGTCTCCAAGTTTGATGCTTACAATGTCTCCAGGGACCAGGATTGCAGCTTCTTGCTCGCTCCATTTCCCGTCTCGTAAGACCTGTTCGTAAAAAACTCGTAAACTTTTACATACAATTGCATTTCCCATCTCCATTTTACATATTTTAATGATGTAGTTAGTAATAAACAGTTTTTTTTTTTTGCTCATTTGACAAGGACTAAATGTCTAAATTGCTCAACTCTTTTTTCGCCCTTTCTCAGAGCCACGGTCCATTAATAGTCCCTTTTTCACCCGATTTTCAATTTTTCAAAATGACCAAAATTATACGAATTTTTCAATTACAAGACCAAATCGATAAAGTGTATTTTGTCAGGACAAAAAATGGACAGTACCTCTGGATAAGAACGAAAAATGAGTTTTTTCCCGATCCGGATGTAGAAGTTAACTACCATTAAAATCACATTATATATCTTAGGAAAGAGACATATTTTTTCATATTCCCTTAAAAATAGGTAGAAGTATACCTTAGTCTTGGGAGCAAGACCAGCCATGAGAGCAGCAGCAGCATTACCAGCATTGTTTTCTTCGATGAAACTAATGGTGGAGTTGATGACGAGCAAGCAAACAATGCCGACAAAGTCTTGCCAATCTGGGGGCTTTCCTTGTCCGTTTGCAAGAGCTATGGCCATAACTGCTGCAGCTTCCATCACCCATGAAAGAGGGTTCCACATAAACCCTAGGAACTTCAGAAACTTGCTTTCCTGCATGCAACCAATTTCCTTTTAATGTTATTGCAATCTATTTTAATGTTATTACATCTTGCATGAATCGAAGCAAGAAATCAACACTGCACCTTCTTCTCTTCCAGCTTGTTCGGTCCGAAGATTTGAAGCCGATTGCCTCCTTCGTCTGAACTCAACCCCTCTCGATTGCATTTCAACTGCTCGAACACTTCGTCTATCGGAACTTTTTCCTGTTTTTGCAAAAAAAATTGAGGCAAAAACTTATATAGCTCTTGGACATACAGGGACACAAATTTAGATGTTATATCAATGTTCTTCAGGGGTTATATATATACTCTGTAGGTGTTATATTTATTGGTATTATAAATATACCCTACAGGTATCATATGTATATAAGAGTATACATGTGATACCTGATCCTATATATATAATACTTGTAAAATATATATTTAACAGCATATGATGATTAATTTGAATGGACCATGCCCATGGGCACACAAGTGTCACTCAAAAATTAAATAACTTGTTTGGGATCTCAATGTGATCATTGTTTTAGGTTGACCTTCAGGTCGCAATCAGATTATTAAAAAAAAAAAAGTTGCAAATTGAAAAAAAAAAAAAAGACTTATTTTAGATTGATTTTTGTATTTAGCTTTAGAAGTACTCTCAAGTTTAATTGTGGGATCCTTTGTGACATATTAATATGGAGTTTAAAAAAACTATACATTAATTTGGAATCTTTTTTATAAATGAAGATTTGAAATTCTAAATGGTATCATTAGCTAATGTTATTATATATGCATTAATGTATTTTCTTTAATAGCATAGTAACATTCTTGTATGTTATTTTTTATATTTTCCTAGAAAAATATTTGATATTTTGTTATCACCACAACATTGAAAATATTCAACAACCACATCTTTGAAAGAAACCTAATCTAGCTATATCAATTCTAATAGTGCAAAAGTTGACTTTACATGGCATGATAAATTGTATTATATATTTTACTCTAGTTATTTAATAAAGAAAGAAGCCTAATCTATATATTCTAATAGTCCAAGAGTTGACTTGACATGGCATGATAAATGGTTCTTTGTATTTCACTTTAATTATTTAATGGCAAGAACTTATATGTCCCCGGGCACATAGGGGTACGAATCTAGGTGTTATATATATACTCTATAGGTGTTATATTTCTTGGTGTTATAAATATACCCTACAGATATCATATGTATATAAGAGTATTCATGTGATACCTGAAGAGTATATACATAATACATGTAGAGTATATATTTAACATCATATGATAATTAATTTTGGGACACCATGCCCCTGGAGCACACAAGTGTCACTCTTATTTAATAATGTATTTCTAGACTAAATACTAGAGCTAGCTAGGGTGATGCTTCAAATTCTAAATCAAGAGATAATTAACCACATAATATTAAAATTCAATCATACAAATTCACATAGTCCTCTAAGATAACTCACCCTTTTATTACTTTTATAACACTCGATATAGATAAAAATTAGTTACATTAATATCTGACACTTGTCTAGTTCATTAATTGGGTTTGGCAAATCAAATCAGGAGATTAAATCTAATAGTTTAATTCATAATTGTTGCAACCAAACATATATATCTATAGCCTTTAAGATACTACACGGCGTATACACGAAATTAATGTAACATTAATATATCATTAAAATATACAATGATATTCATGAAAATATATTGTGCCTTTTCCCCATCAATATGCAGTATCTTTTGTTTTAGGGTCAATTAATAATCCACAATTCAAAAAATACATTTTCATTTATAAATTAAGTTTGGATTATGGATAGCAAAACTTTGTATCATATTAATATATATATGTATATATATAAAAGTTTTTGTCTATTCATAGGAATGAATTATATTCACATCATTCTCTTACAATATTGGCATGCAATGTGTAGTTTCTCTAGACTCTAGTATAGCTATTGCCTAAACTAATTAATTAGGACATAGAAAGCCATAATATTCATTGGATTACAGATATTACATCAATTAAAATTTAAAATATACCAACTGCATCATTTAATATTGTTTATCTATATAAATACGCACACATTTATATGAATGTTTATATACCTAATTATTGCATTGAATGTAACGCAATTTGGTGTAGGAATGAACAATTTATGTATGACTTGACTATGCACTATACACCACATATTTTATTTCAATATTTTTTTTTCTTATATTTCAAGATATATAATATATCATATACTACGTGTATAAATGTCATTATTAATCACTAACTAACCCAAATAAGTTGGAAATTACTAATTTATATTTACATGTGTTTATTAACTCTAACGGGATAGATTTAACATTTCAATGAATACAAAATTACGACATTATAATTACACAATATAATTCAAACACTATTACAAAAAAAATGCAAATTGCAAAAAAACAATAAGAAATATCTGAAAGATAACTCTACAAATTAATTTAAAATTTTCAGGGTATATCATGTCACTTTTTTGTCAAGAAGTTATGATTAAACTTTTCTCATAACAATAAAAACATGAACTACTATGAAGTATGAACATTAACTGATAAACTTGCAACAACTTAATTACAAATCATATATATCTTGAAATTGGTTTGATTCATGAAATACATTTACCAAAAATATTTTTTTAAAGAAAAAAATCTTGCAAAACGAGTTAAACGAATAGAAGTGTATGAAAAATGAAAAAATATAGAAAGAATGGAGAAATAAATTACCAGATCAACAGTCTCATTTTTGATCCCTTCAAGACTAAGACCCTGTTCACCTCCCATGTTTGGTCACAGGGCCTCTTATCTCCTTGTAATATTCAAGATGAGAGAGAGAGAGAGAGAGAGAGAGAGAGAGAGAGAGAGAGAGAGTTCAGTGGACCATTGAATTAAGATAAACAAAAAGGAAAACCTGTTCCTGTTTGAGACTGAAGTTCCATTGCTTGGACCCTCTTTTATACTTCTACGAGATGATCTCTCTCTCTCTCTCTCTCTCTCTCTCTCTCTCTCTCTCTCCATGCAACTATAATATTTATACATATATTCCTATTTTAACTATCTCTTTAATTACTTCAACGTCCTAATTAATAATAATAAATCTTGAGTTTATGAGTTTCACATCAAAGTAGAGTGATAGACATATATATATGAGATTTGTTGGCACATTAATTTCAATTCACTTTAATTTGTTGATTCTTCCTTCGCAGTACTAACCTGGAAATGATGATTTCAATTTCAGATCATTCATTTTAGATTTTATTATATTTACACCCCATATTATTTGTTCAATACAAATATCCATTCGTTCGAATTAAATACTTTTCAGTCCTGGTCTACTGTGCATGGTTTCAAAATTAAATTATCAAAGGGCATGATCATGAACAACTCTCACGATTTTTGGGTTTTATTTATTCATTAAAACAGCATGGATCATTGCTCCATGCTTATGTGATATTAATACATAGATCAAATTATATATATTACTCTCATATTTAAATTAAAAAAAATACTACATATATATGTGTGTTTATATAGGGAGAGAGAATTATTTACTTCAAATTATATATATTAAGTATAATTTTAGAGGTTACATTTATTTTAAAATAATTGTCATAATCATTCATTATTATGAAACTTTAATAATATGGCCAATTTGTATTCCATAAAAATATCTGAATTCCAATTGCTAACATGTGAATATTTGACTAATTCAGGCATTTAATTGGAAGTTCTTCTTAATTCGTTTCTAAATCAATTTGATTCTCTCTCATTTTGAGAATCATAAATTTATTGATTTTTTAGGAGTACACTGATGGTTTATTCCTTCTTCTTCTTTTTTATTTTAACAAAAAAATTGCAAATTAAATATAAGATTAATTCAATCTCAAACTACCACAAATCTTGCATTCTACTTGTTAATATTAAGCATGATTATAATATGGGAGTATTCTTCCACTGCGTAGTTACCATTAATTGATGTAGAGATACCACTCTAATACATAATTAATTGAGTCAAAGAACTTAATATAGTAGATATTATTTTAGTTGATATAATGGCCAACTTCAAATTTGTAATTCTGAATATGTGTATTAATTTTTACACGATATATAGTTGGAGCGTATGTAGTAGCTAGCTAGTGCAACCAATTGAACTTTGTGAACCTATACCTCTTGATTTTTTTTTTTTTTTTGAAGTATAAATTTAGGAAGATATATAACTAATAAATAGAGATTGACTTTTAAAATAAATTTAACTTATAGTACTAAGATTTATCTCGCGTAATTATATATATATATATATATCTTTATTGGACCTATGTATATAAAACTACCAAGTTGTTAAAATTAGTATTCATAAGTAACAAGGGATGTTACATGTTAACAATAGAAAAGTATTGAGATGGACTACTTTGAAATTTTGATGCACTTAGATAATATTACATAATATAAAATTCAACTTTGTCTAATTTCATCTATATATATATATATATATATATATATATCTAAATATATAACCCATTTTATATTAAAAAATTACGTTTGTGTATTTGTATGATCTTTATAAGTAATTAGCCATTCAATTTAGATCCAATGCATTTTTAGATGATGTAGTATTATTACTATTTCAACAAAATTAAATCATATAAATTTTTTAAAAGTATAAATAAAACAAAACATTATCTGATGCTACTATTGATTAAGAACTTGATGATAACGCGTGTTGCTTAAGTGCACAGTGATCGAATTCATGATTTTTATGAACATATTTATTTTTAAAATTATAATAAATGAGGACAACAATATTGTAAGAACATAATTGTTAATTAAAGAAGTAATTTTTATTATTTATTACTATAAGAAAAGTCAATCACGGTACTCATAAATATGGATGCATAAAAAATACATATAATATATATATATAGGTTGTGTGATACATATATATATATATAATATTCCTAACCTAAAATCAGATAATAATAATAATAAGAATAAATGAAATACCTAAACTCATTTGGACCACAATTCTTGGTCCATAGAATACTCTATGATATTCCCTCTAATAAGAATTTGTTCCCACTTGAGCTACAGTACAATACATTTATAATTTTAATATATATATATATATATATATCAAATATCAAATTAAACTAGTATATATTACCTAAATATTTTTTGTAGTTAATCAAATTTTTAAATAGGTCAAAGACGAGAATTAAATTTTTTGAACTATAGAGTGAATTGCATAAATTGAAGTGCATTTAATATTCCTCTTATAGAAATAATAAAAATATTATTTATTTTAAAAATACGAGATGAATACGTAAGTACAAATTTGAGAAATGTTATTAACATTTTCTGAAACATGTCGTGGATGCTCTAAATCAAGGTTTAATACATGCCAGCCAGCATGGGGTTTAATAATAATCACACCTTTTTAAATAATAAAAATAAGTTGGACTCTTTTAATCACAATTTGACCTTGAAATTGAAATAATTACTCGATACGATCAAACACAAATTTATATTCTTCAAACTTGTAAAGTATTTTTTTCTAATAGGCTTTCTAAACTGAGGTGTTCCTCTCTTTTTTTTCTTCTTCTCTCTCTCTCTCTCTCTCTCTCTCTCTCTCTCTCTAGGTAAAATAGAGAGGATAAAATTGGAAATAACAGATTTGTAGTAAAACATTTAAAGAAATGGGGAAATGTGATTAGAGAAGCTACCAATTCTTACTTCCTAAAATGCCTGGGCTTCTAAAAATGTGACTTATCCAAAGGTCCATCCAAAATAAACCATTAAACATTTGCAAAATTTTGTAGAATGGACATTTACATTTCCAAAAACTGTAACCAAACAAGCTAAATTTTTATTTCTTACTTCATCAATTGGATGCAGGGAATACAGATATAGGTTCACCAGAGTATGTACACATAGCAATGCGAAAAAAATCGAGTCTGATGAAGTTGATGATCGACAGGAAACAGGACGAACATGTCCGTTCTCCACAGCTGCTACATAAATACTATTACCTTACAAAAGGAACGAGCAGGTACTCGGCATAGAATAGCTGCACATAGACAAGCAAGAGTTATAAAATGAAAAAAAAAAAAATAATAACTGATTTTTGTAACAAAATCGATAGTGATCTGAAACCATATATCTGTGTTAATGTGACCAGAAAAGAAAGCACTGAGCAATATAAGACAGACTATAAACTTGAAAAGGCGATGTTTCATAAGCTCTTCTCTACCATTGTGACTCAATATTGTGAAGATTATGGTCAAGTTGAGAAATTAATATCAAGAAAATTGCAAGATTCTAAATGCTAGTTAATAATTGTGTCCCAGATGGCTTATGCTATCGATCATACATTCTGCACTTAGATCAAATATAGATATAAACATATGAAGTTATGACTTCAAAGAAACTGTTAAGATCAACTAGGAAATGAACTGTTACCTTCCATATGAACATGTAAAAGGATGTTATTGAAGCTTTGCTCTTAAAATCAATAGATTTTGTGCGGGTCCACAGCAACAACCCCAACACAGTGTGACCAATTACCTAAAACAAGCGACCAAAAAAAAAAGGGCAATAAATAGATAGCCATCTGCAATTCTTGATACTAATGAAGATGAAAAGTCCAGCAAATTTAAGAAGTTTTAAGAATAGATTAAGACACTTGGGAAATTAAAAAATTTGCTCACTAGCTAGAAAGTTATTGAGATGCTAAGGAAAACTAGCTCGATGATTCTCAGAGTCCAAAAGATTTGTTTTAAACAATAGAAACTTTAAGGTCAAAACTAGAGATTATTATTTAGTTTCTGATTTTCTTGAAATATTTGTCCGAGTTCCATAAACAATAGATTTACCGTTGTCCACTTGCTCCACATGCAAGAAGATGTTCCTCCCACAAACAACGCCACAGCATATGCCATTTCAAGAAGCGAAATACAGATCCAAAAGACCTAACAGTTTCAGCAAAATCAACCCAAAAATGTATCTGTATAATGCTTGGCCAAGAAATGGATTTAATGCTAACTGATAACTAACCCTCTCTTGGCCCAATCGAACAGTAAAAGATTGGATCCCATATATCTTGTCCCCTACAATATCAGGTATGTCCTGCAAAACATGATATCTAATAGTCAACCAAAGAAAAAAATATCTGTCCAAAATTTAATGAAGTAGCTTTTGCAGTGGGGACATATTAAAAAGATCATATCATTAGGCCTCAGAAAGGCATAATCATTTAGCTTTTGTAGATTTTCATCCAATGTCATGCAATTTCTGTACTCGTCATTTGAAGACTAATTTCTATCATTGCGTCTTAAAACTGACCAAAGAAACATGATTACGGAACTTAGCACAACCTGATGCCTATGTTGAATTTATGTGAAAGAACCACTTAATTGACCCCCATTCCTGATTCCTCGAGGATATACTCACCTTAAACAATGCAATGACGACTGAGAAGAAGCTCATGAATGCGGTTGCAAATACAACAGGCTTTGTGAAGACAGCTGGTCGTCCATACACGTACATCTGAAATGTCAAGGCATGTTAAAATTATGCTAAAAATGAAATGGCAAGTCATAGTTTCTATCTCTTTCCATAATCTTTTGAACTTGCTATAGTTAGTCCCACGTATGTATGCATGGAGGTTTAGAAAACATTTCATTTATAGTTAGTTTTCAACTTGGTCATAGAACAGGGGTTTGAAAATCTGTTCAATATTGAGTACTCCAAATATATACAAAAATGCTAATCTAGAAAAATAGTTACCATGATCTGTATGAAGTCAAAAATGAAAATGGAGTCCTTTGATTCAGAATTTTCCCCTTTGAAATTTTAGCGTGTATGTGGTCATTAATCAGAAATAAAGTGAAATCACAACCAGAAATACTGATAATCGACAGTATCAATGTGGTGGGAAAATGGAAATGTCGAAATGACCATTAATTTTTTAACTTCACCATCATTGATCCACATCCCCCACTTACACTCTTAGTTATTAGTTACAAGGGAACAACACTTGCATGAAAGCTGTATAATACATCATGATATTTCTCCAAAGATAGTACATTTCTTAATTTAAGTGATACAAAAATTCCCTTTAGTAACTTAAAAGAATCTCAGAGCCAAAATTTATTAACTTCATGGCTGAAAGAAACCTTCTAGCAATAAATATTCCACTGACAAGTTATAAGCTTTTTGACAAAACATAGTAACTTTTTCCACCAGACGTTGCTTCTGATCTAGAGAATTCCAATTAGTATTTCATAAAGCACGGCTTAAGAGGGCTAGATTTAACAAAGAGGGGAAGTGAGGGGTGGGGGGGGTGGGGGGGGTGGGGGGGGGAGAGAGAGAGAGTTTAAAGAATCGAGCATTCATGTCACGATAGAAGAAGAAAAGCTCCCATTAAAATTAATCAAGAAGAGAAGTTTATTTACCAAGAAATAATTTTTGTATTTCAAAATTGTAACAGGGCACCTTTCATGTGATATTTCAGTTGATCTTTTGCAGCACTACATTATTGAGAAATTTGATAATGAGAAATTAGAATGATAACTTAAATATTTTAGCTCTGTAACTATTTGAAGTTCAATAACTGAAGGGGTATGGAGAGGCAAACTCTTGCTAGGCTGCTATACTTTGCTTCCACTTCACTTGACTATACTTAAATTTAATAAAGACAGAAAATGTGAGATGATGCATCTCCCATGGTCCCTATGGTCCCAAAATTTAATGCAAGATGCATTGACCAAACATCAAAATCTGAAAATAATAATAGAAAGTGAAAATTTTCAATAGCACAATTATCAAGACATTAGAGAATGACAAGTATATTCAACTGAAAATAAAACTTAGATGAGATGATAGCATCAGAATAGCAAGATTTGCATAATTTTGAAATTGAAGTTAAAACACTATTTATTTAATTTTGGAAATATTCATGCATTTGCATATCAAAAGACTGTTGGATAGAATTAAAACCTGCACGTGCAAATAGAACGCTATTTGTACAATCACCGCTCGAACAGCAAAGATGCACATAGCTGCAACTACAGCAAATCTTTTCCATCTCAAAAACGGAACCTACGAATTGTTGGACAGGGATGCTTATCATCATAGACTTTATTTGTAGATGCATAAATGCAAATATGTATGAAAGAACCAACTCACATTAATTGAATACGCAGTTCCAAGCAAGAAGCTGACAAAAAGAGCCCAAAATAATGGCCACGAGCCAACTATCCATCCAAGCCAAAAACTCTACAGATAGGAGGCATCAGTTTTCTTTGTGATCATTTGCACATATATTTAACACAAGATGTTTGATGAAATAAATATGGGAACTTATAATCAAGATAAATGAGATCTATTTACGCACCAAGATCGCAAACGATGATACAATCATCACACCAGTTGAGACTGAATACTCCCCAGATGCCAATGGAAGATATGGTTTGTTTACCTAACAAAACTTGTGTCAGGGTTTTCATATAAAAGGAGAACATAATTTAACAGTCAAGAAGCTAAAGAATAATTTCATTAATATCATTCAAACTTGTATCATCAAAGAAGTATGTCAGAAAGTTAACCTTGTCGATTTCTATATCAGAAAGTTGATTTAAACCAACAATGTATATATTCATCAAGAGGGCAGCAGCAATGGCCTGCAGAAAACAGCATTGTACATAAGTTTGGCATCAACCAATTTGCTATGTCAATCTTTAACTGATGAACAACTATACCACACCTCTAGCACCCCTGTGAAAAATAATGGAGAAAAATCTGATAGCTTCTCAACTGCAAGGAGAGAAACCGAGATTATGCTCAACGCCTGCCCACGATAACAAACTGTATATATTAGCAAAAACTATTGAAAGATGTTAAGATTGTGGAGAAACAAATAACAAGAACTCTGAACCTTACTGTTCCTATAACTGTATGAGGCCGCGAAAACCTGTAGAAAGCATCGACCGCTTGTTGCACTGAACTCCAAGGGCTTTTAGAAGGCTCAGATTCAAGAGAATGCTCAGAAGCTTTCGCTATATACTTCAAATCACGCCCCGGATTCAAAGTAACTCTTCTTCGCACACTACTTTTGAGTTGTAGGTGAATCAAATTCGGCCTCTTTGCCCGTAATAGCATGGGAATGGCATAGAGTCCTACATTGCTAAAAGCTTTGCATTTCAAAGCATGCCCTCCTACAAGGGAACCAATAAATTCCACACAATCAATATAATTCAACAACAAAAACTAAATTAAATTTCTATTTCTTGCATTTTTCAAACTACAAAAACACTGTAATTAAGGGACTTAAAACGAACAGAAATAAAAAGTCATTAGAAATTTATGGGGAAAACAAAGAAACCCATATGCAATTACAGATAAATAAATCATAATCAACCCTTAAATAACAAATTAACAAATTTCAATTGAAATGCCGATAAATTACAATACGCGAAACAAAAACCACCATCAAACGCCACCTTGCGCCGCCGCCAAAAGAGAATCGATTAAACAACGTAAAAATAGGAAGGCAAGCATTTACCAGTGGGAAGTGAGCATAACTCAGCCGTAAATGAAGCTGAAAGCGGCGACGAAGGTTTGTGAAAAGATCCGATAAGCAAAGACTCCATATTTTTGGCTAGACTCGTCGGAGCTGTTCAACGACTGAATGAAAATATCAGCGAAGAGGAGGAGAGAAGATGGATGAGAGAGAAAGAGAGAAATGAAATGCATGTTGAACACCTGGGAGCTGGAACTATTTAACATCTCCGAATTCTCAGAGAGATTCGCCACTCTCTGACTCAACGTACTTCTCTTACAGCCTAGTGTACAAGCTAACTGGGTGAATATCAATTTTTTATTCTTTTCTTCTTCTTTTTTTAAAGGTATTTGGAAGAGGGAATATTTTCCTGCAAAAAATGTGGGATTGCACTGTTCATCAAGAATTAAAAAATGTTAATTTGATTGTTTGGTATGTAAGTTATATTGTGGGTTTAGTTTAATTTTTTGTTTGGTATGAATGTTTGTAGGTATGGTAAAGTTGGTTTGTTTATAAAATCTTATTTGGTTTATTGGTTAGTATGGATTAAAAATGTGAAATGACAATTTTGCCCTCAAATGTTTTAAAATTAAAATTTTATGATTTATTAAAAAAATACCAAATATGATTTACCAAAATAAAATGAAAATGAATTTGGCTCATCTTCCCCAAATCATATCAATGGCAGAACAAGAAATCTCTCATCCACAGTCTCTGTATTACGGCGGATTTTCCAATGTTTCTCTCTCCATTTTCCCTCTCATCACTCTCTTTAAACATTGCCTCTTTTCTACTTTGCATATAAGTAGTTAAAAATATCGTGAAATACCGGTGAAATATCACTAAAATGAAGCCACCGAAATAATATCACCATGTCAAAAAATTTCGTTGAAAATATCGCGATTATATCGTTTTTATAGCGATATATCGCCCGTGCCCGTGCTACAGTGATCATCTCCTTTCCTTTTTTTTTCTTTTTTTTTAAGACTTTCTTTTTCCATTACGTCATTTACCCTCATTTATGGAATATTTATGTATTTTCCTTTTTTTTTTCCTTTTCTTCCTTTTGTTTTTTACTTTTTCTTATTATGAAATATTTATGTATTTAAAGTATGTCTATTAAAAATTAAATTTAGTTTTTCTTCTATATATGTAAATAAATGTAATAAATAATTACTTTATATAGATTAATATACTATTATTTAGTTTTCTCTCATAATTTAATTAAGATTAGTTAAATTATACAAGGAGTGTTATCATTTCAATGGAAGAAACTTATAGAGTATTGTTATTCAAATAATTCAAATGTATGATATAATAAATTCATTGCTTATTTATATAAATCTATTGTATTTTTTGTAAATTATGTGTCTTTATAGATATCTTCTTATAGGTAAAGTGCTTAATTATATTTTTTTATTTGAAATCTTAACTTCAATTTATGTATGAATGTTAGTTATAACATTATGTAAATTACCAGATATATTTTTTAATTATTTTACAATATTTTCATGATTTTTTTAAAAATTACCGATATTTCCACCGAAACCGATATATGCACCGATATTTTCGTAAATTTAAGGTACCGATACATGTACCGAAACCGATATTTTCGTCCATGCATATAAGTCACTCACAAGGCAACACCACATGGACAACAGCTGTGTGTAGTGTGTGTTTTGGTGGGGCGGTGGGGCGGTGGGGCATTTTCATTTGACCCAGTTTGTTCTTTCTCTCTTTCTCCTCTTGTGAGGGTGTGGTGCAAAGCAAATAGAGAAGGGATAGAGAGATAAACATATCTGTCTATACATAGGAGAGAGAGAGTGGGAGAGATGGGGGAGGGAGTTGAGGGCTCTGCAAAATAAGTGGGAGAAGTGAGGAGCAAGAACAACCAGATGAGAGATTTCTTGTTCTTCCTCGTCCGCCGTCGCTGCAAGTTCTCGACACAAGATGGGGCTTCTCAATCTAGGGTTTGTCGGTGCCTAAAGCATATATGCAATGGCAGTGCTGTAAATTCAACAAATTCAAGGGCATAAATGTAATATAAAAATGAATAGTAAGGGTAGTTGAGTCATTTCACCTATTTTATTATTGGGCCTCATTTAAACCCACCAAGTATGATGGGTTTACAAAATGCCCAATAAGAAAGGTCAATCCAAGATTTTATCCGGCCCAAATCGGATGATTAATTAGAAACCCGGGCCTTTTTCTATCAAAGTAAACATGAGTTTAGGTTGATTTGTAATCCCTAACCAACCTAAACCTCAAAGTAAACAGCACCTGACTGTTTTCAACTTCGCTTATTTATATGAGTAATGGATGTTTGGCTAAACTTATTTTTAGAGCTTATAAGATGTTTAATTTAAGTTTAATATAAGTTGTTGAAGTGGTTGGGCAAATAAGATGGTGGAGCTTATAAGTTGTTAGTGATGGCATTTGTGTAATTAGTCACATTTTTGAGGAGCTTATAAGCACTTAACATCTTATAAGCTCTTTTATGGAGCTTATAAGCTTAGTCAAACACCCTCTAAGTCTTGCGTACCCCGGGGCACTGTGTCCCCAAACATTTATTGTAATACCTTTAAGTAATATGATTAATACTTTAACATGTAACAAATAATACCTTGAATAATACTTTCACTAAAACATAGGTTTCGGTTATACACGTAATACCTTATGAATATGCAACTAATACCTTATGAGTATATCACCAATACATTCAAGATTATACCACTAATACCTTATGAATACACCAATAATACCTCATGATTATATGGAAAATCAAATTGATTGATATGTTGGATTTTCACCACATTAGCGGTGGACACATTAATATGTGTCTACGGTGCGTAGATTAGTATAGATACTTGTCTAGATAATGTATGTTATATGTGGAATGTAATTCATATTAAATTAGATCGTAATGAATTTCTAACTAAACTAAGTAAGAGAGATTATAGAAAATCTTGTTGTTTTTGAATTGAGTGTGACATATCTACTAAACCAAAAATCTATCTTGGACGATTATAGAGTGATTTATATGTTAGAACCAACTAAATTAAGAGAGATTATAGAGTGATTAAAATATGTATTATAAAAGATGGACGAAATTTAAAATTATTCTACATGGTAGTAATAGGATATATCAACTTTTAAATCTTCTTTACTAAGAAAACTAATATAGGATATATCAACCTTTAAATCTTCTTTACTCAAAAAAAGACCATAAAATACTCTTTATAAAGTGCTAAAAGTAGCAATCGATTGATATATATGGATTGGGATAAGACATTGTTAGCAAAGATAGCAAATCATTTCTTAGAATAGCTAAATCACTATACCAGATTAATACCAATGGAGTATGAGCATTAAATTTATGGTGATTTAGACTAATAAATTTTATGGAACATTTTGTCCCTCAACTAAAGTTTATATATATATATATATATATATATATATTGTGCATGTATCGAATCATGGTGTGTATAACCAGTCTTTTTTATATATTTAATTTTGTAATTCTAAATATAAATTTAAAGTGAGATAACATTTTATTACACACGTGTTATGATTTGATATATTCAATACATTACAATCCACCAAGTGTAGAATGGAAGGCGTACGACTGTTTGGGAAAAAATTTCCAAAAGTCAAATCATTTATAAATAAAAACGTTGCACACAAATATACATTTTGTTTAATAGAAAATGAAAATTAGAGAGGTCTCTCCCATTTTGATGTGGGTAGAAGGTGAAGATAGGAAAAGTCAAACGAAGTCAATAAGCCAAAGATATAATATACAAGATGAATAACTCGCAGATGTGTTTCTAGAACTACCTGCAGACGTGGCGACAGAACTAGTGTTGGTTCGTATCTCGCAGACGTGTTTCCAGAACTACCATCAGATCACGAGCGGCTAAAAAGGTGGCAGACCTGTTACCGGTTCGAAAACCTGCAAATCCGTCATCTGTTTCAAGTTTGCAAACACGGTAGCTCGCCCCATGCCCAAACCCGATATATAGATACAAGAGCAGAACTACCAATGAATTCTGGCCTACAGAAGCAACTCTAGAAATGAAGAGAAACGGTCACCATGGTGGTAAGCGTCAGAAGTGACCATGTGCGAATGAAGAAGAGGATGGCAGCACGTGGGGATGACGTGGACCTTGAAAGGAAGCATGGAAGAAACCTTGATGACGTGTCAAAAAGGACAAAAAAAAGCATCATTCACTATAGCAGAATTAGAAGATCCTAGAATGAAGAAGGTGCACCTTTAGCTGTAAAATGAGTACATTAAGAAAAATGAATCTTTTATGTTTGAGCTAAAGAAAGTTTAGGGGTAGAAGGTTTGAAATACCCTTCCTTCTAGGGGAAAAAATATAAATGGGAAAAATCATGTAAAAAAGGGAGTCATTCTCATACGCACTTTTTGTACAACTTCTCTCTCAAGAGGAAATAACAAGTATACAAGTATTCTATTCATTGTTGGTTCTTATGATCTCTTGTGATTCCAAAAAAGTTTTTCTCCATCTTTTGGGATTTTGTATATCTTGCTCTTGATCTTATGTGTGTTGTACCACAACACATTTGAATACCTTAATTTTTTTCGTGGTAAATTTATCTTGAGTGACACTTGTGTGTCCGGGGGCACGGTGTCCCCAAATTATTCACCATAAGGTGTTATATTAATAGTATATAGGTATCATGTGTATACTCTTCAGGTATTACATGTATACCCTTATATGCATACAACAAAACTCGCGTGCAACCGTCGCACATGCGACGGAATTCCAGATCACATACTTATAGCTGAAAAAGACATACTTATGAGTGTAAAAAACATACTTTTAAAACTCATGTTTATACCTGTAAAAATATACTTATAAAACACATACTTATAGCTGAAAAACACATACTTATACCTATAAAAGACATACTTGAATTTGGTCGCATGTGAGACAGTCTCACAAGAGACCAACTCATATGCATATGATACCTGTAGAATATAAGTATAACACCAAGTAACATAAATCTTAGAGTATATATATAACACCTGAATAACATTTATATAACACCTAAATTCATGTTCTAATATGCCACATAAATATATAAATTTTTGTATTTATCTTTGTTCTATTTTAGGATGATTGAAGATATTTGTATCAATGAAATACGTACAGAGATAGTAGTAAAATTACACAAATCCCAAGGACCCCTAATATTGATTAATATGAAAATATATGAAATTTTCGGAAACTCCAAACATAGCGCGCGCGCACACCCAATATGTTTCAACATTTCAAGAAACCAAACAAGTTTTCCAATTATTGGTTATCCAATCCCCAAGAAAAAGTGCATTGATTTACATAAATTGGTGCTTTTTCGTGTTTGATACATAATACATTAAACATTAATTTGTAGTTAGGTTGAAAATCTTCTTGAGCCATTCACACTTATGCCGAGCTCAAGAATGAAAATATCGATATTGATGGACATATTGGTATCTTAATTTTACAAAAATATTGATGGATATATCAATTTCGATGAAAACATCTGTAAATATATTTTTTTGATATTTACCGATGTTTTTCAATATTTACTGATATTTCCTTGATATTCATCAATTTTCTTGAAGTCACAGATATCAATACTTACCGATATTTGGTCTATAATTATTGATATTTCATACACTTTTTACCAAAAAATGAAAATATTGGAAACATATTGTTACAGGTCGTTTTTTGTTTAGATCACGTGAAAAAACGAAAAATATCAGGGATAAATCGGAGATATATCGTGATATTTTCATCTTTGATGCCAACAAAGAAAATACAATGTAAGATGAACATCAAAACGTAACGAACAAAGAAAATACAATGTAAGATCGAACATCAAAATGTAACAGATAGCCTCATCGGATAAGATGGGCCAGAGAGAAAAATCTTGATTCCATCCACAGACCTTTTCATTATCTTAGAATGAAAATGGATTAGATAAGAATTGAAATGTCAACAGAAAGTTGTAGTTTGGGGACCCATAATCCAGTCCAAACACCACACTATCAAGAAGTGTGCCTAACATTCAACAAATGAAGCAAAAAAAAAAGTGAATCTTTTTGACTTATACTTTATACCATAATACCATCATACACTATATGCATAAAGCTAAGTTATGAAAGAGAGTACAAAATTATATTCTGCAGCTTTATTTTCAGTATATGTGAGGAATCCCAACACATCAGATACTATGGGCTTGAGGAAGAAATGAACAATTGAAAAATCTTCTAACTCATAATTATTCAACATAAAAGGAGAAAACCAAGAAGACTGTAATCATACACACAGCAAGACACCCGTTTTTTTTTTTCCCTCTCTATTTGTTTAGTTGTGCCTCTCCCTAGTTTCAAATTACAGAACCTGAAGCACATCACAAACACCATGTAACTAAGCTATATATGTGACAACCCTACAATTCTACCAAGTCTAGCAGGCCTAGAAAGAGCTATTAGCTCAAGTGTTTCCATGGGAGTCGCAAGAAATAGATATAAGTATGTTTCTGGATGGGCTTACCGGCTGTGACAGCGTTCGGGTCTGCACGGTCTCCATACAATTTCTTGAAAATCCGGAAAGAATTGTTATGAGCACAGTTTTGCGATTTTGGGTTATGATTATATTACAGAGCTTGCTAGTGCCAGTTCATGAATCTCACTCAGCATCCACTCTTCCCCTGTTTGACCTCCAAGAACTATAGCTCTCGTCCCTCCAACAACGCACGTGCTGTGTCCCCATGCAAATCTAGGAGGCCGACCAGGTACATTTAAGATCCTCCATGTTGGCTTCTCCTCGGTGGGGTCGAGTATGTAGAGCTGGGAAGCAGAATGGAGGCCAGCAACTGAGCCACCAAAAACAAGGATTCTACCACCAGGCAGACTTACAGCCACATGATCTAGTCGGGGAGGAGGTGCTATGCCACCAGGATTTCCAGCACCAGGCATCCCACTGCCAGTAACACATCTCCAACATGGTACGTCCTCGCTCAAATCCATGGTGAAAACATCACTAGATCGGAACCGCAGAGGACCACTCTTGGCGAGACCTCCGAACATCAAGATTTTCCTTCCTCCGTAAACAGATAATGTATGGCCCAAACGTGAAGGAGGAGTCCAAGCTGCTGGTATCTCTCGCCACATGGGCTTCTCCATCGAGAGATCGAGCAGGAAGGTATCACTCAAAAGAACTCCAGAATCTGCACAGCCACCTGAAACTATCAGCTTGGTCCCATCAAGGGTGCAGGAGCTATGCCAAGATCTAGGAAGTGGTGGAGCCAAGCTGGAGATTTCACGCCAAGTAGGATGTTTGGCATCCAAGTCCAACAAAAAGACATCATTAAGTAAGCCTTGTCTTCCACAACCCCCAAACAGAACAAGATTAGAACCATTCACACAAGAAAGTGTGTGACCCCATCGCCCAGGAGGTGGAGAGCTCACTTTGACATGTTGCCATTGTGGACTAGTGGAATTTAGGTCCAATACGAAGGTATCATTCATAGGTTGCATGTTCACACCCTCCCCACCAAAAAGTACCACACGATTCCCAACAGCACATGCACTGAAGTTGCATCGGGAGGGTTCAACTGCACCGCCAACTATTAATTTTCTCCAGGCTGCTGCTTCAAGAGTTGTAAGTTCTCTTGCCAACCTGCCCCATCCTAATCTTTTAGCACCAGGCACAGTCTCTAGTACCCTAGTAGTTTCGCTACCCCATGCATTTTGACAGACCATTCGCCAAAGATCTTCATTCTTGGTTATCTCATAAAGCTGTCGACAAACAGAACCAACAGATGCAATATCTCTCGGTGTCAATCGTGAAAGGATCTTGAGAGCAAGTACTTCCTCACTTATTTGCATAATTCCACACACACCACGATTGGCACTCCGGATGTCTTCCGAAACAACTCCAATACGAGAAATGTTAAATCTAAGTCTCTCAGATGCTCTGATAGATTCCTTGGCTGAAGATCCAGGAAGAGGACCCAGATCAAGAGTTGCTTCTGTAAAAACTTGAATGCCAATGATATGTGTTATAGTTTCATCATCACCATATATCGGGGTTGTCCGCAACCTATTCATCAGAGGGGACCCATCTTTCCTAAAATTTAATAATTCCCCTTGAAACTCAACCCCTTCTTCAAGGCATCTTCTTATTTCAGCAACTACAGTGGGGTTCACAAGGGGATGTCTTCTCTTGGCAAATGGGCCTCTGCATTGCAAGAAACGGCTGCAACAATACAAAACAACCATGACATGAGTACGCTGTCAAATACATCACCAACATAAAGTATAGCCAGTACCCTTGGCAGCTCCAATGATGTTATACCTCAAAATAAGATTTATCAAATAGTTATGAGACTGTAATACCATAACCCTTGACATGTATAAATTCCCATCAATAAAATGAAGTAGACATGAAACATGTGGTTTATCCAATATCAAGTAAAGCTGAATTCCACTAAATGATGAAAATCACCATGAACAGAGAAGCTGTCAATGTTCTTTAAAGAGCTTCTAATATTATTATTCATGCTCTCAACTACATCAAATATGTGCACATCAATAGGTGAAAGTTCTACTGCATAAGCTAATTATTTGCCTCTTTGTGGTAGTTGAGTCAGATAGATTATCAAAATAATAACTGATAATTCAGTTATCGCGCCTACGGCCCCATGTATATATAAAATGAGAATATTTCTACATTTATTGATACCAATATTTATGAAACTTGCAAATGGTATAGACAACACCTACAGTCAACAGCTCGACTTAAATCTAGTTTCACAATCATACTTCAATAAGAATTTCTGGAAATCTACTAACACATTTCCGTCCCTTCAAGAGAGTAGTCACCGATCCCCCAATTTCCTATACTTCTCCTGGATTTCTAGTTTTGTCTGCACTAATATCCTCTTGTCCCAGAAATTAATATTTTCCAGATGTCTCTAATCTTACAGTTTCAAAATAAAAATAAGCATGTGCATGCAATAAATGCTCACATAATCAGCTAATAATCCAGTAAAATAATGTAAGATGTAAGAAAGACAATTAAATTTATTGTGATCTTCCCAATTTCTGAGCAAAGTCAACCAAGAGCAAGAGTATTTCCCAATATCCTTCTTAAATCTCCACAGACATACCAAGACCTACCGGTTTTCCAAATTAATCCAATAGATAGAAAACTGTTTACGCCAATGTAGCAGTTCCCTAACACCACTTCTCTCAACCCTCTGTAACTACATACAGAGCACAGACATATGACACTATGCATACATGAGGAGCTCCTACAATTTATTAAGTTAAACTTAGGTATCACAAGTTTACAAAATGGGTCTTTAATAAAAAAGTAGAAAATAATTTAAATTAGGAAGAATCAAACAATAGTGCCCCCAAAATACTAATTTCAGGACAATACCAATCATAATACTCGACATGATTTGGATAAAAATCCAAACCTGAAAAGTGGTAATAATACAAGGGTGTTTGGATTGTGGGTTGGATTTGCTAAGGGTGGTTTTTATAATTGATGATGTGAAGTTGAATGACCACAATAGTCAAAAGAGGATGACAATGCACAGGTGACATCAACCTGAGTGCAACACAGAAACTAAGGGAGAAAATGTGAAAGGGCAGCATAGCATGAACTCAATAATATCAGTTGAACCAATTTTCTTGGTTATTACATATTTTCATTATCTCAACAAGAACATCCTCATATTTTCATTTTCGCAGCAAGAACAAGATAAGGATGAACAATACACTTACTCTAGTATACACATTTTCCATCTCAGATGGCATGGGTTACTCATGAAAAAAGGCGCCAGTTCACAAAATCCATCCTCACTAATTACATATCAAAACACATACTAATTCAAATTCGAGAAATATCAATTGCTCACACCCATCTTCAAGAACAAATTTTTTTACCACAAAAAATGCACTTATCCACACATCAAAATTCAAATGAGATCAACAAAATATATAAATAAAACAGAAAAGAATTCAAGAGAAACACCAACCAATTACGTCCAAGAACTTCCTCAGCCCGATACCCAGTAACCATCTCGAACACGGAATTGACGTAAATAATTGGATGGTCCGGCTCCAAAGCATCCGTAACAACGAACCCACAGGGCGCTGGTTGCAGAAGCGTGTCCACAGGGAACGGCAGCTGCCCTCCGCCGGTCTTCCTCAACAAAAACCCTAATCCTTCACCAATTTCCTCCTCCTCTTCCTCCTCTGCGCTCAGATCAGACTCCGAGTTACTGTCCCACTCCATCATACTCACACAAGGCCGCAATTCCTCACCCCATACCCAAATTCGACGCAAAAACGAGCAGAAAACAGCTACAATCGAGATTCAAAAATGGATTTTTAGGGTTGGGATAATCGGAAAAAACGAGTCGCGAAATGAGTGGATGGTTTTAGGCACAAAATTGGAGGGACCAATCCAGAAGATTGTTCTCTTCACCGCCTCCAGGGACAAAAAGGGCAATCGAAAAAAATCTTTGGAAAGAAGTAATGATACTTTTGGGGGTTTTTGCCAAATTGATAGAGAATGGAGAATGAAGATAACGCTTTTCTGACTTGGAACAAAATATCAGCATCTATGTATTTAATTAGGGTTTCCATATTTCCCTCATTTCCCTTTTCTCTAGTACATCCTGCATTAAATGTGGTACCAACGCTCCTTTTTTTCCTTCTAGTTTAGTCTTGATTAAATATTCTCTATTTTAGTAATCTCGTCATTTAAATAGTACTATGTTTAAAACATCAGTATTTTTTATTTAAATGGCTGGCACTTTATTATTTTGTTTAGTAAATCTTGTTTAAAATTGGATTAATTACACTAAACCCTCTGAATTATTCTTTTTTTTTATTTTACCTATCAAACTTTTTCTAATTGTACATTATCCACTATGTAAATAATGAAATAATTGAACTTATAAAAAAAAAATTTAAAATATTTCTATTTTGAACTTATTCCTAAATTAAAATTATAAATGTTAAAATTTTAGAAATTTCAGTTCTAATATACATATCAAATTGGGATTCTAATAGTATTTAAAGATAATTTATCTGAGATACGCAATTTTCTACTATCAAGCAATTTTCTACTATCAAGCACGTCAAATTTTAAAGATAATTTATCTGATATAATTTATCTTTAAGAGTAAGTCTCTTGTGAATCAGGTGCATGAATCTTAGATCCATGCATCCGGGTCGGGGGGGACCGCACTATTTTTTTTTTTTCGCTCATGATTTTTGAAAAAAATCACATATCAATAGTATATGCTAGACATACATTTACGTTATGTTAGACATACCTTTAAACTATGTTAAACATATCAGTTCTACCCAAATTCCATGTCTTGTCTTTTTTGGCTTTATTTTTGAATTTTGACACATACCACTACGTTATGTTAGACATACATTTACGTTGTGTTAGACATACATTTATGTATACTTTAACATACATTTGTATATGTTAGACATACCTTTATATATAGTTAAGCATACATTTATATATGTTAGACATACTTTTGTATATACCTACCTACAGATGGTTGGTCTAACTATACACAAAGGTTGGTTTAACTATACACAAAGGTTGGTTTAACTATACACAAAGGTTGGTCTATTGGAGTGAATTTTAGGTGAGCTTCAGCACAAGTGTTCAGCGCGTGGGAGCGCGTGCATATGCGTGGGAGGCACGTTTTGGGCGCGTGAACGGTTCGGGTTAGGTGCATGAATCTAGATCCATACACCTGACTCATAAAAGTTTTTGCCTATCTTTAAATACTATCAAGCACGTCAAATTTCTAAGTTAGAAATTCTACATAATTACACAAATTTATCATGCACCTGACTCATAAAAGTTTTAGTCTATCTTTACATACTATCAAGCATGTCAAATTTCTAAGTTAGAAATTCTACATAATTACACAAATTTAGCCAAAAATTGGTCTAAAAAATGTTGTAGCAGCATTCTTTCAATTATTGTCTCTTTATAAGCATTGTTCATTCACATTCATTCCTCCAGAAAGATACTTCACATATTTTTCCTTTACCATTGGAACTCAAACCTAGAACTAATCACCTGTATTTTCCTTAAATTTATATGAACATATAAATTGTAGTTTCTTGATCATCACAAAAATAATAGTAGTATGATATTTAATTGAAGTTAATATCAACACTTAACCTCTGTTATGCCTTTGATTTATTTATTCAATTCTCTTTGAGAACAAAACCCTTAGTGGAGGGAGTAATAAGGTTGAGAAAATCTCAACTAACCCTAATTATCCACCTAGTCAAATTGTTGCTTAAAATTAGTAAAATATTTGAAGGAAAATATGAAAATGGTAACGACAGACAACTCTTAATATGATCACCATTAACGTATTCATCTCATTATATAGAAATAGGGGTGGGTTCGAAAATCTCATACCGATACCGTATCGAATAATTCGGTATCAAAATATTTAATATCATTACCATACCGAAATTTCGGTATCATAAGTAGTCATACCGTTTCATACCGGTATACCAAAAATACCGTCATACCAAAATGAAAAATACACTGAAACTTCGATATACCGAAAATACGTTATACCGAAATGAAAAGGTTAATTGCAATAAAAAAAACAAACTTTGCTCAAATTGCAATTTTAACCAACTTTTTGAATATTAGCAAATATAACATGTACTTTCATATTTGTTGCAATTTTAACCAATATGCAGTTTTCGCATATGTTTATTTTTAAAATTAATATCATAGTTTCGAAATAAAACAATGACTTAACATTCAAAATGATAGTTATTTGAAATGGTGAAAGTTATTGTCAAAATAAACATACTTAAAATATGTCTGTTGGTTAAATTTGCAAAAAATATGAAAATTCATGTTATATTTGCTAATATTCAAAAAATTGGTTAAAATTGCAAATTAAGTAAAGTTTGTGTTTTTTTATTGCAATTAACTCAAATGAAAATTACATACCGAAACTTTGGTATACCGAAAATACCGATATACTGAAATGAAAAAATATTATATTTATTAATTTATTAATATGAAATTAGAATATATTTTAATTTATTATATTATTTTTCGGTATTTCGATTCGAAATACCAAAATTTTGGGAATATCATACCGATATCGTATCGAAACTTTCGTTTTTGGTATGTCAAAATTTTCAATATTTTCGATATTTTTCATATACGATAATCTCGGTATTTCGACATTTCAATATTCTTCCAAGTCTTATATAAAAAAGAAATTAATTGATAGGTCGAATATTTTTTATGTATAAATAATTAAAAGAACAAAATTAACAAATACTATTAAGATGGAAATTTGTCCCACGCGACAACATAGAAATTAGAATGTCGTGCTTTGTGTAATACCCAGAATAGCCCTAGTATTCCCTGTCAATTACTGTCCCTTTATAAATACGGAATACCTTTTCTCACTTTCTCTCTCTACTGTAGAAAAATCTTCTTCTAATCCACGCAAAGCACCACTTTCACTCGTACTTTATGCTGAAAGAGAATCAAGTGCGACATAATAACTATATTTTTCTTCCATAATTTCGGATTCAATTACTCCAAAATGCCATATAAGAGCGAATCATCGACGCCGCCGCCGCGGATCGGCAAGATCGGGCCGTACACGGTGTTCGTTACGCCGCCGACCACACCCAATCCCAGCTCCACTCCTTCTAAAACCGACCCGGTTAGGAAACCGGCTCCGCCGCCGCCGGTTATGGCTCCTCCTGCTCAATTCTATAAGGAAGAGCCTTCTTCCTTTGCTTTCTTCTGGGACGCCGTCTCTAAGCTCCAAAACGGTGTCGTCTTAGTCACTCTCTCTCTGGTCTGTTTTCTAATCTCAAGTATTAATATTGTTGATTTTATTTAATTTTTCAGCACATTCAAATTTGGATGAGCAAATGGCGTACTGGTTTGGGTTAAATCAGTCAAAATATCAGTGGGCATTAGATGATTACCATGAAAGCAATGAGAAGGTGAGTTTTGTTGCAATGGTTTTAAATCTTTAGATGACAAAGACAAATTCCAATGGAGAATATTGTGTTAATATGTGTGCAATGTTTGTGGTTTCAGAAGCAGAAAGATGCAAAACCTCAGACCAAACAAGGCAAAATACAGAGTGTCTGACATACTCAATCTTTCAAGCTTCATCAGACTCTTTGCTAGTTGCTCCTATTTTGAGTTCATAGTGATTTCTACTAATTTTGATGTAGAATTCAATGTAATGCAATATGTAATTCTTAAGACAGTATTTGAATGTTTAAATCCGACAGAGTCGAACGAAACAAAGAAAATGGGTGTGTTTGTAAGGATCCAACTCAATAGGACAACATAACATTCATTGGAAGTCACTTTAATTCATGTCTTTGAAACTGGACAAAGTTATATGTACTAATATACATCACATTGTGGCAGTTTATCTACAGCTATAGAAAGACAGAAACAGATAAGAATACATACATATATGTACATTATTGAATTTCCAAACATCTTTAGACTTGAGGTATATTGGCAAAGGAGAAACCTTTATACCCTTTCCAAGCATAATACGCGATCCGTGTATAGTAGAATCCATGAATGAAAAGAATCCCACCCAGTAGGGTGAAAAATAGCCCTGCATTTCAGCATCCAAGATTGAGTAAGCTGGAAATCGAACGGTTGCTTTACAAATAAATTAAATGATCGTTCTAAAATGTGTTCTACTACAACAAATACAGCGCCGCTCAACCAACAATAAACAATGTGAGAATACGATACTTGAACAACGACCACCATAGTGTAAAAGATCAATCTAAAATGCATTCTACTAGAAGTCTTCAACAGATGCAGCGTTGCTGAATCAACAGGAAACAATGTGAGAATACAATATTTGAACAACGAACACCACAGTGTAAAAGATCGATCTAAAATCTACAACAGAGGCAGCGTTACTCAAACAACAAGAAACAAAGTGAGAATACGATGTTTGAACAACGAACATCATAGCGTAAGAGACATGAACATGGAAGCAAGTTCAACACTACAAGGCATATAGCTGCAAATAACTGGAAAACACGATCACAATGCACGTGTAACCCTGCTGATGTAAACTTCCTGCGTAAATAATTGGATGTGATCGTGTAAATTACAACAACGATACAGATTGTTCGTTGAATCATTGTTGCAAATCAACCCCAAATACTATACATCACCTAATTCAAGATCTAGAATGTCTAACCACTTCAATCCAAGTTTTCACAGGGCTAACGTGCGCCTTTTCACAACCGCTTCACAGATTTGGAGCTGCATACCATTGGATTATCTCTCTAAAATCATCATCTATGGGGGAGTTTCCATTTTCTCAAATATCAAACAGAAAACTAACTGATGCTAGCTCCTCAATCCAATTATCATTTAACCTAAGCAACAATTTTCTCTCACTAATTTAAGTACAAATCAATATCAAATTTCATTACTCTGCTTCATATACATCAATTACACAAAGCACTAGTACGAATATCTCCAGATTAACAACTCATTCAAATCGTAATCAACTAATCAACCAGCAAAAGGGGGGAAATCACAAAAAATGCTCAAAAATCCAAAAACCGCAAATAAAGAGGAAAATACCGTGGGCGCGGTCGCCGCCGACTTTGTTGACGGCCATGAGGATGCCGAGGACGATTCCAAGAGCACCGAAGACGAAGAGAGCAAGGGCGAGAGAGATCTCCTTAATTGGGGGTTTGTTGTTGACGATGTACGAGGTTCCCATCATAATATCCTCGTCCCAGTCGTCCGATATCGAAAACGCATGATCCACATACGCCATTTCTTCTTCTCAACAGATCGATTTTTGATTTGGAGGAGAAAGAAAACTCAGCAAGAAAAGTACAAGGTTTGAACTCTGGAGTGGGATTTAAGATTTTCATGGTTTTGGGAACCTTTATATATAATAAAATATATAATTTCCTTTACCACTCGGTTTATTCGAGTAATTTATGTTAGAAAACTTTATATTCTTTACCCACATGGATATTTGTCATATGAAATCATACTTACCTAGAAACAACATTTTTTTTACCATGCACCCGGGTCGACCCGTTCCACGCACCTCTGACGTGCGTTTTCACGCATCCCAACGCGCTCTCACGCACCTCCACGCGTCTGGTGGGTGCGCTCAAACCCACCAAGATTCGCTCAGACAGTCATACCCTCATGTTATGTTAGGGTTACTCTCATGTTATATTAGGGTTACACCTATTACCCTCACGAGCGTAACACTAACATAACATGAAGGTAACACTAACATAACATGAAGGTAACTCTAACATAATATGAGGGTAACCCTATAATAATATGATGGTATGATTAACATTTTAGTTCATTGGTTTTAAACTAAGGGTATGAAATCTGGATATGGGGTCACATTAACATAACGCGAAGGTAACCCTAACATAACGTGAGGGTAACGACCAAAACACGCGAAACAAGTAAAAAGGCACGGGCTGGGCAGGCCAGCCCAACCCGGGCGCGGCCCAGTTGCACGGATCTATGGTGCACAGGAGAGTAACTCAATGATTTCACCCTTGCCGTATCAACATAGTACACCTTCATATGGTAATAAATGTGGTTCGTTCGTACCACCATATTACATCTCTCTTATCAACATTAATGCAACTTCTATCATCATATAATATTTCAAATGTTATAAGGGTATAACCGAGAAAAATCATTTTTTGGACTAAAAAAGAATGAAATTTAATGCTTAAATAAATTAAAAAAATTATAAGGACAAATGATCAAAATGGAGTTCCCATTATATAACTTTGCATTTGTCACTGTTTGATGAATTATGAGTTCACTCGTCTCTTATGTTGATTTCAAAATAATTGTATCAAATTCATTTCAAGACAAACAATCGATGAATTACAGCCTAGAATTTGATTCGGTTTATTCTAGTCTTTTGAATTACCAAAAAGAATCAATTGTGTTTTCTTTCTAAGTTTATTCTGTTGATCCTCCAAAAAGAGATATTATGGTTGTTTTATGAATGTAATTATAGTTAGAGTGGGTCTTGCGTGCCCCCGGGGGCACCGTGCCCCCAAATACTTATTGTAATACCTTTAAGTAATATGAGTAATACCTTAACATGTAACAAGTAATACCTTGAATAATACCTTCACTAAAACATATATTTCAATTATACACGTAATACCTTATGAATATGCAACTAATACCTTATGAGTATACCACTAATACCTTCAAGAATATACCACTAATACCTTATGAATACACCAATAATACCTCATTGATATATTCCTAATACCAAACTAATAATACCTTTGGGGGTACGGTGCACCGGGGTACGCAAGTTTTTGCCTTATAGTTATTAAACATTTCCTTCCTACCAACTATATGTGAAGTAAGTCAAATAAAAAATATTAATCCACGGAAAAATTGAAATCGATGGAGTGATTTCATATAAAAGATCTGAAATGTCTATTAATAGAAGGAAAGCTGAATTGTTGTCCTCTATTATGTCACCTTTAAAAAAGCATTTTTTTGATCTTTTTTTATAAGCATTGATCTCTCATTTTTAGTAATACAAGCAATGGGATTTTATGTAATTATTCCCATTCATTTAAAAGTAAAAATTCATTTGTTTTAGAATTAGGTTCTTATGCTGGGAGCAGTGATCAAAAAATCGCGAAATATCGGCGATATATTATAAGCATTGATCTCTTATCTTTATATATATAAAAGCACAATGGTTTCTAAAAAAGTAATAGCAAGATTTTCCCGCTAAAACTACATTGCCAAATCAGGAAATGTTTTTTATTTTACTTAATAAATATAAGTCATATTTAATATATTTATATATAAGGAAATTATATGTAGTGGTTAATTATAATTACATGATCTAATTACCTTTAAGTTTGTTTAATAAATTACCTTTAAGTTTGTTTAATATTTCCATGTCTAGATCTCAATAAGTATAATTATAATTATTATGTTATATAAATTCTATGTGATAATTATATCCATGCAATTAAAGTTTGCTAAAATATTATATACATAAGGTGAAATATATGCTAATTATACATATCATATAGAAAAAAATTAAATGATTTCATTAGATTAGATAACTCATATGTAATTAATTAATTAAATACGGTTAATTGATTGGCTTACACATGTTATACAGTTAATTGATTACTAAATTGGTGTATCAATATATAAATTCCATTATGCTTACTAAATTACTAAATAGTAATTACGTAATTATATATTGTATGCTTAAATAAAACACTAATTCTATGGAGATAATTACAATATATAGATAAGGTCAACAATTCTATGTGATACATTTCCTGTTTAAATTTAAAAAAAAATGTTAAATTATTTTATAGATGCAAACTAAGTGATTTTTCATCTAAGCATTCCATATGATTTTATATAAAAATTTCTTAATGACTTATACATCAAGTTATTTGACATCGATTACATAGAAATATTGGTTTGTTTTAAAATTAATATAATTTGAAATGTCATTTTAAAAATATAATAGATGTTGATGCTATCATTTTCATCCATTAAATAAGATACAAATAAGTCCCTACTAAATTTCACTATTAAAATTGAATATACAATAATATGAGCAAACAAATAAGATTGTGATATTATCTTGATCTTGATTTTATATACTATATATATTGAACAGGATTTTCTATTTTGTAAATAATAAAATTCAATAAAAATAATATTTAATGTATAACATAATGTAATATAATAAAACGTTTTGATTTTATCAATAAACACATTAATTGTGAATGATGTGATTTGATTTCATGTATAGGAATTAAGTAGAAACTAACATTTATTTGCAATCATTATAATAGGGGAAAAAATCTATAAATTAGGAAGCAGCTAAATTTATGACATACAAAATGCACTAATTTCATATCTAATGAACAAATTATGCACTATAAATATGAGAGAAAAAACTTAGAATTGACTCACACTTCCTCTTTAATTTCTCAAATTCTGCAATACAAATCTTTTGCTTTCATGGTGCTCATGGGATTGTGTTTTTTTTTTCTTTTTTGGTTTTTATTTTATTTGGTTATGATTTTTATTTGATCTACATCATATAGTTTGGATGGACAGTTAATAATTTTTTGACTTTATAAATCATTTCTTAACGATTAAAGTTCATATCGTTATTCATATTTGGAGATGAATGTTTTATTTATTGGTATTGCATATGGATTATTATTAATGTAATTTTGTTTTTTGTTTTTTTTTTTACTTTATGCAAGAATTTCGTGAAGAAACTTGAATGAAAACTTACATGGAAAAGTGATAAAGAAGACTATAAATTTACATTACAAGGTATATTGTTTTTTTTTTCTTTTGGGTTAGAAATAATTGGAAATTAATCATATATTTTGTTTTTATATTTCTTTTATGTTTTTGAGATTTTTATCATAGAATTTATTTGTTTTAAAGATAACATGCTTAAAAGTAGTTGGTTGAATTATTCCTTCTGTCTTATATAGAACATAGCTTTAATGTTGTGATTTGTTTGCGTAAACATTATTCCTTTATCTTGAATAGTGTACTTGAAATGTGATAATTTCTATAGAATTCATATCCATCTTATTTATATATAAATTAAGTTTAAAATTACAATATTTTATTTTATTACCGTACCTAGAGATTATCTCCAACAATTAAATATTTAAAATATATAATATATAAATTACTTAATTTCATTATATTACATTTGTATATACTTTTTTTTTCAAAATCTCAAATAAAAATATTATAATTGTATTTTATAAAATTTTATCCCGTGCATCGCACGGGTACAAAACTAGTATATATAAAAACACAAACATTACCTGAAATAGTAAGACAATGATTTTCCCACCTAAATCTCATCCTAAATATAGAAATTAGGAAATAAATAAATAAAAATTAAAATTGTTAAAAAAATGTGAAAAAAAAAATCAAATTTGTGATAAATTAGGAAAAGATGAACGTTTCCTTTAATCTAAATGTAATAATACCAAATTATATATGGTAATTGAGTTGTATTCAAATATCAAAATTATATAAATTTATGAATTAACTTAATTCCATAAATAAAGGTTTCACAAACCTATCAATTATGAATTACAATTAAAGATTTATCTACTATGTCTATATATATATCATATATGGCAATATATACTGTAATAATTGGATATTGATTTATTAGGTCAATATATATATATATAAAATAAAATTGTAATTAGTTAATTATTTTTAATTATTTAAATATACTTTTTATTTACTTATGCTCTCTCACTCACTATAAATATTTAATTTTGGTAATTTGACATCTCAATTCATATATCTATGATATTATTTAAACAATATGTGTATATATATATATGATTTATTGATTTACATCATATATTATCATAATCATAATATCATATATATAACAAAACAATTATTCCATTCGATGATAATATATATATAGTATATAATTTAATATATATGCATGTAAAAATTATCATTATGTTTATTTATTCATTAAATATTTAATATATATTTAGATAAATATATAAATACATATATAATCAGTGTGTATATACACATGTCAACTATTGCCATTAAATATCTTTTATTTATTTTAGGAAAAAGTACTCATTATACATTTTTTTGATTTGGAAAAGTATAGCATTATATATTTTTTGGAGAAAAAAAAAACAAAAAATCCAATTTAATTGACTCACTCACTTTTGGCGTCAATATCCAATTTGATTATACTAATTCACTATTTTATGTCATTTATTCATCTCCAATAATTTTGTAAATGTCATCTTTATCTTTATATATATATATATATATATATATATAAACACGAACATTTCCTCAAATAGTAATGTTAAAATTTTCCCGCCTAAAACATCTTGCTAAATGTGGAAATGATTTTTATTTATTAAAATAAATGATAAATGATAAATTATGTTTGATGATATGTATATTTATGGAAGTGATATAATAAAATAACCTTTTTAACATAATTGTCAATATGGTACTTTAATTATTAATTTCAATTCATATATTTATAATATCATTTAAACAATATGTGTATCTACATATGATACATATATATGATTAATTTACATCATATAATATCATAATTATATATCATATAAATATTAAAAAATTAATTTATTACATTCACTGATAATATATATATGTATATATTTATATATGATTTAATATGCATGTAAATATATGCAAATATATATATTATACTTTTTACCTTTACAAAATAATATAATATATAAATAGGTGTATGACATATGCATACATATCTTTATATATATATATATATATATAAGAGAATATTTTCTGAAACAATATGGTAAAAAATTTCCCAAAAATAATTTTATCATCTAAAGGTCTCATCCCAAATATGGAAATTCAGAAATAATGAATAAAAGATAAAATTTTAACTATGTGACCTTTAAAAGTGGAGATGTAAATTGAATATTATGATTGATTTTCGTAAAATATTGTGCTAATTGATTATTTATTAATGATTTTGTTAATTGATTATTCATCAAATTTTAATTTTTAATTTGGAAATCAATATTCTTCCATAAATAAACTAGACTTACAATTTTTAATTTGTATATATCTATGGAAGAGTTATGACAAAAAATCTTCCACATATTTGTCTATATAGTTAGTCAACTTTGATTATTAAATTTCAATTGATATATTTATGATATGATTTAAATAATGTATATAAATATTATTAATGTAATATCATCAATAAATAAACATTGATTATATACAATAATATAAATATAGATATGATTTGATATTCAAATGAATAATATATATATATTATAATTCATTCCACAATAAAATGATATAATACATATATTAATTGAATTTTGTTTCAAGATGACACATTTTTCTTCACTTTACATACATTTACTTAATTATATATGACTTAAAAATCGTTTATTTATAAATTGAAAGATTTATATTGATTATTTTTTTCATAAATAATATCTAATGAGAATTATATCACCTAGAAATGTAAAATGATATTTGCATGATTTATGGGGTATATATACTAATAAAATTCGTAATATTCATTATTGTGAAACATAATTTTTATGGGATTTATGTTTGTATTAAAATTTTAAATAATTTGTTATGCATATATATAAACATCTAACGTGAAGATGAACTATATTTTGATAAATTTTTATCTTTATTTATATAAAAATCAAAATATTGTCTAAAACAGATGATTTTCCATCCAAAAGTCAGATATTATAAATAAAAATAAAATGATGAATTTATATGATAAACAAATCATCTATTTAAATAAAAATGTTTTCCTTTAAAAATGAAGAGTTAAATGGAATAAAGTTATTGATTAGTTTCATAAATTATGGTATTGACTATTTATAAATGATTGTGGTAATTGTTGTAACTAATTTATTAATCAAAATATTCATTTTAATTAGAGATTTGAATATTAATTTTTCGTAAGTAAATGCCACACAACTCTATCCATTATGAGGTATATAAGTATATACTATCATTAGCATACATTGATTATTTAATTGACTATTTGAGATATATAATTATTTTGTCGTTGATTCTACCAATTAAACTTGCATATATAGATATTACAAAATATGGTATTTAAAATTAACATTAAAATTAAGTATCTTAAATTATGGTAATTACCTGATATAATCAACAATCATACATTATAAATAATAAAAATTTATCTTGGTTTGATTCACTCGCTTTTATTATGTTATTTTATGTATCACTTTTGAACGATTCTTTGAAGGGTAAGACATCCTTAGAGGTAAAAATTATAATTTGATGTTTATTTTGTTTGTTTTGTTATAAAATTATATTTGAGAATCACATTGATGAATTTAATTACTGTTGGTTTTTATTTAGTGTTTATTATTATTATATGGAACTATAAAAATAATTCACTATTGAATGATACGAGATTCTATGATATGTTATCTGATTGATTTGTGTTATTTCAATTTTTTTATATGATTTTTATTTTACTTTATTTTTAACATGGTAGTATTATATATAAATTATTATTACTTCAATATAATTTAATTTTTTAAAAGCTTTGATCACTTCTTATATGCAGGTAATAACTAAAGAAATCTTGGCTTGCGACTTGAGAGTACATATTCACCAATTGTTGAAATATATTAATTGATTTTGACTTAGCAATCAAGATAGTGAAAACTTGAAAGGTAATATGTTAGGGAAAATAAATCTGATTTTGGATTTATCTCAAAATGATGCACCATTCATGGTGTTAAGAATAAATATAGTGATTTATTTTGACGTATAAATGTATAAATATAATGGATGAAACTAGAGTTGTATTAGTTTTTTTTTAGTTTTTTTACACTGAATGTTTGAATTATATGTAAATTCACAATATTAATTGTCAATTATTCTTTTGTCAAATCTAAAATAAAAAAATTATTGATATTTGATACATATACTTTTCAATTTTCTTGAAATATAGACATCATTGACCTTTTTTTATATATACATGTTAATATTATTTGTATGTATGTAATAATGATAGATTCAATATTATTAATCGCATAATTAATGATGCATTTAAATATTAATAAAACTCAAATCTATCAGTAGTATCCTCTTTTTTCATCTAACTTATATTAATAAAAAAATTGAACAAATAATAATTGGTATATGCATATAGTATGAGATTTTTAGTTTATTTATTTCTTTAAAATATAGAGAATATTGTTTTAAAATATATAAGGTAAGGTAAGGTTGATTTCTCAAGTTATATTTGGAAAAATATTAATAAATCATAAATATTACCTCAATGTAATATTACACATGTTGATACAATATATTGCATAAGTCAACTATTAAACTTAAATATCATATGATGTATTTCGAAAATTAATTAGCAATTTATACTCATGTAATTCAATTTGATCACATTTTTAATAAATAATATATATAATATGTATTATGTTGATAAATGAATTTTAAAATATTATAATATATATGTAATCTCATGTCGGACTTTTCTTAAAGTACTACATTTTTAGTCAAGGTCAATTATATGTTTTTGTTTCAAAAGTAATCAGTCGTTTTAGTTTGAAAATTTTGATGTATACAAAATAGAACAACATAATAAATATTTTTAATTAAAAAAAAAAGGTTCCAAATTTGTAATGTGTAAGTTTCTTTTTATTTTAGTTATTTTTTTCTTATAAATTTATATTATTAGGTTTGATATAGACATTTTCAATCCCTTTCAACATTTTATAACAATAAAAACTAATAAAAAATATGTAACAAAATTTATTAAATACCGGTTCTAAAAAAAAGTTTTTAGATGTTATTTGATTACATTACAAATACCAATATTAATATTGAATAAGAAATATTACTCTATTTCATTCAATTCTTATATTATATATATATATAAAGATATTATTATATATAAAAATTTATTTACATCGTATTTATATAAAAATATTTTATTTTAAAATTTATCTCCGTGCATCGCACGGGGTAAATACTAGTTTTTAGTAATACAAGCAATGGGATTTTATGTAATTATTCCCATTCATTTAAAAGTAAAAATTCATTTGTTTTAGAATTAGGTTCTTATGCTGGGAGCAGTGATCAAAAAATCCGAAATATCGGCAATATATCGCCGATATTTTGCTCAAATGTTATGTCCAATATAAAAATAGGGTGTTGTTTTTTTTTGTCAAAATGTCGCCGATATATCGATCCGTTTCTGTTGGCATTTCGGTTTCGGTGAGATGTAGGGAGAAAATGACGGGTTTCACCGATATTTCACCGATATATCGACAAAATATCGTTGCATTCATGTGTCGGCAGAATTCATTCAAATGCATTTTTTTTTCATGCATTTTATGATTTGAACTTCAAACTATTATTGGCCACAAAAAACACAATTGCACATCACATCCTCAATGAATATGACATTCGACTCAATGAATATAAGCAATGATTCTCCATACCAACCATCATATCCTCAACCTCAAGGCAGACATACCACATCCGATTGGTGGACTAGTTTACATGAATTTCATTATCCACCAACTCAAATGTCACATGGTTCAAACATGTCTCAACCTAGTCAACCATATTGGGTTAATGAACATTATTCGATCCAGGGACATGCGGTTGGAAGAGATAGAGAAACATATGAATGACATATTTATGATTACACTCAAAATTGATCTAATATGGTGAGTTGGTATCAATATTGTTTAAATCAAGATAGCATGTCATCTCATTCATTTGAACCTCATAGGAGTTCATGCTATTATTAGTTCATAAAGAAATTTTGTACAAAATTTCTCATATTATCACTCTATATATTAGTTTATCTCTCATTTTGTTGTAATTATATCTTTTTATTTGAAATCTTAACTTCTATTTATGTATAAATGTCAGTTATAACATTATGTAAATTACCAGATATATTTTCTAATTTTTTACAATATTTCCATGATTTTTTTAAAAATTACAGATATTTCCACCGAAACCGATATATGCACCGATATTTCGATAAATTTAAGGTACCGATACATACACCGAAACCGATATTTTCGTCCTTGGCTGGGAGGCATTAACCCTGAACCCAAATCAAAATCTTACACAAATAAAATTCAAATAAGTGATCTATATATATGAACACACACTTGAATTTACAATAGAAAAGAGCAAAAATAAAGCAAGATTTAACTAGGATCGACAACCAAATCACATGTTAGGGCAAAGAAAAGTCATGTTCATTGTGTAGAGCAGAATGGAGTGAAAGCATACCATTGGTATATTGCTTTCTCACCTTCTTATACTTTTCGAGCAGCATTTTGTAACGTTGTTCCACGGCCTCAAACTCTACTTCATTACAGAAGTTAGACTTAACCTGTCTGAAAGCAGCTTCTGCTATATCCTTATGCTCAGTCAATAGAGCAATAAGGTACCTGCTATCTGCTGATGAATTTCTCAAACTCTGTGATCTCTTCGTTTCTTCTTCGAGGTACTTCATCCATCTTATGTGTACGAGAGGATCTTCATTTTTCTGTAGAGCTGCTTCGAAATGTGAAGCTGCATCTGCAAATCTTGACTCACTGGTGATCCTACTGATCAAGTGGTCAAAAGTTCTTCTCTGGTCTTTATGAAGCCAATCTCTGGTGTCTGAAGACAATGACGTGGCACCAACCAAGCAAGCCTTCCGAAATGCAGGATCAAGATTTCCCATCAACTTTATAGCAATATGCAATAGTAGGGAAGATGCCGAATATGGATTCCCTTGAACAGAACCCTCGGATTTGTACGCTAATGATTTCTGTTTTTTGTCCCAAGTGTACAGCGCAACTTGAAGAAAACCTTCCCACCTGTATGGCATTATAGTTAGACCTGGTAATATGAATTAATTTAAATTGTTGCCTATGACTGTATTTAATGATGTATTGAAAAGGACTAACTCGAATGGAGGCTCAATTTCAATAGCCAGAGTCAAATGCAGGGAGAATCCAGTTGAGTTGTTTGCATCTTCATCATCATCTACAACGGCTCTTGCCTCATGTGGAAAGCCTCTTGGAATATATAAAACATCACCTTCTTTCAGCAGAATCTGAAGGCGTTCATGTGCCTCATGACTTTCATCCTCCTTATCGTTCGAGCTATTAGTAGATTCATATAAGCGAGGCAACTGGATATCTGGGCAAGGAAATATTGTCCATCTTTTCACACCAATAAGCTGGCATACAAAGACACAGTGGTCATCGCTGTGACGAGCCAAGCCTTGTGAATTAGATGGTGTCAGGTACATATTAACACCAGCTGAAGGCTGCCCAAACAGAGATGCCAACCAATCTGCAATTGTAGCAATAGTTTGATAGCGAAATTCCATACCACGTAGAGCAATTGAGTAACCGTCCTTAAATGCTTCTTCACATTTCAATATATCGTTAATACTAAGAATATGAGGACCCAAAGAGACGCTAGAGTTGAACTGCTCCTGAAAATAATGCAACTCTCTTCCTCCACACTCTGTTTTTACAACACGAATATCCTCACCGCAGATCACTGGGTAACCAAGATGATTCTTAATCTCCTCAATGACATAAAGAATATCTAGTTCATCTGATACAGTTGCTGGACAGGAAGTAATGCATTTTAGTATGGATGGAAGAACAGAAGGTATCATCTCTATTGAACCAAGATACTGAAGAAAGGGACTGAATATACCATCCTGCCTTAATGAAGCCTTTGATGCATTCCTTATAATCATAGGAGATGTCTCCCAAACATCAGATAAAAACGGTTTAATACCATCTTCCCCCAAATCAAAAATATCTTTCTTAATATGTCCATAATCTATGGATTCTTGGTGCTGTCCATAGTTAACTGATAGCCTGAAAATACTTTCGACCAAATTATTAGTTCTGATGTTACTTACACCGAACTCGTTTCCCTCATTACATCTTGAAGAGCTACTACATAACGTCTGTTTATACGCTTGTTCCCATAGGCCTTTTAGAAACGCTAATAAAAAATCAGAAAGGTCTGTTGGTAAACACAGTAGCTGTTCAATGGTACTGGAGTTAATAAGAGCAATAGCTCCTTGAAGAAGCAAATTTGGAAACTTATCCTCCTCCAACCATGTCATGTCAGTAGTTGGAGATTTAGATTCCTGTATGAAGCATAGACTAATAGATGTTCAGTCTGAGGAAATGACATAATCGACAAAAACAGCCTCATGCAAGCATTCAATAGATTAAAACTATCCTTAGCATGCACCACATAAATTCTGTCAACATCTTGAAGAGGCATTGTATCAGCTATCACATTGACAAGAATATGACAATAGAATTTCAAAGGCAAATTTATGTTTTTATGCCAATAACTTCACCATTTTGAATGACACAATCACTAGAGAGTTACATAATCAATAAATCATGATTCCTCACAAAATGAATTGAAGAAAGATACTTACACAAGATCATCAATCGCATTGAACTCAAGCAGCCTCTGCCGTCCAATCGAAGCCGTGGACAAATCCAACACCGCATTGCAAGCAGCCATTGCAATTTGCTTTTCCGAGCTCCGTAACAGTGAGATTAAGCTCTTCACTGTTTCATCTTCCATGGCAATATGCTCATTCATCTCCAACGATGCTAGCGACACGGCACCTATAATCTTTGCACTTTTACACACAATTTCAGCACAACTGTCGCAAAAAAAAAAAAAAAGACAAATCAATCCATAAAACAATCCACAGATTATGAAGAACAAAATACACTAAATTACAGAAAATTAAGATAATAATTACTCGGATTTAAGAAGCGACGGAAGCAAAGCGAGGATTGGGGACAAGTGGAAATGGGGAAGAAATATATATATTTTGCTCAAGCATTTCCTGATTAGGGCTTTTCTATCACAAGATTCCGAACAAATCGCGGCTAAAATTAAAGGGAAAACAGTTTTCCGATGTAGTGTGCTTCTCCTCTTCATCGTGAATCTTCTTCTTCTTCTTCTTCTCTTCATCTTCTATCTTCCATAGTCGCTTTCTCAGCCTCTGCAAATTGTAATCTTTATGAATTGGGCCCAGAGCGTTATAACTACGGGCCTCATGATCTTTGTAATTAGTCAACCCTTGATTTTGGGCCTATAAAATTGGGCTGCAAACATGAAGCCCAAACCTCACTTGTAATTTGACACTATTATTTTGTAGGAAAATTGGAATTCTTTTGCCACTTTACTTCCTATTTTGTTGCTTTTTCATCTTCTAAACTTGCTCAATATTTGGGTGGACACCCACTTTATTAAATCCAAATTCCAACAATTTATAATAATAAAATAATATGAATGAGAATAGTAATAAAAATGCCATCTTTTACCCTTTTGACATGGAAATATGAAGCAAAGATTTGCCAGCACAGAATAGGCAAAAAATCTGATACACAAGAATTGAAGATGTAGTTCTAATCAGACAAACTAAAAGATGTAGTTAATAAAACTAAGATATAGTTCTAAGTTACAAAAATATATGTATATCAAGTTCTAGCTAAGGCCCAATGCTAACTAACGGTCATCAGATATAGTCTCTTCCGAAGAAGCATCACTTGGGATGATGATCAAGTCATCCTCCTTACCTGGCTGCTTGTTCTTCATTCGAGTTTTTCCATGTCGTACAACTGAGTTCGAGCAACGATTGTGTGGCTCACTTCTTCTTTGACCAGAGGTGTATCTGTGACTCAACCATGGTTGGTTAAGAGACCCGACTCCAGAGTGGCCAACAGACTGGTCTGTGTCAGACACTGCTTGTTTTAGCCAGTGTGGCAAACTTCCCTTCATCAGACTAGATCCAGATGAAGATTCATTTGATGAATAGACACCTGGCCTTTGAAGTTGCCTGTTTTTGTTGTTATTCATGAAATGGAGAGAGGGTTGTTCCTGGACATTGCCAAGGGAGAGGTGAACTTGAACTTCGTCTTGAGGAGTTGTGTATTTTAGCTGAGAAAGGGGGATGTTGCAGAAAAGCTGGGACTGTTCTTCTTGCCACCTGTCAGCCAAGTCCCAAGGCATTTTCCATGGTGAGAAGTTGAGTCTGCAATCCCTTAGTATAGTGTCCCAGTTACCTCGTCCATGTCTTCTCACACCGATCCAGAGAGAATCCAGCTCCTCGTCAGACCAGGTGGTTGGATAGTCGAACTTGTCCAAGAACCTGACTCTGTTATCTAGCATCATCTTGTGTCTTGAAAATGACTGTGTTCGGTCTGAAGAATGCTGGAGAAAATCGTGAAAAGGTTGTCTTGGTTGTGTTTGAACATTGAGCCAATGCAGAGCTAAACCATGGAAGCTTGATGGCTGGAATTGGCTCACTTTTTCCGAGTCATTAAATAACTGAAATTCGTGCTAAGATTTCAGAAATCACCAAAATAATAACTTGAAACGAGCTTTTTGAGTCATTGAACAAGAATGTTGTCATGCAGTTTACCTGAATAGTATCACTTTTGGACATTAACTCAGGTTGAGGATCCATGATTGACTTTCCCTTGTCATGAACAGCTTGCAAAGTTGGGATTTTCTCCTTTAATTTATCAGTTGAGCCCAAAGAATCGTTAAGAACTTCAGAACAGTCAAGTGGTCGATTGCAGTCAATATCACGATGACCTGCAGTATCACAATGGTATAAGATCCAAAATAGAGCCAGAAAAAAGAAAGAAAAAGAAAAACAGGCAGAAATTTTTTTACATTTTAGATCTTCCTCTGACAAGCTTTGAGGTTTCACATCTATGTAGAGATTATCTTGCACATCCATGGCATTTTTAGCTTCTCCATGTGGTGGATTATCTGTATGCATGACCCTGTAATAACTGATTCATATCAATATCATAACACACAACGTAATGTAAAGACAACATGCTGTCTGAACGTACGTTGCAGTGACTGGAGATGGGACAGAAAGAGGACATGATTTATCAACATTCTTGGGAGGTATCTGCCAGATAAGCAAACTCATAAGCATCATGTATATTGTGTGGAATTAAGTTTGTAAAACATGAACACATACAATAAACATTGGAGGGAACATAATAAAAATTAAAAAAACTTCAGATATGCAGACACAAAAAAGAAATAAAACAAATATATGTTCGTTTACAAAAGATTAAGTACCTTTTCTTCATCATCAGGTAAGGAATTAGCCAAGTTAACCTTCTCATCCTTGAGATCCACTGAACAACGTGTTTCAGATTGAGAGGCAATATCAAGTCCAGCAGTATTCCTATTCCGCTTCGATCTTCGAGAGAATGTAATTAATGTTGGGATTAACTTGCTCTTGGTACCTAAATAATTGCATGAGCTACTACTGTACTGATCTTTATTAAGTTTGTTTGTTTCCTCCAAGGTAAATGTTCCTAAAGTAGACGAGCCCTCCATCTGACGGCTACAATTTATTTCATCACATGTTTTCAACTGAGTCTCAGTCGGTTTTTCTTCATCGATAGATTGACCAGATAAATCAATCTGGCATCTTTCTCCAGGAATTCCGTCTAAAAGCATTTCCGAATTTGTAGCATGCTTCTGTGCAAAAAAAAAGGTATATAATTTAGGGCATGCCATCTTGGTTCACCAACAATCCAAAAAACATGGCCATCAATCGAATTCTGCTAAGAAAGTAAGAAAGGGTGCACACTCATTCACATTGATGTTCTTGGTTATGAACACTTAACTTGAAAATAAAATCGACACTCCATGAGAAAGCAATTTGGTGAAAGTATATGAAAGCTAGAAAGAGCATGCTGATAATGGAAAAGACACGTGGCCTAATCGGCCTACTTTACATTTTTCATCAATATTTACTATTCTGCAAAAAAATTAGAACTGGGGTTAGTCTTCTTTCTTTGTTGTTTTTTAAATGCTTGATTCTTTACTTCAATATTACAGGCTTGTCCTCGAAGTGGGTAACATGCCCTAGCATGTCATGATCTGCTTTCTAACTAACGAGCGATTATAACCTATTGAAGAGACTGGCCACTCTACACTTCTCACATCATTACATTGTGGAAGATAATCACGATAGTGCAACCAATATATATTCCACTGAACAAAAGATATATGAGCATCTTATCCTGTGAATCTTATGGAACCCAGTAAAGGGAATATGGGCAATAGCCACAAGAAGTTAGAGCAACTACGATTTCCAGGTTCCAGGAATCTACAGGTCATAAAGCAAGAAAAACAGGATAAAACTACCAATAAAGTGTGCTACACTATGAAATGGATATAAATCTTTGACTGATTTATGTAAACTTAAAATTTGTTCAAATGAAATCTCACCCCAAGTTCCGGGTCCTTGTTCTGCAATGAATAATCTTCGATTGGCCCCTCATGCTTGTCAAAAACAGCTGAGGTTTTCGACTTTGAGATCTCCAAGGGCGTATCAGAATGCAGATTTAGATGAGGATGATCACTTCTTGAGAATAGCCTCTTCCTCTTGTATGTTACCACTACTTTACTACCCATTATTTATGCTTACAACGTCCAAAAAACTGCTACTACCATCTCTATAAAACAAAGGAAAAGAACTCGTAAAGGTGCATCAATAACTTTAGAGTACTTACAATGTTTCTTATTCGAAAAAAAACACCATAAATGGGAGGCAGTGTTATGCAAGAACCATCAGAATGCCTCTTCCATGTTTGCAAACAAGAACACTAGACCAAAGTTGATAACCCCATTTACAATTTTTATCTGTGTAAAAAAGTAAAGTTTCTCAGCAAAATCGAACTACTGAAACATTCTTAATTGATAACATAGTATAGAACAATTGCAAGAATTTCAAGAATTAATTATTTTCCTCAAGCTTCAAGAAAACCTACAAGTAATTCAAGTTCAGAACATTCACACAGCATTTATTTCAAAAAGCAATGAACTTTATCATCATCTCAACAAACCCACTTCAGAACAGCTTGATAACATCCCAAAAACACAGAAATCAATGAAACCCATATCAAAAGAACTCGAAAAAACAGCAAACACCACATATCCTCGGAACAAGAAAACCTATATAGCAGAATTTCGCACATGGGCAAACAGACAACCCATTCAATAACGAAAGAAACAGTCGAAAAAAGAAAATGAATTCAAAACCATTACCAGCGGGGGAGGAAGCTCGGATAGAAAGTGTTTTCTGTTTGCTTGTCTCGAAGAGTGTAGACAGAGAGTGAGAGAGAGAGAGAGAGAGGTTGGGAGGGAATTAAACAAGGCATTAAATATTGATGATGAGAGAGAAAAAGAAAAGAGAGAGAGTAGGATTTGACTAGTGAGAGAGAAAGCAGTGAATGGTGTAATGGGAAAATTGTGTGTATTTACTATACTTCATCGTAATCCAGCGAAGCACATTGGTTGTGGCGTGGGGTCCACCGCCATTGTTGTTCCTTTCCTCTTTTGCTTTTGGTGTTTTTGTTCCTTTTCTTTCCTCGATTCTCGTACGTTTGGAGCCTCCCATGGAATGAGAGAGAGTGTGAATCCATCAGAACGCGGCTGTACCGACCCACTACTGTGCGCCCTCATCTGCTCTGCTGCGACGCACCCTTCTTTGGATTGTTAGGCATATAAGCTAGCTAATATTACGCTACTTTCAAACTTCTCCCGCCCCCTTCTGAATATATACAATAATTTTTGTTGTAATTGTAAAAAAAATCACGATTTTTTCAAAAATTACAAATTTATCTCTAATTTTTCAATAATTACAAAAAAAAATTATAACATTTATTCACTATTACAATTTAGGGAACATTTCTATTTTCTGATGATCGGAGTTCACATGTCCGGTAAACATGTTACATTGGATGACATGTCATTGCCAACAAAAAAATAATAAATATCAAATTGTAAAATAAAATCACCACCTTTCCAAAATTGTAATTTAATCAATTAATCCTAACTTTTATATAGCAAAAAGAATCACAATCACAAAATTGTAATTTAATACTAAATTTTGGTAAAACAAGTCACAAGTTTCATCTATTATTACAATTCGAATTTATATATTTATAATGTACAAAAATAAAGGAATTGTGTTTGAAAATTGCACTTTCGATTTTGAAAATTAATCATTGAGGTGATGTTTGAATTTAGATTTTAAATTTATTTGGCTTGCAAATACTAAAATTGCTTGCAAATATAAAATTATATTAATCCTCTTCCATTTGGATTCAAATTGTTCGATTTAGTTTTGAATGAACATTGATTTAAATGGTAGATAATCAGTAACTTGATTAATAACAATCAAATTTATAAATATGTTTGTGTATATATTCACATGTATATATATATATATTTCAAAATACGTGAAATCTATATTCTATATTAACTCTAAGGAGTTAGTCTCCTGTACAACTGGCATACATACAATTCGGGTCAGGTTCGGGTCGACCCGAATCCGTGTACTTTTTTTAATTGTTTTTCTGAATTTTTTTTTATTTTCAAACTGTTACTTTTATGTTATATGAGTATGACATTTATTTATAAATTAAATGACCTTTATATACTCTAACTTAGAAAAAAAAAGAAATTTAGCAAAATTTGTACATATTTACCTTTATGTAATATTAGTTGCACATATCCTCATCCTAAAAATGCACTGAATTTTGAAAACTTCCATTTTTTTCAAAGTTATAGTTCATAAAGGTCATAATATTTGTACATAAATGTCACAAAAATTGTACCTAAAGGTTACAACAATACAACATAAAGATCTCAATTTGAAGCGAAAAACCTGAAAATCATCATTTTTTTCTAAGTTACTGAAAATGAAGGTCATAACATTTATATATAAAGGTCACACTTATATAATATAATGGTTGCATCATTGCAACATAAAGGTAACAGTCTGAAGCGAAAAAAAAAAAAAACTCAGGTTCGCGGATCCGAGTCGGGTCGCCTCAGTTGCACCAATCCAAATTTGTGCACCTGGTGCATTTGCGTAGCTCTAATCAAATAATATGTAAAATTTATATTTTTAATTCCACTAAAATTAGAAAAAAAATCTATATTTTCATGAGACGTGATCAAGGAGACTTCATACAAACAAATCCGGATCTTAATTGTTAATTAACAGAAAGGTATGACAAAAAAAAAACATTTTTGAAACGAAACTAAGACACGCAATAGATGATGTTAATACAATTTTTTATTATTACAATTCGAATTTCTATAATTAAAACAAATGAAAGTTGTGACTTGTTTGGCTAATTATATATAAAAAATTGGTATTAAATTACATTTTTGTGATTGTGACTTTTTTCGCAGTTATGATTAAATTGCAATTTTGGAAATGTGGTGATTTTATTTTGTAATTTGATTTTTTTTTTTTTTTTGTGTTGGCAATGACATGCCATGCAACATAGCATGTGATGTGGCATCTTTGTCGGACATATGGACTCCAGTCACTGGAAAATAAAATGTGGCCTAAATTGCAACGGTTAATAAAGGTTGTGATTTTTTATTTTTTTTGCAGTTATTGAAAAATGAGGATAAATTTACAATTTTGGAAAAAGTCGTGATTTTTTTTGCAATTACGTCTAAAAGTTATTGTGTTGAGAAAGTTTATGAGCTTGACATGTGGCATAAGTTGTCTTTATTTTACACTAGTAGTGCTCACGAGCGATGCGCGGCTTGTTGTAATCTAATAATTTTTATTGTTGATGATATAGTATAATGATATCATTTAAAAATAATATTTATATTACTTTGAATGTCTGTATTAATAAAAATGTTTTATATTGTCAACTTTTATAAATAATTGTATTTTATAAAATTTTAAACTTTTCCTATCTTTTTTTCTTTTTCTCTTTTTTAATATCTTCCTTTTATTGTAATGCTAAACAGTTCTTCTATTTTGTAATGCAACTATTTATTAATAGATTTGGATAAATATGGTGATAATCATATTAGTGATGTAATATTTTATTAAATCTGAAAAAAAAATCATCTTGGTTTTTCTTCTTATGTTCATCTCTAAATTTTGTTCTTCTTTTGATATTCATGTTAGTTTATACTCATTAAGTGATAATTGTTAAATATGCATTTCTTATTTAGTACAATGGTTTCCATCTTGATTTTTCTTCCTATTTCCATCACTAATTTTTTTTATTCTTTTGATATTTCTAATCTTCATTTAATGCTAGTTCATCATCATTAATTGAAAGTTGTTATAGATGCATTGCATGCATAGTACAATGACTTCCATATCAATTTTTATTCTTATTTCAATCACTATTTTTTTTCTTTTTATATTTTTAACCTGCACTTCATGTTAGCTTATCCTCATTAAGTGAGAGTTGTTATATATGCAATGTTTTAATAGTACAATGACTTCCATCTTTATTTTCTTCTTATTTCCGTCACTATTTTTTTCTTCTTATTTTGATAATTTTCGCCTACATTTCATGCTAGATCATTCGCATTAAGTGAGTGTTGTTGAATGAATAAACATTACTTATATAAGACAATAGTAAGTGAGAGTTGTTGAATCAGTAAGGATTGTTTATATAGGACAATGGATTGTACAGAAAACTTGATTTTAATGGTTTATGGTGGAAGCTTTATTTAAAATTATTAAATAAATTAACAAAATCAAAATGAAAAAAATGCAAAAAAATAAAATAAAATAACGCATCATCAAAATGATATGACATTTTTAGGAGGGAAAATGACAAATGTGTAAATTTCACCAACTATTTCATCTTTAAATAGAGTAACACTTGTGTGTTATCGGGGTACGGTGCCCCCAACTTGACTATCATATGGTCTTACATATATACGCTACATGTATCACATGTATACACGTGATACCTGCAGAGTATGTGTGTAACACCAAAAAAACATAATATCATAAGAGTATATATATAACACCTAACTCCGTACCCCTATACACCCAGGGATATATAAGTTTTTGGCCTTTATTTATAGTATAGATATAGATAATAATTTGTTTTTCTTTTTAATGTTTTGTCTTATTTTATTAATTTCCACAATGGGGCGCGAATTGGTCATTTTTGGGCCCATGGTTTGACTGACAGAAAGGAATCATGTGGGAAATATATTGGGCCTATAAAAGGAGTGGATCTGGGCCAACATCTTTTAGCCTACACACTTGTCCTTGGAAAATATTCTTAATTAAGTTGGATCGAATCAAAAGACTTGGGTGATGGATAAAATAGATGTGTATATTATCCATTTATTCATCAATTTGTTATTGAATGAGAAGGTTAGTTACAAGAACATTACATGAATTTTAATTTGAAACGAATCTTATTTTTTTCGTAATGATATTTGTTTTTTGAATGGAGAGAGTACTAACTATAATAAAAACCAGAATAACATATTAAGTTTTTTAATAGTGATTTATTTTTTGTTCTTTATATGATTTTTATCTGGGGGTTGGAAGACAACATTCGATTCTTCTTAGAGAATTATATTTGTTTTTATTATATTTAAGGACATTAAACGTAATTTATGGTAGTATTAAAAAATAGCTAACATGTTGTATTTAAAAGGGGCTATATTAAATAGTTGAGGTGTATAAATAAAAGATGGGGTATTAACCCCCCAACGGGCCCACCCATTAAAAAATCTCAAAGTTTCAATTTAATATTTCCGTATCTTTATATATATAAAAACACAAACATTTCCTCAAATAGTATGTTAAAAGTTTTCCGCCAAAAACATCCTGCCAAAATTGGAAATGATTTTTTTATTAAAATAAATGTTAAATGATAAATAATAAATCATGATTGATGATAATATACTTAAGGAAGTGATATGATATAATAAAATTACCATATTTGTCAATATGGTAAGTCAACTTTAATTATCAATTTCTATTCATATATTTATGATATCATTTAGCAATGTATGTATACATATATATATATATATATATGTGATCTACATCATATAATATCATAATTATAATATCATATAAATAATAAAACAATTATTCATTCGATGTTAATATATATTTATATATAATTTAATATGCATGTAAATATATACATAAAATATATTTATTATATAATTCTTATCATTACAAAATATTATAATATATAAAAAGATAACCAAAATATAGATACAATTTTATATAATTTTGTTGACGTATAAAACATAATTGTTATATAAAGGAGTAGATATATAAAAATTAATTTGCCACTTGATAACCAAATCTACATAAAACATAAAGTCAACAATTAAATAATTCTAAATATAAAAATTAAAAGATATATTGTAATAATATATCATATAGAAAGAAATTAAAGAACTCCACTTGATTTGATAATAAATCATATGTAATAATAAAATGAATATCATATTTAATTAATTATGATATTAATATTCTATAATGTGACATTATCTTTAAATAATTTTTCCACCCAAAAGTTGTTTTGATATTTATGGAAAAGATATAAATCATATGTAATAATAAAATGAATATCATATTTAATTAATTATGATATTAATATTCTATAATGTGACATTATCTTTAAATAATTTTTCCACCCAAAAGTTGTTTTGATATTTATGGAAAAGATATAATGTTTATCCATTAAATAAAAAAGTCAATTGCCTCATTAATCTTCTATATATAAGGATGAATATTATTACAAATTAGGGAAGAAAAAAATAAATTATTGTCATTAGCTATCCTTATTCTATTTAATACGTTTCAATTTTATAAAAATGTTAATTTAATATGTTTCAATTTAAAAAATGTTAAATTATTTTATAGATGCAAATTAAATTAATGATTTTTCATCTAAGCATTCCATATGATTTTATATAAAAATTTCTTAATGACTTATACATCAAGTTATTTGACATCGATTACATATAAATATTGGTTTGTTTCAAAATTAATATAATTTGAAATGTCATTTTAAAAATATAATAGATGTTGATGCTATCGTTTTCATCCATTAAAATACAAATAAGTCCCTACTAAATTTCACTATTAAAATTGAATATACAATAATATGAGCAAACAAATAAGATTGTGATATTATCTTGATCTTGATTTTATATACTATATATATTGAACAGGATTTTCTATTTTGTAAATAATAAAATTCAATAAAAATAATATTTAATGTATAACATAATGTAATATAATAAAACGTTTTGATTTTATCAATAAACACATTGATTGTGAATGATGTGATTTGATTTCATGTATAGGAATTAAGTAGAAACTGAACATTTATTTGCAATCATTATAATTAATGGGAAAAAAATATATAAATTAGGAAGCAGCTAAATTTATGACATACAAAATGCACTAATTTCATATCTAATGATCAAATTATGCACTATAAATATGAGAGAAAAAACTTAGAATTGACTCACACTTTCTCTTTAATTTCTCAAATTCTGCAATACAAATCTTTTGATTTCATGGTGCTCATGGGATTGTGTTTTTTTTTTTTTTCCTTTTTTGGTTTTTATTTTATTTGGTTATGATTTTTATTTGATTTACATCATATAGTTTGGATGGATGGTTAATAATTTTTTGACTTTATCAATCATTTCTTAACGATTAAAGTTCCTATCGTTATTCATATTTGAAGATGAATGTTTTATTTATTGGTATTGCATATGGATTATTATTAATGTAATTTTTGTTTTTTGTGTTTTTTTTACTTTATGCAGGAATTTCGTGAAGAAACCTGAATGAAAACTTACATGGAAAAGTGATAAAGAAGACTATAAATTTACATTACAAGGTATATTGTTTTTTTTTTCTTTTGGGTTAGAAATAATTGGAAATTAATCATATATTTTGTTTTTATATATCTTTTATGTTTTTGAGATTTTTATCATAGAATTTATTTGTTTTAAAGATAACATGCTTAAAAGTAGTTAGTTGAATTATTTCTTCCATCTTATATAGAACATAGCTTTCATGTTGTGATTTGTTTACGTAAACATTATTCCTTTATCTTGAATAGTGTACTTGAAATGTGATAATTTCTATAGAATTTATATCCATTTTATTTATATATAAACTAAGTTTAAAATTACAATATCTTATTTTATTACCGTACCTAGAGATTATCTCCAACAATTAAATATTTAAAATATATAATTTATAAATTACTTAATTTCATTATATTACATTTGTATATACTTTTTTTTTCCAAATCTCAAATACAAACATTATAATTGTATTTTATAAAATTTTATCTCGTGCATCGCACGGGTACAAAACTAGTATAATTTAATAGAAGTCCACCATATTTATTTTATTTTTTTGGAAAAAGAAGTAATTTAGAAAAGATAAACTCCTAAACAGACAACCAAGACCTGTACCATGAGAATTGTTTTTTTTTTAGTTATTTAAGCGTTAATGTAAATTTACAGTTTTGTCCGGATTTTAGTATTATTAAATAGAGTGACACTTGTGTGCCAGTGCCCCCAAAATTATAATCATAATTTACTTTATAATACATATATACTTTATATGTATCATATATATACTTTTCAGGTATCATATGAATACCCTTATATGCATATGGTACCTGTAGAGTATATGTATAACACTGAGAAACGTAACACTTGTAGAGTATATATATATAACACCTGAATAACATGTATATAACACCTAGATCCATGCCTTATGTGCCCTAAGGTATATAAGTTTCTGCCTATTAAATAATAATAAATTTGGGCATTACATTGTCAAGAACAAGCTTGGACGTGAACAATAAACAATAATTATATTATGTCTGATTATGATATGTTCAAGTTGGGAATATCTGTGGATCAAGCTAGACACCAATTCTTGTAAATAAGGGTTACGATACGTTCAAGTCGGAAACATCCACCGTATTTCATTGAAAATTTGACTCTTTACAAGTATGGACTTACATAATTTGAGTATCTAGTCCACATAGAATTTGAATTTGCGTTATCAGAAAATTTTGTATGGATAACTATAAATTTTACCTACTCTCCACATCATCATAAACTTTTATGTGACGACGGAAAGATGAAGTTATTATCCTCACATTAAATTGACATAGGATTGGATATGAGATTTCCAGAATTAAAATCAATTATTTTATGATTATACATGAATGTATCTCATAATTAAGTATATGTTTCAACATTTTGAAGATATACTATATCAATATATGCAATATAAATTATGTATATGAAGAATTTGGCTCAAAATTCAAATTGGGTCAAGATCCATATAATAATTATATTAAAACACTAATTATATGAATTAAACTGCTATTTTATTCATTTACACGTGAATAAGAAAATGTAATTGTATGTGTTTAGCCTTTAGGTAAACTTTACTTTGAAAAAACTAAAAATTATTCTACTTGGTAAAAGATGAACTTATCATTCTATAGCAGAATTAATTTCCCAATTTTTAAAAAAATATGAGATTCAACTTGATTTTTATATTAATTTAATCCAAATTCATTTTAATGAAATATATTACACAATGAATCCGAATACCATCGTGTATATATATATATATATATAGTATAGAGTACGTACATTATACATGGAGGACAATTTCTTAAATCAAAAATATTAAATTGTTATTAAGATTTTAAATAATAATATTTTATAAATATATACTATATAGTAAATTATAATTCTAATATAATAGAGTTCTACCTAGTCATAATAGAATTTTATAAGATTTTGGTTTAAAATTCCAGTGTAAATTTTTTTAAAGATAAATTACTAATATAATTTTAAATATAATTTTTCATAAGGATATATTAGACATATCATATTTTTTAAGAAAAAAAAAATACATACTTCTATATAGAGGTAATACATAAATAAATACATATTTCTACCTAGCATTATATATCACACGAGTCATGGCATGGAACAAAGTCCCTTTCCAACCCTTAAATTTAAATATTAACTTCACAAATCCAAATCAATAAATCAAGCATTTGAATTCAAACAAGAAATTAGAAAACTTTTTTCTGAAATAAGTCAACAAAACATAGCCACAAAAGAAAAGAATTAACTTTATAATCTCTCTTTTAGAATTCAAAGAGACCACCTATATTATATAATGACAACAACAATAATGATAACAAATATTGAAAAAAAAAAAAAAACTAAGGTAGTGGACCCCACCATGCATCCTCCATTCTCGCACACAGGGCCCCACTCCCAATTCACAGCAAAGCCATGGCAGCTAAGCAAGAGCATCTTTGCCTTGGCTACCCAATAAGAAAATCTTTGAGCCCTCTATTATGCCTTTGTGGACATCCATGACCATGAATGATGGCCGGTGACCGACCCTCTCTCTCTCTCTCATCGCCTCAATTAGTAAGTTTTTAGTCAGCAATTTTGTCCATCAGCCCTTTTTTGAAGCTTTTTTGTGTTTTCTTCATTTCTCTGAGATTTATCAGTGAGCAAGAGGGGTTTTTTTTTTTTGTAGGTTTTAATTAATTATGGTTAAAAATGGTTTCTTTACAGTTCACTTGTGTTACCGTTTTGAGAAAGGGGTCTTCTTTTTTTAGCTGCTGTTAGTGATAGGCACGCCTGTCAGGCAACGCATCATCATTCCCTCCACCCTCCTTTCCTTTCTCCTTCTCTTTCTCTCTCCTCACAAACACAGATACACAACCCCAACTTTACTCTCTCTCTCTCTCTCTCTCTCACATCAGGAAATTCCCTGTCTCTTGAGATTCTTTTGGTTTTTCATCTTCTCTTGACAACCCACCTTTTTTTTGGGAAATCTGGGCAGGTTTGTTTTGGTTGAGTAAGCTTATTAGTTGTGTTGATTAGATTGGATCTGTTTGGTTTATTTCACGTGGGCGCGAAGAATATTACCATTGACGAATAGAAAAGGTAATTAGAAGCTTAATTGGAATTCCCTGCTTTTTATCTGCTTCTCTGTTTCTTAAGTTCATCTGTTGATTTAAATGCTACTTCGATGAAATAATTTTATATTCGAATGTTGGGGCTTGTGCTTGGATTGGTGCGTTTTAATTGATTAAATTGAGTCTTGATGATCAGTGAAGTAGCCTTTGCACATGAATCAGAACGATGCATCAAAAAATGTAGTCTTTCAGGTTCATTATAGTTGACTAGTTGTATTGTTTGGTGCAATCGGCACTGAAAGATTATCTTTATTGAATAAGTGAGCGTGGATGTCAAGATTAGGGAGCTGAGTGGAACTCCGCACTTTAAGGATGTGCATTGGTGAATGACAAACTTAGCAATTGAGAGAAGTCTTCTGATGTCAGCTCTATTATGACTCTGCTTTGTCTTTTTTATGGGAGTCCAGAAATTTGATTTGTTTATTTATTTAGCTGAAGGCCATTTGTGATTCTAATGAAGGGTGGAATGAAGTAGTTATCCCTTCCTACATGTATGGATCAAACTTGATCGGAGGTTTTGTTAGCTACAGTTTTTGACGTATGGGATCTTTCTGGAAATTTGTCAGTATAGATGGTCCATTAAGTATGGAGTCAAGTTTATAAGAAGTATAATCAGTCGATAAAGTTCCTGATTGTGCTATGTATTTGTGCGTGCCAATTGCAATCGCAAAAGCAAACCAGAAGGTAGAATTTTTTGGCCTGAGAAAAGCAAGCTTTGGTTAGAGTTTGCCTTCTTTAATGTGGGATTTATGGCTGTATGACAAACTGAGTGAGAAGCACAAGCCTGGATAAGTTTTGATTCTTTTGAATACTTCACAGCTGAGGAGAATGCATAGTGGAACGTACCCGGTTAATGCAAGAAGGGATTGAAGCTTGGAGAAAATTTACAAGGCTATTCAGTTGGATTAAGACCACAGTTTTGGTGTATTTAAGTTGCTTTATATTAACCACTAGTTTGATATTACATTTGCTTTTAGGGTGAGCATTTGGAATTTATTTTGATAATCACATGGGGAGAGCTCTAGTTTGCATGAAAAGTTTGGATGGGAGGTTGGCTTGGAAGTATGCTAAAAAGAATATTCCCATGTGTTTTTGCAAGTGCTAAGGGCTGTGTTTGCATAGGTTATTCCTAAAAATTATTTTCGTCATAAGTCGTCATGAAGAGAAATTCAGAATTACCAATCTTTGAACGTAAATTTTTTGCTTTGGGAGAATGTTTTGGGGGAAGAACTTGGATTTTAGTTTATTGGACTTTGTGATGTATTAGATAGAAAACGTGTAAAAAATAGTGATTTTGCCTGGTTGGGTTTTGAGGAAAAGAATTGGTTATGCAATAAACAAAGACAGATCCGCCGTCATGTAACATTGCCACCCTGTGCGTTAGCTTTTTGTCTGGCCTTTCTAAGCTGTTGTTTTGATCAATCAAGCTCTATGTTACATGAAATCATGTTTTCATAAGGCAGTTTATCATGTTTTCTGTTTCTTTAACTTGGGTAGTCTTCCTGGCTCCTGCATTTTGGTGTTTTCTTTATTTATTATTTAATCAATGATTAAGGGCAGTTTTTCTAGCCTTTTTCAGGTTAAATTTGATTGTGTACAATCTTATAGAAATTGTCGGGACACGATGGCTGTTTCAATGAAAAATTTGGATCCAGCTTTTCAGGGGGCCGGACAGAAGGCGTATCCTCTTTAGACATTGCAAATATTTTATCAGTATCGGAATTTATTATGATTTGTGCTCTTTTCTGTTCGCATAACTTGTATTCACTACTGTTTGGATACACATTATATCATATTAAATAGAAGTTTAGATTGCACGTTCTACAATGTTAACTAAATATCTTTGGTTGCAATTCCTATTTCTATTGGTATTACTGTAGTTATATATCAGCATCATCACCTTATACCTTTTGCCTCCTTGACATAGTCTAGTGGTATTGAGATATGGCGAATTGAAAATTTTCGTCCTGTTCCAGTTGCAAAATCTTCACAGGGGAAGTTTTACACTGGAGATTCATACATCCTTTTGAAGGTATTTTTGTATTTTTTTTCTACTTCACAACAGCCTGTTGCTCCTCTAAAATCAGATCCAAAGAGGTCAATATAGAGTGCAGTGCATGATAAATTTGGGCATCTTAGACTTTTTAAACTTCTTATCCTAATCATTATCACTATCACATGCTTGTGTGCATGATTTCTCATCTTAGTGAGTATCATTTATGGTTTTGATTTTTTACTTTTCGGTTTCAGCTGCCTCATGGCATAGATGATTCTGGAATGCTTAGCTTTTTTATTCCTTTTAACTTTACATTTCTCTGATCATCTCATTTGTTTGCTTCCAGATATTCACATTTTCTAGTAATTTAAGTTTGCATTTTTGCAATGAACCATAAAACTCACACTCCATGGATAAGCATGTCTTGAAATTCTAAATACATAACTTGTCTCACTGTGTTCTACTTTTGTTCTATAACTTCTCAGGTAAACTAGATCTTGGTAATTCATTTAAGAGCTCTCGTAAACTAAGAATTTTGTTACCAGCTCTAAAAGTGCACAGAATACTGTTTTTCGTGTCATCAATTATGTTGGTATTAAATTTTCACTTACTTGGTGTTTAACTCAAATGCAGTCCCTAATTGAATTCATTAGCTCTACATTTCACACAACTTATTCTTCACATATTTTTTCCACTGTAAAGCAGCAATTATCATCATCTGATTATACCCTCCGTGCTGATTGTTTTTGGTTATTAATCATTTTTTTGAATTTAAGAGTTGGTATATGATATACTTGTTATCAGGCAGAATATGAAAAAGAATTTTCCCTAACAGTGATATGGTAGGAGAGTATGATCTTTATGAGCGTGGATCTTCTCTGTCTACTAAGTGTGAATTATCTAAGATTTATCAGGCCTCAGAAATTATTATGAAAAAGGAGGTTAAAGATGTTCGCAAATGAAATTTCATCTGGCAGCAGCTTGCCTGGTGACCAAATGAGACTATTTCATAATTAAGGCATAATTTGGGTCCTTTGTAGATGTGATGCAATTCAGTTTAGTCTTAAGTCCTAATTTTTTTTTTTTTTTTTTTGTGAATGTGATTATGTTGGATATATTAATTTGAGCCTAACCTTTGATGCTCTTCTGCAGACCACTGCCTTGAAAAGTGGTGCTCTACACCATGATATTCACTATTGGCTAGGTAAAGATACAAGTGAGGTAAAATATTTTACCTTATCTTCTTCACTGAGTTGGGATAAATTTGCATACTCTATTTCCTGATTCTATAAGTATCATCTTGTGTAGGATGAAGCTGGTACTGCAGCCATCAAAACTATTGAGTTAGATGCAGCTCTGGGTGGCCGTGCTGTTCAATATCGCGAAGTACAAGGTCATGAAACAGAGAAATTCCTTTCCTACTTTAAGCCATGTATAATACCTCTGGAAGGTGGAGTTGCCTCGGGCTTCAAGCATCTTGAGGCCGAAGAGCACCAGACTCGTTTGTATGTGTGTAAAGGAAAGCATGTTGTTCACGTGAAAGAGGTGACTTATTCCTTATAGGCATAAGATGATGTGTCTTCCTCATATGTATCTTCATATTACTCTCTCTTTTTATGATCGAACAGGTGTCTTTCGCTCGATCCTCTCTCAATCACGATGACATCTTTATTCTCGATACAAAATCTAAAATTTATCAATTTAATGGCTCCAACTCATCCATTCAAGAGAGGGCTAAAGCTCTGGAGGTTGTTCAGTACATTAAAGATACCTATCACGATGGAAAATGTGAAATAGCAGCTATTGGTAAATAATGCTACTAATTAGGTGCTCAATATTATGATTGTTTAATTGCACAAACAGTCGCTAACTTATGTTATCTGTACAAACTGAGTATGAGATATTAACTTGTATCAAATTGGGCGCTAAACATTTATTTGTATCAAAACTGGTGCTAAACATATATAGTTGCATCACCAACTTAGAAATTGTAGATGTAGTTTTCTCCTTATTTGGGAGTGCCCATCCCTTTGTAACTTCATTTATAATCAAACATTTTGCTTCTTATAAAAAAAATTGATAATTTCAATCCAAATTTATTCTACATGGAGATCAAAGCTCCATGTGGACTGCCACCTCTTTCTGACTCATCATACGACTGTACCTATCATTCCCAATCAAAAGTAAGAAAGTTGTTTCCTTTTTCTTTTTCTTCCCCAATTTCTCCAATTTTTAACCTTAATTCGTTCTGTATTCTTCTTCAGCAATCGTCACCATTTTCCTATTAGAGCTGTGGTCTCCATGTACAATAAAATTGAAAAAAAAAATTAGAAGAAACTATCAGTGATACCAAAAGTACAAGTTTATTTCCCAATTTGATAAAAGTGACTTAGTTTAGTGTTTGTTTCTGCAATGAACCTGAACTTTAATGACTGGGTGATGGATGCTTCAGTTGAGAGTTTTACTTTGACTGCAGATGATGGGACATTGAAGGCTGATGCTGATACTGGAGAATTTTGGGGTTTCTTTGGTGGCTTTGCCCCACTGCCTAAGAGATCAACCACTGAGGAACCCAAGAGTACTGATGATGTTCCACCTAAGCTTTTCCGGTACTTGATTTCCTCCAATAGCACTGCTTCCTCAGTTCTTTTTCATTTGCATCTTATGTTCATAGTGTGGTTTGATCTTTTATGATGTTTGTTGCTTTGTCTGAGAAGTTTTTGTTCCTTTTTATGTTCATGGAGCTAAATCATTTATGAGGTTCATATTTATCTGCTGTCTTACTAAAATTTAGATGCTCATACTATAAAGACTCTTCAACCTGCATTTTGTGCCAAATATTCCGCTGCTTTCAATTTCCTCCCTTCTCCCTAGACGATTTTGGTCTACGGTTTCTAGGCTGTAGAGCACTTAAATACAATATTCAATTGTTCTTCCTTGGATTGGTAGTATATAGAATTAGAGATATTGAATGCTCCTTGATATTCTATGGGTGTGCTTTTCACATTTTGCTCCTCCTCACTGGCAAACTGATGAGATATCTGCTAAATGACTTTTTGTATAACGATTTCATCTAAGATCACATGAAAACAAATAGTCGACCTTGAGTAATCATAGCTTTTTAACATGTTTGTTCTGGTCCTTATGTAATGTTCAAGTGTTGATAAGGGAGAGATGGTGCCGATTGAGGCTGATTCTTGGACAAGGGGATTATTAGACACATATTATTGCTATATTCTTGACTGCGGGAGGGAAGTCTATGTTTGGATGGGTAGAAGTACCTCTCTTGATCAAAGGAAAGCTGCAAGCAGCACTGTTGATGTAAGTCCATTTGCTTGAATTATTTAAGGTTTTTCCAGTTGGGTTATTATCTGTTAAATTTGTATGTTTGCTTATAGGAATTGCTGCGTAGTAATGATCGATCAAAGTGCCATGTGATCCGGGCGATTGAAGGGTTTGAGACAGTGATATTCCGCTCAAAGTTTGACTCATGGACCCAAACAACCAATGTAGCTGTGACTGAGGAAGGTAGAGGGAAAGTTGCAGGTCAGTATTAGACATAATTATTAAATTTCAGACATTATGACTTTTGCAATCCCCTTTACTCTTCCTTGGTTGCTACATATCGTCATGATTATGCATACACTTTTCACTATCTTTTGAGTTTTTATCATCACTTTCAATTTGATCTGTAGCACTTCTGAAGCGCCAAGGGCTCAATGTGAGGGGCCTTCTTAAAGCAGAGACTCCCAAGGAAGAACCTCAACCATATATAGACTGCACAGGAAATTTACAGGTGACATGTTTATGGCTGTCGATGTTTGTCTGTACTATGTTTACCGTGTTTCTGAGAAACAGCCTCTGATCTGTTTTGTTTACTAAAATTTCTCATGTTAGGAACAATGATTGTCAAGAAAAGCAAATGCAATAAGAATTTATTGGTGGGAGACTGTGAAGTTAACTTCATTAGTCAAACGAAAGCAAATTAAGGAAGCTTGATATACCGTGAAAATTTAATGTGAATATAATTTGCTATTGTGATAATTTTCTTGATATTAGCCTGATAGCCACCCACCAACTCTCCCCTGGTTTGCTTCCACAAACAGCACCTTTCACTTATCTAAGTTGCAAGATAAATATTGAATTGGATAGTTGTTTGCAGAGTAAATTCAACTTAGAAGAACCAAACTATAAATATATGATTGATGTATGGAGGTGAAAAGAATCTTCCAGAAAGCTTTTGAAAACTATATAATGTAAAGGAAATACAGGTTGAAGGTCCAATTGCTTCATGAAATGCTTAAGGAGCATATGAGAGAGTTTAATTGTCTTAAAGATTTCATATCTGCTATATGTGCTGTGGACTCAACAGATCTGTCATTAATTTCCTTGGCATATTTAAACCACTTTCTAGGAATTCTTATGTTGTCTATTTTCGAGTGCTGGGTAATGGAACATTTCCTGTGATCCCCGATCGTATTCTTGGTTCGCGACTACTAATAATTTGTTACATTACTGCTAACTTTGGTCAGGTATGGAGGGTGGATGGTCAACAGAAGACTCTTCTTCCAGGCTCTGATCTGTCTAAATTTTACAGTGGAGACTGCTATATTTTTCAATATTCTTATGCTGGAGAAGAAAAAGAGGAACAATTGATCGGGACATGGCTTGGAAAAAATAGTGTTGAGGTGAAGCCTTCTTATATTGCCTTTTTTTTTATGCACTTGGGTCTTGGCAGAATATCTCAATTTTAGTTATATATTGTATCCAGAAGTTCTATTCATATTGAATATGGTCTTTACATTGCAATTTTGAAGAGACCAGAGTTGTAAACATTAATTGGTGTAGCGTCGCACAAAACCAGTTGTCTGATATTGTGGCAGTGCTAGAGTTAAATATTTATTTCTTTAGCTAAAAATGAAAGTAATATTGAACTGTAAAAGTAATTAATTTTGCAAGCAGGTATTAATAAAGAGGAAGATGTATGAAGCTGACTCAAATATGCTTAAGAAATTGTACAATGATCGTAATTTGTTGGCGAAACCCTCATATTCTCCTCTGAATGGCTGGATAACCCTCTTTTTAAAAAAAAAAAAAAATTGGATATGCACCAGGAATACATAAATGTGCAACCATCAATGAGAAAGAATTAAAAGAACCCAGGAAAACCTGTTACTGGCTGTCCTGGGCAATTACATATGCTTTTGATGTCATTCTAGTAATTATCAATGGTTATGTTTTGGGTGATGGATCCTGTGCAGACGTTCATTAAACAATCTGTCTAATCAAATCCAGCTAACATAATTTACATCTTGAGCATCAAAATGGTTAAACTCTGAAATAAGAAGACCCTGCATTCTACATATAATGATGCTGGTTGTCTTTCTGATATTCAAGCCACAATATCTATGTTTTGGCAGTCACTACAGATTAATTAATGGAATTTTTGATAGTCATTATCATGATTTACAGGAAGATAGGGTGTCGGCGACTTCACTGGCAAACAAGATGGTTGAGTCTTTGAAGTTCTTACCGACTCATGTATGTAACTTTCCTTGATCAGTTTATTATTATTGTCAGTGCAAGCTTCTGTTTTAACACTTGTATTAATAGTTTAATTTTCTGTATTTCCTAGGCTCGCATCTATGAAGGAAGTGAACCGATCCTGTTCTTTGCGATTTTTCAGAGCTTCATTGTCTTCAAGGTTTGGGATCATACTGATATAAGTTGATTTGGATTTCCGTTTATGTTTGTTCTCTATATCATTTAGTTCTGATATAGTCCATGAAATCATTTTATCTACATTTGATCAGGGTGGTCTTAGTAAAGGCTACAAGGATTACTTGGCTGAGAAGGAACTTCAAGATGATACATATTCAGAGGAAGGACTTGCACTGTTTCGGGTTCAGGGAACTGGACCTGAGAATATGCAAGCAATTCAAGTTGAACCAGTAAGTCAGTTGTTCCCCTTCTCCCCCTCAATGTTCCCTTGTCTTATAGGAGAATTCACAGACGGAATATAATCATAGCACATTGGGATATCTGCTCTTCTGTTCTAATTTTTAGCTTATTTGCCTTCTTGGCTATTTGCAAGTACTGTATTCGTTTTCTGTGGATAAATATAGAGAAAATCAAATACACTATGCTAGAGTAGCTGTTTTCAAATCCAATCATCTCTTCAACACTCTCCATGCTAGGTGACTTTCGCAATAATAGTCTTCTGGAAATTGTAATTGTCATTGAACTAATAAGATAGAGCTATGAACATTAAATACCTTTTGGTGGGTGTTAAACCATGATATTGATATGGATAGATTGAAGTCTTGAGCCACATTGAGTTCGTCTTTAAATTGTTCTATTTCACAGACATGTGAATGTGAAATTTAGTTTTTAATTGATTCAGGTGGCTTCATCACTGAATTCCTCCTACAGTTACATACTGCATTCTGGGCCCTTTGTCTTTACCTGGTCAGGAAATCTTACAAAATCTGATGCCCAGGAACTTGTTGAGAGGCAGCTGGATTTTATAAAGGTCGGACACTATCTATGAATGTTCCCTTACCTTGACAAGTTATCTAGACTTTTTGGTTGATTTCATACTGTATTTTATCGATGAGCATCCTTCATTATCTGTGTTATTATCTGTCATGTGGTGATATTTTTACCAAAGATGTTGATGTGCATCCAACTGCTTAGTCTCCCTCATATGTCCTTACATGTTGCATTTCTTGCAGCCCAATGCGCAGTCCAAACTTCAAAAAGAAGGTTCAGAATCTGAGCAGTTTTGGGATTTGTTAGGTGGAAAATCTGAGTATCCAAGCCAGAAGATTGTAAGAGAAGCTGAAAGCGATCCTCATCTATTCTCCTGCACCCTAACAAAAGGTATGACATCTTCTAGGTTCTGATTTTACAAATTGTCATCTTTGGTAACTCAACTAACTTGTCTCAATGTGTTTGTTGTACTGATCTCACATGAACTTCAAACTGGTTTTCAGGAGATCTCAAGGTACACTATATCCTGTAGCTCTTATTAACTTACCTATATCTTTCAATATTTGTGGGAAAGGGCTATCTTCTGATTAAATGTTGTTTTAAAAATAAATGCGTGTCTGTGTGCCTTCCTACAACAATATTACATGCAAAACCAACAGAAATATGACAGTGAATTGCAAACTCTTTGCAGGTGAAAGAGGTGTACAATTTTGATCAGGATGATCTAATGACTGAAGATATATTCATTCTTGATTGCCACTCAGACATTTATGTGTGGGTCGGGCAAAAGGTGGACTCCAAGACTAAGTTGAATGCTCTAAGTATTGGAGAGGTACACTTCTGAGCTTTAATTGTTCATACAAGCTGCTAAAAGTGGATGTGCTATGATTTTTTATGAAGATTGTTCTGTTTTCTGCTCCGTGTTGTTTTATTGACCATGCTCCAAATCTATAAATGTGTTTCTTTTTCGGAGACTTCAAAGAGTTAGTTCTGTTCCCTGAAGACTTGATATTTGTCGTTAAATGACAGTTACACCAAAATGGCTTATCCTCTTATCTTTTGTCCGATAGTTTTCATAAATACAGATTCAGTTAGTTTTTTTTTTTTTAGTTTTTTATTTCCCGAATATGGATTTGTAGTGGTCTTATTTTACTGAACAAATTTGGTGCTCCAAAAATATTTGGCCTCTCTCTATGAAGAAATTAAAACTTCTTTAGATGAATTTGATGGTAATCCAGTGAACGAGTCATGTTATCAATTAGTTTAGCGTAGACAAGATATATGGATCTTCTTGTTATGTTCTTCAATTTTATGGATCACCTAGTTAATTAATTTACTTACACATTATGTTTAAGATGCTTGATAAGTAACTAATGTCATTGCTTCCTAACAGAAATTCCTTGAACGTGATTTTTTTCACGAGAAATTGTCTCGTAAAGCTCCAATATATATTGTTATGGAAGGGGGTGAACCGTCTTTTTTCACTCGTTTTTTCTCTTGGGACTCCTCAAAATCTGCAGTAAGTACTTCTGATTTATGTTTGACCTTCTCGTTGAAATTTAGAATCTCACATTATAATGAGTAACTTATGTGTACAGATGCATGGGAACTCTTTCGAAAGAAAATTGAATATTCTCAAACATGGAGGTACTCCATTGCTGGATGTAAGCTCCTCGTTCTCCCATTCCTTCTTGTTTGAATTAAGCTGTTCTGACTGTTCAATTTCTGTCTCAATGATTTCTTTATGTGACTATCTAAATTTTTCCAACTTGGATGAGTTTCATCGCTAAGTTTTGTCTTATCCCAAAGAAATCACATATCTATCTATGTTGGTGAAAACATTAGATGAACATATCCTATAAATGGATATCTATCTAAAGTGGATATGTACACAGTTTAAGAGGAAAAATCAGCATAAATGTGACTTCAATTGAAAATGATTAAGGTGTTTCTCTTGGTTTAGCATGGTAATATTCATATATGTACAAATATAGTGAAAATACAGTAGATTAACATAATAAAACGAGGTGAATTGTCTGGTAACCAGAATATGTTGAGGATTGGTTTTCTCTCCAATACACAAATGATAAATACATGCTTTTGGTAAAAGAACTGTCTTTCCCATTTTGTTTCTGATATCTACGAACCTTGACAGAAACCAAAAAGGAGAACGCCCGTCTCATATGGGGGAAGGTCTGCTGTACCTGATAATAAATCACACCGTTCTCGAAGCATGTCTTTTAGCCCTGATAGAGTTCGTGTAAGAGGCAGGTCTCCGGCATTCAATGCTCTAGCTGCAAATTTCGAGAACCTGAATGCCAGAAACTTGTCAACTCCTCCTCCAATGGTGAGAAAGGTGTACCCGAAGTCCGTGACTCCAGATTCGAACAAAGCTCCTAGATCTGTAGCTCTATCAGCCTTGACTTCTACCTTTGAACAACCACCACCTGCTCGACAATTCATTATACCCCGTTCTCCTTCTCCTAAAGGTATAGATAGTTTCTTGAAACTCCAGTTATTTTAGGTTCAGTTGGTAGACTATTTTCAGTCATTGAAGTGCTTTTCTTGTGTCCAAGTGAGCCCTGAGGTTCCCAAAGCAAAACCTGAGACGACGATATCCAGGCAAAACTCGATAGACCCTAAACCCAAGCCAGAGCCTATACAAGAAGACATGAAGGAGAACGAAGCTGAGGATGAGGAAGGACTTCAAGTATATCCCTACGAGCGTCTTAAAACATCATCAACTGATCCAGTTGCAGATATTGATGTCACAAAGCGAGAGGTATTGCTTGTAATAATTTAAGGTTGTGTTTGGATAGAGGATTTGAAATACAAGATGTGAAATGAATGAATTACTACTATGGATTTAAAATACCTCCATCCACACACACAACCTGATCTTTTTCAATGCTAGCATGATATTCAGACATGTTGTCCTGCAGACCTACTTGTCCTCGGAAGAATTCAAGGTGAAATTCGGGATGACCAAGGACGCGTTCTACAAGTTGCCTAAATGGAAACAGAATAAGCTCAAAATGTCACTCCAATTATTCTAACTGTAAAGACGAGAGATGCTTGGAAATTTGTACGGCTTTTTTTCTCCTCCGTATATTTGCCAAATGCAGTTGCTTTGTTCCAGAGATTGACGCATGGATGTATTCTTTATACAGCAACAAAACAAGCCCATGCTCGTTCGCCCCTATACTCAGCTGAACAGATAATCTGCATACCAGTTTGAATGGGTTAGAGATTTTTATTCCGATTTTCGTATTGGTGAGTTAGTTGCTTCATAATATATATTCTTTTTGGTCCAAGGTTTGTTGTGAGCTTGCATTTTTGTTTTCTCTTCATTGTGTTTCATTTGTTTCGGCTATCAGATTTTAGCAGAGTGGAATTAGCACATTGCAAATGCAGAGTCTTTAGGGTACATATTAAGCTATTATTATTGTTATTATTATTATTATTATCTGGATTGTACAGAAATGTAAACCAGTTCATCTTTGACTCCCAATAAAAGTGTGTTGCTTTTTTTTTGTTCTTGTTTTAATCTTGAGAAGAATTCAAGGATGAAGCTTTACAAAGACAAATCATATCCAGTCTACAATTTTGATACATATATGTCACATAATGAATCTCTATCTAAATACACTGCAAAAAATCAAGAAATGAAGAAAGCTCTAAACATCATTAGATGAAGAAGAGGAGGCTGCGGCTGCGGCGGTGGTGGCGGCGTTTCCACCTCCGTTCTGGTGGTGCCAATCCATCCATCTTTTTGCAACCCCTTCTTCCTCTCTCTCTCTTCTCTCTCTCCCTCCATTGTTACTACTCCTAAACCTACTCATCCCTGTTATCTCCGACACACTTCTCTGAGTGATCACTTCCTCCTCTCCCAGTATCATCTCTGATTTCAGGTACAATATCTCCGCCGCCTGGACGTCGCTCCACCGCCGCTCGCCCTCCTCGCCATCGGATATTATAATTCGGTGGTCCAAGCGGTGCTTGTCTGCTTGCACCGGCAGCTGTCCGTCCTTCCTCCCTGAGTTGCCAATCTTCCCCATGAACGATCGCCAACTGCTCGACGATTTGCTCCTTAGATTTTCCGATGCAGATTTCCTCCTCGAGTTCCGGCTAAACGAAGCCCTTGCTCCCCCCAGATCCTGCCCCGGTTTCTCCACTATGACTTCCAGAGAAGCTCCTCTCTCACCGGCGGAGGAATGGCGGGCCGAAGATACCCTCGGGCCGACAACCTCCTTCCCTTTCTCGCTGCTACGCGGCGTGGTCGTATGGCCATTGTGATTATACAGCGTCTTGCTATTATCAACGACGAGCACGTCTTCAGGCTCGACCCGGTACCGGCAAAGCGGGCAGGTCGAATGCTCATCGAGCCACGTGTCCACGCACTCGACGTGAAATGCGTGCTTGCATTTCGGCAACAGCCTGAGAACCTCGGCGGCCTCGAATCTGCTGAGGCAAACGGCGCATTCGAGGCCGTCCTTTTGGCCTCGCAGCGATGAGAAGCGAAACATGGGCAGCGATTCGATTACTTTTCTGTTGATTCCCGAATTGCCCCTGGACAGAGGGTTACCATTGGAATTGGCAGCATATGTGCTTCTTCTGCAATGCTTCACGTACAGAAGCACCAGCAGCGTGATGGAGAAGAGGGTGGTGATGGTCGCCACTATTATGGCTATTCCGGGTTTGAATTCGGCGGCTCTCTGCGTTGACAAGATTGATACCGGCGGCGGCGGCGGCGGCGGAGGCAGAATGCGCGTGGAATCTGCAATGTTGTCGATTGCGCCATTTTCGTGGTCGATTCTCGCAGCTGCTCGTGTTGTTAAATCTAATAGAATCAAGAAAAACAGGAGATCAATAACGTTCATATCAGGGTTGGATGAAACTTGGATGATTCTCGAAACTGTTGGAGTCTCTATGCATTGACATGAAGAAAAACACAAAATCTATCACTTCTGAATTAGGGAAAAAGAAATTTAGTCACATGATCAATGTTCCATCCCTCCTCTCTCTCTCTCTCTCTCTCTCTCAAGTGTGTGTAAGCAACCTATGTATAGCAGCGGTCTAATTGAAATTGTGTAAGTATTCATGTCCGAATCGAATTTGATATAATCAATAATTTCATCATGCAGCATGGGAAAACAAAAAATGATTTATTTACTTATTATCCTTTTTTTTTTCTTTTATTGGTGATGAGAGAGAGTATAAGCCTCAACCACAGCTGAAACCAAGCACTGTTAGAATCCAACAAATAGAAACCAACCACTAGTTAGTTTCCCATGTATGATAGTAATTTTCTTCGATTATTTCTCCTTACTTGAAATTGTTACTCGAAATCTTCTCAAATAAATTTGGTGGGTACAAAAGACTCCTTTTTTTCCAACAGCTACAAGACTTCTTACAACAAACCATAAACTAGTTCTCATAATAACAAAACACTACTCAAACTTCACATAGCAAGTCTCAGGTTCCAGAATTGCCAACTAAATCAAGATTTTACACAAAATAGAATCTTGGAAAAACCCCATTAAACCATCATGTTTCGCGTCTAATTTAATGCCCATAGCTACATCTGTCCAGCACTGCCAGCCCCATTCTTCAAAGCTAATTGGAAAAACAGAGCACATGGGATTACCCCTCTTTGCTCTGTTTTCAAGTACGATCAATGTTCTTCACTATCATGAGCAGCAAACATTAAATCCAAGAAACAAATACCTGGTTTACCATACAATCAATCATAAAGCAAATTTTGCCATTTTCAAAATAATATACCATTATCAATAACAAATGCTGACCTTCCCAAGCAAGCAAAAAACCGTGCAAATTATGTGTATTGAAGCTGATTTGCAAACAACAAAAGACACATTTTTAATTCAATCATTCAAATGTGCAGCTTGAAATGCAATACAATCTACCACGTCTAAAAATGAGTGCAGATTATGCAAGAAAAAAAAAAAAACCCTAAAATTAAGAATCTATAGAAAAAGTAAAAAGTTAAAATACTGGTTTAAAGAGGAAAAGCCCGCGGGACCCATCATCGCCGGCGACGGCGACGGCTCCGGCGGCAGGCAGTCTTCATCGCAGTGAGAGCAGAGAAGAGAGAGGCGGGGTATGCGATGGGAACACCCAATTAGAGAGAGAAATGCGAAGAAGATGGAGCCTCCAGCAGCCAATTAAGGAGGGTGGCATCCTAATCTTCATCACAATTGTAAACCCTAAAATTGGCCCCAAATTCAACCCCCGCCCGCCCACTCCGCAGCCCCATGCTCAGATAAGATCAAGTAGTGTTAGAGAGAGAAAGGCATTGGGCCCGAGTTATATAGATCCGCTGATAATTGTCGAGGGCATAACAGTAATTAAATGCAAAATTCCAATTGAGGAAACCCTAATCCTATAAAGTAGCAAAAGAAGAAATCCTTTCAAATACAAAATCTAGCTAAAATAGTTGCCAGAAAATTGAAGGTGACTTAGATAGTGGGACCAATGTAATGTTCACACTTTAGGATTGGATTTGGTCAAATGGGTTCAATCCAATTTATATTTGGATAATTATTTTTAATGTTTTTAAATTATATTCTATTTGTATATAATTTTTCAACAAAAACATCTTATTTTATTTTTCAAAATAATTATTAGTTTTTATGATTTGTTACAAAATGTTTGTTATTTATAGGAACCAAGAAACATATTTCTCTATTCTTCCAAAATTGCTCTAATTTATTCTTCCTTATGAAATGTTTCCTTATCTGAAAGTGGATATCGGAAATATAAAAAGGAATAAGAGAAGTTATGGGTAGATCACGTTTTGTAGGCTTCTTCCTTAATTTACGAGAAAAATACAAGAATGATAGTATTTATTATTTATTTTTTCTATTTATCAAAACAAATATCTACTTTTTCTACAATTTTCAATGTAATAAAATATATTTTAACTATAATCACATCATACAAAATTCCAAAACAAACGTAAAGTTTTCAAAATTCATATACACAATATTCTCTTAAACCCCACCAAATCAAAGCCCACGTAAGCTACTTAAGTTTAGAACAAACATAGTCTTAAAAGGTATTTTAGGGAGGTAATATCTGGAATCGGGAAACTTTGGTGATTTAAAGTCTAGAATTTATATTAAAAGTGAATGGTGAAAATACATGTTTGTTTGTGAATTTAGTAGGCTATGACTATATTGTAAATGTTAATCGACCGACGTGATATTTAAAAAAATGTATTTGGTAATGATTGGATTATTGCAATATAAATGGTAAGATTTGTATACAAATTATGTAAATACAACAACAAACATGTACTAGGATTTTGAAATTCAAAATCTTAGCTATGTGAATTCACTACCAAACATTTCCTAAACAAACCAAATTTATAGTATTCCTATGCATAATTGGAAGGTTATGGAATGTACTCATGGACGTATCCAGAATTTTGTTTCAAGGGGGTGGAAATCTTCATTTTGTAGTATTATTCAAAAAAACGTTCCAAATTTAAAGTTCATGAATATATAATACTAAAATATAATGTTATTAAAAAGAAGTAACTTAATAAACATCCATAATTTGATAAAATATTTTTTCTTCTACAATATATCATAAAGTCTATACAAAAGATAAACCATCATTCTTTTTTTCTAAGTTCGACATGTTGAATTGTACTCTGCGATGTTTCAAGAGATCAAAATCATCAATAATAGAATCTATTGAAAATTATCGAGCTATCTCTTTCTCGATATATGTGACCAAGTAAATCGAAAGAAAATCATCTTCCATTTTATTCTTAAGTCGTGTCTTTACAATCTTCCATTAGGTATTTGATCATTGACTTCAATAGAAGGTTGTGCAATTTGAGAATTATTATTGATTTCAGGATCTCTTTTCTTGAAAAAAGAATTAATCTTTTTTGTTGCCCATGAGAATATGAGATCTTGATATATAATGAAATACTTTAAAAATTAGAAACCCAACACTTTTTAATACACATATCACATATATATATGAATTATATATATATATATATTAATATATTACAAAATAATTAACATAAATTCTTTTCGTCTCCATCATTCAATCTCCTAATGTCTTTTTCAAGGCTCTGTTTTTTAATTGATCTATGTGGCTCTGTTGTGGGCTGTCTAATACCTTTCTCAATTTTTGTTTTCAAATTTTTTAAAATAATAATGTGCTAAGCTACAAACTCTTTGCCTCTACTACATGATCCAAATTTGTAAACTCATTACTCATCATTCATGATCATGAATTCATCTAAATTAGAATTACACATTTGTAAGTGATATAAAATATGAATTCAAAATTCGAACTCACCTTTTGACTGAAATTCTGAAAATATGTTGAATTTTACTTGCATGATAGATCATGTGCACCCAAAATGATTATTGAATTGAGAATTGAGATAGAGAATTTGAACTTGACAAGTTGCCATAATCTATTATCTTCTCCCTTTATCCCATTTTAATATATGAACTTCAAAATTATAAGTTATGAAGTATTATAAATAAATTGGGCTTATAGTTTGGGCCTTTGGGCTAAAATTGTGTCTCATAAGTTGTAAATCTATTTAACTTATTAATTTACTACAATTGAATTAAATATGATTTAACAAATTGTGGACTAGTTATTCACAAATTACTCCTATTTTATCACAATTTTATTTTACTATCACTAATGCACTGCTAAATCATATTTTTAATTACAACTTAAGGGGGTGAAATTTTAGAATTTAAGGGGGGCGAACTCTTAAAAATTAAATATCTAAATAACAAAGTTCATATATAAATTGAAATTTTATAAAAATCCAAGGGGGCCGACCGCCCCGCCCCCCACCCCCAAATCCATCCCTGAATGTACTACACAATCTTATTTTGGAACAAATTTTAGTTGTTAAAACGATATTTATTTTGGGACGGATACAATCTTATTTTGGGACAAATTTTAATTGTTAAAACGATATTTATTTTGGGACGGAGATAGTATATTATATTTCTAATAAATTAATAATGAGAGATTATCTACTACACAATGTCAAACATTTTATGTCGACAATACAATTATCATAAAAAGATGGGCCTACCAAATATGTTAAAAGTGTGTGTAAATACTATAAATTATTGATTGTAGATAGCCGTTGGTGGTGGATCCTCGATTCCAGATTATTCATTCTAATTTTGAAAAATGTTGCATTTGATTATGACTAATGAAGGGAGTGGGCCCCCACTCCTGTTTTTATGACCATTCCTTTATTTTTGCCAAGTACAATGTACTACTATATTCATTTTTGTCTATATTTTTCGTAATTAACTAAAATAATAAAACAATTTCCTTAATTCAAACAAGAAAACGAAATTAATTGCAACGCGGAAATCTTATATTTTATAAATTTATTTATTAAGATTTTGTGAGGTGAATCTGTTATTTCTTTTGCTGCCTTTTACAGAAAAGGGTAGCTTCTTTGTTTAAAGTTCAAACAACCACCACTCTCTCTCTCTCTCTCTTCCCCCACTACTTCCCCTCTCTCGTCCCTCTCTTTCTCTCTCCTCTCCCACCACGGCCCACCGTTATAAACTAGTTGATAGTAGAAGAGATAGAGGCCTTCTGGCAGTTGGGCACACGTTCATATCCACATTCACATTTCCTCAATAATCTCTTCTTCCTCTTTCTTGGAGCTTCTTTTGCTGGTTCCGATGCTATTTTGATTCGGTAAAAGTAATCGCTTTTTTGAGCCGAATTGGTAACTGCTTTTTCGAGGGAAAAGCTCCGATTTCTCTCTCTCTCTCTCTCTCTCTCTCTCTCTCTTAAAATGATGTGGAGGTTGGGTGTTTGGGTGTGTGTGGTGGTGATGTGTTGGGGTGTTGGGGAGAGCCTGGGTGTGAACTGGGGCACGATGGCGCTGCACAAGCTGCCGCCGAAGGTGGTGGTGCAGATGCTGAAAGACAACGGGATTAAGAAGGTGAAGCTTTTTGATGCAGATCAATCCACCATGGACGCCCTTGCTGCCACCGACATTGAGGTCATGGTAGCTATCCCTAATGATCAGCTTTCTTCCATGGGAAGTTACGATCGAGCTAAGCAGTGGGTCCGCCGCAATATCACCCGTTACGATTTCAATGGCGGTGTCAATATCAAGTACTCTCTCTCTCTCTCTCTCCCCTCTTATTTTGACTTCAGATTTGTATTATGTTGTGTTCTTTATCTTATCATATTGGATATTCCCATGGTTAATTCTTGTTGATTGTCAATTCAAACATTGTTCTTATTGGTAACATGTGAAATTTCCTTCATTAAATCTGCTCTGTTGAATCTGCTGCGAGTAGGAAGTTGGTATAAAAGATTTTGATGATCCTTTGAGCCGAGTGAATTTTATGTCTTCTCACTATGTTTTAGGCATATATTGTTAATCTTGTCTCGTTGTAATGGTTGCATTATATCAGATTCTAAACTTCAATTACAATCACAGAAACAGTCATGTGTATTCAGAGAAGTAAAACATGGTTTGTGGTAATCTAATTGATATGTCCATCATGGTTGGAACTTGAATGTAAGCTTCCATAAACATTATTCTGTCGTTGGATTAAGTCAGGTGATGGGGTTTGCTATTAAAGAACACAACTTTACAGACAATAGTGCAAGTTAGTACTAATAAACTGTACTTGAAAATTTGTTGTATTCATGAAAAACCTGGGTATTCTTTGGTATTCCATAAGCCATTAATTTATGACTTGTTCATATGTTGGACATTCTCCTTGAATTCTCTTTTGTGATTTGGTTGCCGATACTTTGCTGGAGGATTGGATTTTTGTCTGAGAGTCCACGACTATGAGTGTAGCTTTTAATGACATGTTCCTCTTGGCTTTTCAATTTGTGCAGATACGTGGCAGTAGGCAACGAGCCGTTCCTCACATCCTATAACAATTCATTCTTGAACACTACATTTCCAGCTCTTCGAAACATTCAGAATGCCCTAAATGAAGCCGGGGTTGGTGATACCATCAAAGCAACCGTTCCTTTGAATGCTGATGTTTATGGTTCACCAGAATCGAACCCTGTCCCATCAGCTGGAAGGTTCCGAACAGATATAATCGATCAGATGACCCAAATAGTTCAGTTCTTAAACCAAAACAAAGCACCCTTCACCATCAACATTTACCCTTTCCTAAGCCTATACGCCAACGAACACTTCCCAGTTGACTATGCCTTCTTCGATGGAGTGAGTAGTCCCATTGATGATAATGGAATTCAATACACCAATGTATTTGATGCCAACTTCGACACCTTGGTTTCATCACTAAGAGCAGTGGGGGTCGGTGATATGCCAATCATCGTAGGTGAGGTAGGGTGGCCCACAGATGGAGACAGAAATGCCAACATAAACTACGCTTTGAGGTTCTATAAAGGGCTTTTACAAAGACTTGCAGCCAACAGAGGAACCCCTCTTCGTCCCGGTTACATAGAAGTTTACTTATTCGGCCTTCTTGATGAGGACATAAAGAGCGTTGCACCGGGTAATTTTGAGCGCCATTGGGGAATCTTTAGGTATGATGGACAACCCAAGTTTCCAATGGACTTTTCCGGCCAACTACAAGACAAATATCTAGTGGGAGCTCAAAACGTAAACTATCTTCCCAAGCAATGGTGCAAGCTTAGAGCAGATGCTAAGGATCTAAGCAAACTTGCAGAGAATATCAACTATGCTTGTACTTTTTCCGACTGCACGCCCCTCGGATACGGTTCTTCTTGCAACGGATTAGATGCCAATGGAAACGCCTCGTATGCATTCAATATGTATTTTCAGTCTCAGAATCAGAAAGACTTGGCCTGCGACTTTCAGGGTCTGGCTGTGGTGACTGATCAGAATATATCTCAGGCCAACTGTAATTTTACTATCCAGATAGCTACCACATCTTCTTCCACACACCTGTTTTCCACATTATTTACGCCTCTCGCGTTAATACTATTATTACTCTTCTTCTAGATACATAGATACCTTCACCTTCCTTGTATGATGTTTTATTTATTTCTCTTTCTTTCTTTGGTTCAGCATTTGTTGAGAGACACTATTGGGCAATTTTCCCCTATTTAGACTTGAATTTAATTCATAATATCATTTTTGTGAACATCAACTGCTGTCTCATACTTGTCCTTTTTTTGGGTTTTCTTAGATTTCCCAGGTTGTGCCTTAATACATGCAGCTACATTACTAATTCTGGTCAAACCAGATTTTTTTTTTTCTCTATTTCATTGCCACAGGAAAAGTAACTCAAATGAAACGATCTCACAGCATATTTGGGTAAAATGCATTAATTAATTAATGTAAACTAAGTCATCAGATTTTATAAAATTTGTTGCCCATTTAAAACTTCTAAGTAAAATAAGAAATATTTGCAAAAACAAGAGAAAAGGAGGTAAAGAATAAATATTTCAAATCTAAGTAGTTTCTTTTATACATAATACATAAGAAAATGACAAAAAAAGGAGGTGGAATTTGTTTTAAATATAAATAAATACTGATAGTCGACAGGTGCATCTGGACCCCACAATCATATCTTAATTAGATCTGACCCTTCATACTTCGAGGATAATTGGAGATTTCATGAAAAGTAGCCTCCAAAAGGAAGAACGTCAGGTTTTAGCGAAACAGTAAGCAATTTATTTGGCAAGGGGGGATATTTGTTGTTAAGACTTTTTTGAACGTAGCAATTTGTTAATCCTTCAATACGTTTAACATCTTATTAATTATTTCTGCTGCATCAATAAATAATTATGATAATAATTCAGCAAAAAATAAAAATAAAATTTCGGACATTTGCCATAAAAATTTAATACATACTAAGTTCTTTTTTTTCCTCGTAGTAAACGACAAATAAATCCAATGCATTACGACCACGACCATACATCACAAGTTGAAAACTGAGTGAACACATTTGTGTAGCATGTATGTATGGTATGGATAGGTAAGAGCAAGATAAGTAAGCATAAACTGATACTCTAGCAAAAGACTACTAACGTACCGCCATCCGTCAATCAAAGCATGTCTAAGAGCAGCGGGATTTACAATCAACTTGACAACCATGAGTTTCAGTTTCCAAAAATTTCTCCATCAAAAGAAGGAAGAAATGTGTAATAATGAAGCATTGGATAAATAAAAATAAAATCTGGAATCAATCCATCAGGGCAACCAAACATCTCATAAATATATGTTGTCACCAGATATTTAATCCTCATCCATCCCTGCACCTGGATCCTTCCTTGGATTTGGACCACCAGCTGGTTTTGCCATAATGATCTGCACGAGAAAATTTTCAAGTATTTGATTAGGATGCAAAGGAATTGAGATAATTTCACACAAATTGACACAAAGGGCAAACATGATTGATTCTCTGTGGGAAGGCACAAAGCGGGTTGGTGCAGATTATATTTGGTGAGTGTGCATGATAATTGCGGTAGGGGGAAGGATATTGACATCTCATTCTCTAAAAAATGCCAAAGTTTGTTACTTCTTCAAATTCTAAAATTTTCCACGATAGGTATGCACAATTGAAGCTCATATCATCAGAGCTATGGTTTGTGTGGTTGATCCAAGAGGAACTTCTAGAGAATATTCTCTAAACTCTCATTAAACAATTCCAACATCTGAAATTTGCCAAGTATTTTAAGTAGAATATCAAGTTAAAGTGTAAGGTTCTCAGATGAGAGAGAGAGAGAGAGAGAGAGGATGTGTGTGTGTGTGTGTGTGTGTGCGCGCGAGAGGGCAAGATCCAGGACAAACACATAATTTTATACCAAAAATGCTGAATTTCTTTATTAAAAAGAAATGGACATCATGACAAGTTACTGATATGGAATATTACCTGATCTACTCTCAGGACAGTACAGGCAGCATCTGCAGCATACTTGAGGGCAAAGAATCTGCACAAAAGAGTAAATTCCAAAAGTCAATCATAAACCAAGAAAAGATAGCAACAAATAGACCAGCGTGGTATAACAAAATAAAGAAATGGCTGCTCGAAGGCAGCATGTCGATACCACAGAGGCTTTGCTTGCATGATACGGAAACAAGTTTGAACAGACAGTCTAAGTGTGCACATGTGAGGGCAACAAGTTTGAGAGGCAAAATAGACAAGTCCAGATAGGTGAGAGATGCTTTGCGAATATTATACTCATATTTTTCACTGCTTTACATCAGGTACTGCCGGCTATTTATATTGAGCATTTTGATGAACAAAACATCAACAGGATTTATAAAGCACAATTTCCGAACTAATTTACTTTGTAAGGGGTATTTTGCACTAATTCAATACAGATTTACCACCTATAATTCATTCACAAAAATTTGAGTTACAGGTTATGAACTTAGAACAAGGGATAGTATCTAGACAGCATGTGGAAAGCAAGTTGAGTGAATTACTCAATTGTAGTCTAGCAAGATAATAACCAGGATGGGTTCGGCCAAACCCACTCCCCCAATTATTTTATCGACCAGTAAGTTATGCAGAGAAATAGATGGATCCAGGCCCACGACGTTCACATTATTCCATTAACAAGAAGCAACTTACTTGGTAATGTGCAGGTCCCATATGTTCAGGGTAGAGACATCCTTGCAGACACCTCCCTCTAAATCAATGCCCACTTTGGAGCCACCAGATGCATGTTCAGCATATAAAGATGATATAAGTTCAATTGCATTAAGCCCCGCATTTTCAGCCAATGTCTTAGGTACCATTTCAAAACTTTCTGCAAATTTTGCAATTGCATACTGATCCAATCTGCAAGATAACAGCTTCGTCTTATAAACAAATAAATAGGTCAAAACATGAAACAGAAAGTACTTAATAATAAATAAACTACAGTTGATTCAAGTTCACAAATCCAAGCCAGAGAGAGCAGAATAAAGAATAAGGCGGTTGTTCAGAGAGAATTGACACTGATTTTTCAAGCTGAGTACAAAAATAAAATAAGTTATTCCCTTCAGATAGGGTATCAATCCATGTTCAAACAAAGTCTTGAGCTTCCCTAGAAACAAGCACACATCATTTTTCCAGGTAAAGATCAAACAAAAGGTATAATAAAAATTTATCTCGAGACTGATTTCAGCTGAATAACCAAAATGGATGAGAGAGAGAGAGTTCCACTATCATAAGCTGAATAATTAAAATTTACTAAACAAATACCCGGTCTCTTTGAAAGAAAATTCCTTCAGCCTTTTAGCTAATTCAATTTCAGTGGCTGCTGCTCCGGGTACTATCCGACTATCCCTGCACATGGCCTGGAGGAGAGTTGCATAAAAGTTACAGTGAGATCATTTGATACTTTGATCAAGAATCAGTTTAATAACTAGAAACTTAACCAGTGCAAGAAACTGAGAATGTCCAGTTCTATCACAGAAGCACAGAGAAAGCACAACCAATTGGTGGACATCTAAGAACAAAACGTACCTTGTATGCATTCACACCATCATCAACTGCTCTTTCAAGATCATCCAGTATGCTATCGGTGCTTCCACGCAGCACAACAGTGGAAACAGAATTTCCACCTTGTTCATTTTTTACAATTGTTACCTATTAGACAGTAAGGAAGCTAGTATCACTAAGGATAGGAGTAATAGAATTGAAAAGGAACAACCAAATATGAAGCAAGCTTGTAAACATACTCTTGACCCGCCTATTTCCTCCACCGAAACAGAGTCAACATATCCAAGATCATCTGGATCAGGCTGACTTAGCTTTAACTGCTCTCACAGAAATGCAGATTGTCAGGGGAGAACCATAAAAAGAAGGAAAAAAAAAAAACATACACATTGTTCAAATTCAATCAGAAATGCTTACAAGCCCAACTGCACCAGTGGTGCGACAAAATCGACGAAGTTCAAATTTGGAGCTGACTTTTAACACCATGAGCCTATAAAAACATGTTTGGTTAACCAAAGCCCAAAAAAAAAAAAATAATGAAGTCACTAATACACATGAAACAAGAGGCAAAACAGACTTATAGATCATCTTCTATACAAATGAAACATGAAAGAGGCACTAACAAAAAGACACATCTCCATCAATGAACAGATGCAAATATTATTACACCCCAGACCTATTATTAATACAGGATAATGGGACAAGAGTCTGCGTAACAACACAAAGAAGCATTGATGTGCATGGGCAAATTACAGGTGAAACATCAAGGACCACACTCTAAAAGGTATGTGGATTATCTCCAAAAGGAGTAACATGGGTAAACCACCACAGAAATAATTTATGATAGGAATTCAGGTTTTTACTTGTATCGCTCACAAAAATGCAATGCCATTTCCCCAACAGCTGATCCACTAACAATGACCTTTGCACCTGAATCTGCTACTGCTTTAATTAGCTCCTCAACCTTGGCTTCTTCAGTCTTTGAATAATTTTCAAGCTGCAAGGTAAAAAAGTTAGGATATAAAGATACATGAAGCATATGAGCTAACTAAGGCACTGCAGTACTGTTATCCCAAAAAAAAAACTTTCTAGAGTTCACTTTCATTAACAATCATCCGACAATTAATAACTATACCAACCACAAACCACTCAAATATAGGTTATATTAATTTCATCATAATAGATGAATTATGTCATTGTTTAGACCTGTCTCTGGAAGAAAAGACACAAATGTCAAAGTAAAAGAAGTTCTTATAGAATGAGGACAAAGTCCTTTCAAGAAACCCTTGTAAACAGACTATATAGCAGAGTCCTTAGAACAGATAAAAGAGAGAAATTCCTAAGGAACACCTACCTGCTCAGCACTATGAATAAGAACTGTTCCTTTTGTTTCAGTAGCAGTTGTATCAACACCGCCAGCAAAAACTGCAACCTGACACAGGGGGTGGTAATGGATCATTCATAATCAGCACAGACCATGCAAAGCAATCCAGAAACTCGGTATTTAACACAAAATTGAACAATTATATCGCAAGCTAATAAAAATGTTGGCGACAATTTTAAGTTTCACTGTGCAGTGGCAGGTTATTCAAAAAAGACATGCATATCAAGTTATTAGGGCTTTCTAAATTCTAATGGCCAGGGACCTAAACATCCCATGGTTCCAACCTTCCAATAGTATTGCTGATATTTTAGATCGTGATTTAATGCATGAAAAGGATGGTGCTATAAATTTTCACAAGAAAGTGCCATAATTTGCCATTCTGGTTTAGCTGATACTGTAATGATACTTCAAGATTAAACTTTCTGCACCTTTAAGAAGACAATCTAGTAAAGACAGTACCGGTTATACTGCCTTGAGCATATATCACATTTCAACCCAGTAGAATAAATCATGGAAGTTGTATTTGATAATAAAAGAAGGAAAAAAAAAAAAAAGCAGGCTTTCAGAAATTAGTTTTGCAGCAACCAGTATATGTGAGTCTAATGCACACCTTGGCCTTCTCCATTTTCTTTATACTCCCAACAGCATCACTCTTCAACACCAACCCCCTAACTACTGTAGAGTCATGCAAACCTCCACCCAATAGCTTTGCAACTCGTACGTTATCCACATTGAAGTTTGCTGGATTCTTGGGGCAAACTTGAATACAAGCCTTCAAACAAATGGTTGTTGCCATTAAGAAATACCAATGGTTAGATTTAAAACCGTATGGAAGCATCCAGGTAAAAGCTTATTGCCATAATCAAAATTAAAAGTAAGCTTTAAAATTGCATACAATTAGTAGGAAGGGTGTGAGTTACCTCAGCAATGAGAGGACATAGTACATCCTCTAGTCCAAATTGTTTGCTGGCTACTGTAGATCTCATTCGTGAAATTATTTCATCTTTGTCTCTCACATTCATGCTTTCAGAACCTTTCTCAACCAATTCCTCAAGTACTTCAATGGTCTGCAACAACATGATACTCAATCAAAAAAGGGCCACAAATACAGTTCAATCAGTACAAATGAGATTTGCAATATCAAACCTTATTAATCGCCTTTGTGTATCCAACAATGATCTCACTAGGGTGCAATCCCATCCTAATGAGTTCTTCAGCACCTTGAAGAAGTTCCCCAGCAAAAGAAACAGTCAAATTGGCTCCATCACCTATTTCTTCTTGCTGTGCTTTGCCAGCCAAAACCAAAAGTTTGGCTGCGGGATGCTGAACTTCCAGCTCATTTACAATTGTTGCAGCATCATTTGTGATAAATAGCTTATCCAAATGATTGATAACCATCTTATTCATACCTGAACAAGAAAATTGGGGAATATGAGAACAAAATAGATGCATAATAAAATTATCAACAGGATTGACAGGACCGATGAGGAACATCTAGCAGAGTTTCCCTAGTCAAGTCTAAGTAAAACTAAATAAATATCAGATTAAGGTAGACTCTCGCAAACTGAGTGTGGACTTACTTAGACCAGTCTACTCTTGACTTATCCTATTCCAATTTCCCAGCATAGTGATGGCTGATATGAATCTATACTAATCATTCCCACTCCAACTGTTAATGATTTTTGTTACTTTCAAGCAAAGGAGGGACTACCAATTTCTAAATTACTTATAATCCTAAAAAGTATAACCTATTTAAGTTGCACAATAGATTATACGTTCCTCATCATAAAGTCACTGACAAAGTAACACTACTATGTTCTAAACACTTTTAGCTATTTATGATTCAGCTAAATCAGAGTATGATCTGTGAAATATCATATGTACACCTTAAACGAAATAAGTGAGGTAAAACTAAATCAGATCCTACAAAATATCTTTCTGTTGAAGTTCCTGCGTTTCGAGATTTGCGTGAGGTAGTTATTTATGCAGTAAAATAAGTTGCAGTAAGCGGCACCTATAACCTAAATGAAGATCAATAGCGACAAGTCGCGCTTGTTTACTCGGCCATATGAATGCATTTCTGGAGCACCACACATCAAAACTCATAACAGCACAGTTAAGCTCGGTTCTGCTACTTGAAAACCACGATTTAATTCAAACATGTTGCAAGGAGTGAAGAGATGAAACAGGGGAGAAATCACACCATTGGGACCGAGCGAGGTGCGAGTAATGGTGGAGAGCTGCTTGCAGGCGTCGATGTTCCTCACCACCGCCTCGTCGAGGCCCGACAGATGGCGGTGCCCCTCCTTCAGCATGGACTGTATGCCGTATGGCGCGTAACCCACCATTTTTATTCGATCTTTGATCTACGAGGCAGTGTAATTGCTTCTCAGTGTCGAAAATCTGAAACGGAGAAGAGATTTTCTCTAAGTATTGCTGCAGGTACTAGAGTGTGATGAAAAGCCCTAGAAATGAAACCCCTGCAACCTTTGTGCCTTTACTACCCTTACCACCCTCTGCGCGGTGCTCTGCGTGTGATTACTTTATTACCCTTGTATGATTTCTTTTCTTTCAATTTTTTTTTTTTTTACTGAAACCCTAGTATGATTGTTAATTTCAATTTATTAACTCATTTCGGGAAAAATATGTATGTATATATTCAATTTATGATACCCTATCATGATAGATACATCAATATGTGTCGACTGCTTATGTGTTAAATATTATATATTTCAATTAATTTCATTTTTCATTCAATAAGAAGTTGAGATCATTACACGTCGCCAGTGGACTTTCCAATAAATTGAGGAATGAGATCATTACACGTCTGCATCAGTGGCCATATTAAAAGCTGCTCGCCGTAGACATTTTAGCATTGTCCATTCAATTTATTACTGTTTAAATCGAAAATTGAAAATTTTGATTTAAATTCTAAGTTTTGACCTTTTTTGGAAAATACCACCTCCAATCAAATTTTCAGCAACTTTTTATGGCCCAACCTGAATTTTTTTTTTTTTTCACGATTTAGGAAAATTTCATGATATTTTTTCTCATTTTGGCACACACATTAGTGGGAAATTAATAGTAAGACTCTACTTTCGACGACACGAATCATGGATAAAATTTTCATAGTTTTGTTGTGAAAGTAAGTATTGAATATGATATTAAACTCCATGGATGATGTGTATTATTTTGTATACCAATTTTTATTGAGCATGTTATCATTCAAACTATACGTATATTTTCATTGAATTTTGAATTTAAAATACGAGTGAATGAAACTATGGTCTTTACCATTGATTTTTGTCATGAAATTAATGGTTTTTTATTTTAAGATAATGGTTTTTCCTATCATTCATTAAAAAATATATATAGAATCAAATACCTGGAAAAATAAGATTGGAAATTTAATCAGAGGCTTTGTACTCAAATTGCAAAGGTATAGAAGCAAAAACCGAATTTAGATTGAAATACGTTTATAAAATATGATTGCAATCGGGAAAATTTTGAAAAATGAAAATGAAAATATAATAGTAATTGTAAGTTTACAAATTGAAATTAAGCCTCGAAATTGTAACATAAAGTCACAAACTAAAGAATTGAAATTGCGAACTTCAGGACAATTTGTTGAGATCGACACTCACTCGATACAAATGATAGATTCTTTTATAATGGGTAAATGTGTAGGTACATTGTTAAGGTTCAAATCTAAACTTCATTTTATTTTGGTTTAATTGTGAGAGGAAAAAAATACGAACTTTGCTTAATTTGCAGTATCATTCAACTTTTTAATATTAACAAATACTAGTACTCGCACCCGCACGATGCGCGTTTTGTGATATAATGTTGGTAAATATTAATTATTTCATAATATAGTGTAAGTAATTTTAGTATATAAAAGACAATATAATATTTAATAATTAATAAAGAATAAATTTGCTTAAGATAATTCAATTCACAACAATATATTAATATTATACACATCCAATTTACTAATCTATGATTAATACTAAAAACAAAAGTATCAATATCATGATCTTCAAATCAAAATTGGAAATTCTACCTGTAAAGTTTGTAAGTTTTTTAAAAACTTATTTATACACAACAATTATAGTCGAAACATTTTTTTATCATTTGTGTTACAAACTAATATCTTCAGTCACATAAATTAAATATACTAAAAAACTAACAAAATTATGAATTACAAATCAAATTCAATTATTTAAATTAAATACATGTATGTGTGAGTATGTGTATGTAGAAACATTACACAATAAAATTAGAAATTTTACGTAGGAACTTGATGCAAGCATTGTCAATTATATATTTTCAACTTTTTATTTCAAAATAAATTGAATTATAATTTTTTTTATTAATATCACTTAACATCGAAGATGGCAAATAATTATTCATTTATAAGTATCACGTAAATTAATTGATATAGCACGACATTGAACATTACAATTTAAGCTCAACACATAATCAAAATGTAGTAGTTGTCTACGATCATGATGACGACAATATAATTAGAAACAGAGAAAATTCAATTTTGGTCAACTTAGGAAGCTACTGTCCATTTTACGTCAACTATGGAAGCTAATTTCAATTTTAGTTCCCTTATGCCAAAATTCGTCACTATTTAGTCCATTTTTTACCCGAAAACCAATTTCACCGATGTGTGTAATTCAACCGCCCCCAATTTTTTTAAGACGCCTACGTGGTGCACTGGATCTCACCTGGACAATCCTCGACCAATCAGGATTATCCGAGTCAACTATATATATATAAATTAATCAAAAATAAAAAATAATTTAAAAATTAAAAAAAATCTTCTCCCCCAATCCCCCGCCTCCCCCCTCCCCTTTGCAACTCCACAGCCGGGCGCGAAGGGAACAGACGACAGATCTGCCGGTGGTGCCAGAGGAGAACGGTGGTGCCGCCGTGTCGAGCATATTCTCTGAACCCGGTTCGATAACTACCCCAAGGGACCCACCTGACAGACCGCCTTCCATGACCTTTTTAGGGCAAGGGATCTTCAACAGCGACGGCAAGACGTGGCTGATTCAGAGGAAGACATCTGCTCTACCCAGGGTTTCTATGGAGGTTGAAGAAGATAGTGGACGTGGGGGCTGAGCGGTGGTTGAGGAAGAGCTTTCCGGTAGGGGAAGAAGACGGCGAGTGGCGGCGGTGGATGACCGAATCGGATTATGCTTCTTTTTTATTTATTTATTTATTTATTTTTGATTATATATATATATATGGTTGACTCGGATAATTGTGATTGGTCGAGGATTGTCCATGTGGGATTCAGCATGCCACCTGGGCGTTTTAAAAAATCCGGGGGCGATTGAATTACATTCGCCGGTGAAATTGGTTTTCCAGCGAAAATAGACTAAATAGTGACGAATTTTGGCCTAAGTTGACTAAAATTAAAATTAGCTTCCACAGTGGACGTAAAATGGACAGTAGCCTCATAAGTAGACCAAAATTAAATTTTCCCCAAGTAGAAACTAACCATATAATTTAAATAATCAGGTGAGCCATATAAATTCAAATCGTGCACTCTCATATAAAAATATACAAAGTCCTAAGTGTAAAGTAAAATGCTAAAATTTTATTTGATTATGAGATATTTATAATTTAAAAAATATTTAAGATGTCATATAATTCAGACTAAATACATATTATATATACATATATGTATATGCACACATCTTTAATAGTGTTATATTTATTTATTAATTTAAATTATGGTATATAAATTATCCCCATGCAAATTAATATTTATTATTGAAATTATTGTTTGGATATATCTATTGTTGATTTTTAATAAATTCTTCAATAAAAAATTCATTTAATTAAGATCGATAAAATGAGAATAAATTAATACAATATTTATATTATTAGATCAAATAGATTAAATAGTAAAAAATGTAAAATAAAAAAAATTTGTTGATGGGACACTTACAAATATTAATTTAAAAAATACTTAGAATGACATATAATTTCACACTAAATACATTATATATACATATATGTATATATACACATCTTTAATAGTGTTACACTTATTTATAAATTATATTTATATTAAATATGATACAATTATTCCCCAAACAAATTAATATTTATTATTAAAATTATTATTTGAACATTATCTATTATTGGTGTATAAGAAATTATTCAATAAAAAATAACTTACTTAATATTAATAAAATAAGAATAAACAAATACAATATATATTATAAATTGAATGGATTAAATAATAAAAAATGCAAAATAAAAATACTGTTGATGTGACACTTTTTTGTTGAGAAAATAGTATTTCTATAAATATCTCAGACTTTTCCTCTATTATTATAGTATAGAAATATATATATAAATTTATCTTTTTACGTTTTCTTTTGAGTTTCTATACAATAAATATAAAATTAAATGTAATAAATATTAATATTTATGTATTTGTTTATTAATACATTTAAAATAAAAGTTATTAATGGTTTCTTAAAATGAAAATATTTAATAAATGAGACATTTATTATAGTTATTTTTGGCAGAATATTCTGCTTATATATATATATATATATAGATAATATGAATTTTAATAAATTTTGCAATTTTTAACCACCATGTAATTGTTGAATATATTTATTTGGAAATAACCATCATCGTTTCAAAATTGAACGATAACTGTAACATAAAAAAAATAGTTATTTTGAAATTGTGGAAATTATTGTCAAAATAAACATATTTGAAATGTATCAATTGGTGGAATTGCCAAAAATAGGAAAGTTTATTTTATATTTCCTATCATTCAGAAAATTATTAGTTATTAAAAATTACAAATCAAGTAAAGTTTGTGTTTTTCCTACATCTTTTTTTATTGCAAATTAAATAAAATCTAATCAGTTAAGTGGAGACGCAATTATAGAAATATCATTTAACTTATATTGTAAATTTTTCTTAATTTTTTTATTTTGTGAATGATTAATATAAGGTTTCTGTAATGCATGAGTTTAAGAAATAACATTGGATGGGAAAAAAAATATTATATACAAACATTCGGAAAATTGTATTTACAATTATTGCTTTATCATCGGATTTAACAATTAAATACATTTTAGTTTCATTAATACGTTGTTTAATTATTAAACCACATGGTATCTTTGTAATAAAGAATACTTTGCATGTGTTGATTAATGCACCATTTAATTTTCTTTTCATTTAAAATAGCAAGTCGAAGTTATCTCAAATTTTTTAATCATAAATCTCAGATAAATGTTTACTAGGCAAGTCTGTTATTCCACCCATGAGGACACATGGATACGTGTCTTAGTGTTAACGTGTCAAGTATCCGACTTTTTATGTAATTAGGGGATCAAATTACTATACATCATAGAATAGTTGTTGATAGTGAGAATTTATCATTTTACGTAGAATCCTCCTATATACATAAGTGTAGGTGACACAATTCAAATCAGATCACGTTTATTTTAATGTTGTCCCTTTTGATTTTTTTTTTTTTTGGTATGTGCACAACTTGCAATATAAAAGCTCAGTTTAATTGATAATAATTAATTTGAAAGATCAGTATAGTTTGTCACGTATCATGGATGGCATACTCAATATGTACATATTAGTGTAGCTAGAAGCCTAGAGCACTCATATAATATACGAGATATTAAATCAAATATAAACTAATAATATTAGATAAGTTTAATAATTATTTACATAGAAACAAAATATATTTGTGGATGCACTTAAATACATATCACTTATAATAATATTAAATATAGCATAATTTGATAATATAAAAAACTGTAGTTTTTAGGGCTAATGTATTTTTACACTCCCACTATTTTGTTACGTTTGATTTTTATCATTAAAGTCTGTTATGACCCTCAAACGTTCTTTTAAATTATATGAGATGAACGAAATTTCAAATAAATTTCACAATTTACTTCAAAATATATTTGCATAAAAATCAAATTTCATCAATTAATAGGATTGAAGAATCCCTTTCAATCATCACACCTTCTTTTTATGTGTCCTGGTGTTTGTCTCCAGATTTTTTAAATGAACTGCACATTTCAATTATATAAACTAATAGTGCACCCGCGCGATGCGCGCCTTGTTATATAATCAAATATTTTTTATTGTTGATGATATAGTGTAATCTATACTGTATCTAAAATGTTAAATCTTTTTTTAATGTTTTTTTGTAATCTATACTATTATAATGCTAAAATAGTTTTTTTTTTTTTTGTAATGCAATTACTTGGATAATCAAAGTGACAATCAAATTAGTACTGGTAATATCTCGTTATATCTGAAAAAACTTCCATCTCGATTTTTTTTTTTGATATTTTTAACATGCATTTCATGCTAGCTCATTCTCATTAAGTGAGAGTGGATATATATGAGTATAATGGTTTTCATATTGATTTTTCTTCTTATTTCCATCACTAATTTTTTTTCTTTTGATAATTCTAACCTTCATTTGATGCTAGTTCATCCTAATTAAATAAGAGCTATTATATATACGTTGCTTGTATACAATAACTTCCATCTCAATTTTTTTTCTTATTTTCATCACCAACTTTATTTCTTCTTTTGATATTTCCAACCTCCATTTCATCTAGTTCATTCTCATTAAATGAGTAGGTATATATACATACATTGCTTAAATGCGAAAATGATTTTCACCTCAATTTTTCATCTTATTTCCATCACTAATTTTCTTCTTTTTTTGATATTTCAAACTTCATTATTTTTCCTTTTGTTTTTATATTTTAAACTTCAATTTCAATAAGCTAGCTCATCTTCATTTAGTGAGACTTTCATCTCCATTCATGCATTGCTTATATAGAGGTAGGACAATGACTTGTAGATGAAGTCTAATTCTAATGGCTTGATATGAAAGCTTGATTCAAAATTATTAAATTAATTTAAAAAATCAAAATGAAATAAAAAAAATTACTCAAAGAGTCAAATAATTTTTAGGAGTTTGTCCAATAAGATACTCAAAAGTTTTCTATTTTTGTTAGTTTGCTTTTTCCCTATTGGCTAATAGTTTTGTAATTGAATGACAATTGGTAATAATCACCAACTATTGTCATTTTAGATACTAGTAGTGCACCCGCGCATAGCTAAAATATTTTTTAAATGTAAGAAATGAATATATTGAATATTTGATTGTTAAAAAGATATGAATATAAATAATTATATTTTATGTATTTTTATTGTGTATATTGTAATAGTAAGGAACATTGAACACTTATAATTATTTATCTGTATAGAAAGTTATTTCTTGCATTACACATAACAAAGTACATACTTCTAATAATATAAGATACTTTTGAATTAACTTTTAAATTTATAAAACTTTAAATAATTATATCATAAACATTTAAGTTTAAGTACATAAATTTCAAAAAGTAGTAATCTTCTTCTATTAAATATTTTATCACAAAGTTTGTATTAAAATAAAAAAAAAGATGTTTTAAAAGAAGACACATGGGTATGTCGATATGAAAAATTAGTTTTTGTAATAAATTATATTATGTAGATTCATACATTGTAGAAACTTATAACTTAAATCTTTTACAATTTATAATTATTTAAAACAATTTTTTTTATAATAGAATGTAATATAATATAAAAAAATTATTTTCTATTTTTTTATTATAACGTATGATGATTCAAGAATTATATATGTTTTTCTTTTATTTTTTACTACAATATTTGATAGCTTATCAAGAAAGTCATGTAATTTAAAATGATTAAATTAATTTAGAAAAATAAAATGAAATCTTGAAAAACTAAAATAAAAAGAAATTATTTACACATCATCAAATTGATGTGACATTTTTAGGAGGGAAAGTGACAAATTAGTAATTTTTGACAACTTGCTTGCTTTTATTATAGTATAGATAGTATAGAAATGAATTTACATAATTACATTTTTCATATTCTTTTATGTATATTGTAATATTAAAAAACATCGAATGCTTATACTTTCTTCTTACATTACACATTTCGTAGTATATACTTCTAACATAAAATATTTTCGTAACAACTTCTAACTTCATAAAACTTTTACATATTTATATTATCTTAAACATTTATGTTTAAGTACATGAATTTCAAAAATTCTATTAAATATTTTATCACCAAATATATATATTAAAATAAAAAAAGACGTTTTAAAAAGAAGACACGTGAGTATGTTAATATGAAAAAACAAATTTTCTACAATAAATTATATTATATAGATTTTATTTACTTTATAAACTTTTAACTTAAGTGATATATAAGTATTTAACCAAAAATTTAATAGTATGCATAATATAAATACATAAAAAATATAATTTCTCTCTCTCTCTCTCTTTCATTATAATGTATTATTAATCAAAAATTATATATATTTTTCTTTTATATTTTATTATAATATTTGATAGCTTATCAAGAAAGTCATATAATTTAAAATTATTTCTTTTATATTTTATTATAATATTTGATAGCTTATCAAGAAAGTCATGTAATTTAAAATTATTAAATTAATTTAGAAACTGAAAACGAAATGTTGAAAAATTAAAAGAAAAAGAATTTATTTTACACATCATCAAATTGATGTGACATTTTTAGGAGGGAAAATGACAAATTAGAAATTTTCTCCAACTTGCTTGCTTTTAATATAATATAGAAATATAGATATAGATATAAATATAGATAGTTAATATATTAGAATTATAGCATGTGTTGTTTAAACAATCTAGTCAGTGTTTAGGTATTATTTAGTAACATGTCTCATCAACATTGAATTTGAAATCATAAATTTTGTCATAATAGCTATTATCTTTTTAAAATGTTATTTAGTATATTAAAAAGAATGTAATATGCAAAACATTGTAGAAATGTCCAAGTGACCTGATGGCCATTCTTCATATATATGCAAAAGACATCAATGTCAGACACTGAGACACATGTGCCATATGTTTTTTAATAATTAAGTGTCAGATTTTTTAATTTTCGAAATCTATTCCTATGATTTTTTTACTGAATTTATGACTATTTATTTTAATTTCAGAAAATTTAAATATAAAATGTTGATATTTGCATGATTTATCTGACGTTCAGTTTTCATTTATTTCGATAAAATAGCTTTTACATATTAATTTGTACATTTTGATCATAAAAACGTGAACTCATCCTTTCTTTTATATATATGTAAAAGATGAATGATCACTAAACACATTTCTCATACTTATAATTTTCTTATATTAGTTTTGTTTTAAATAACAACTTCAATATAAAGCTAATAAAAATAACTATTATCACAGCTAATTAATGACTGTAAATTTAATCTTGATAACAGATATTAAAAAAATAGTATCGGAATTAACTAGATTTTTTCAAATATAGAAACTATCTGCATGTTTGAAAGTTGTTTATTTTTCAGAAATAGAAAAATATACAAATAAAAAAATTTAAAACTAAAAACAACAAGTAATTAAAAAAGAAGTTCAAACAAGTGTATATCCCGTGTATTACACGGTATGTTTTTAAAATCAGTATTATTACAAAATTAACATAAAAATGTAACACATATTGAGTAAGAAATAACAGTGCAACGAGAACACGTGTTATATCAAAAATGTTACTTAACGAAACGTTTTTCATATTCACATGACTTAAGAAATATTTGTATTTTCAACTTGTAGGTAATGTACACTTTAGCCATATTTTAAAATTAAAATTAAAGTAAAATTAAAATACATAAAATACATTATGTTTAGTACTTCTTTTATTAATTTGTATTAACATAAATTAACATCTCATTTTCTATTAATATTTAATTTAATGTATATTGCTATATTTGTATTAACATATATTCATAAAAAATTTAATATTAACTTATATTAATTAATAATCAATAATTTGTTTCATGAATTTACGATTTTTTGGTGTTCTTAAAATTATATTTATATACTTACATGACCTAAAAAGAATATGTGCATAATATTCTTATTCATAATATGCTTGATTTATTTTTTCCAATTTATAATGATCATATTTATTAGCAATTAGTTTATACATATTAAAATGCTTTGCCTCATTAAAATAATAATTATTTTCTATACTAAAATATCTTGACTAGAATTTCATAAGTTACAAGTTGTTATTAATAATCATGAAAATTTCATAGGTTATTGTTAGCAAATATCATTAAATGAATTAATTAAATTGAATTATAAATTAAATATATATAAATTAAAAAAAAAGTTGAGTACAAAATTGGAATAATCATAGAGTGACATGTGTTCTCTAGTGATTATTCTTTTAGTATATATGAAGTATGAGAGATGATTTTGAATAAATTATTGCAAACATGTGTATTAAAATGAAGTATGAAATTTATTTGTTAATTTTTGATTTTTTTTAATTCTGTGATTGAAAAGAGAATCCGAGAGCCACTTCAACACTAAAATCAAAGCTAATGAAATAGTCATGAGTAAGTCTCCTGTAAGACCGTCTAACAGATTTTTCTTGTATTGTGTGAGACGGGTTAACCCATAATCCAATTACCCATTACCCAAACACTATAATTCATATGTTATTTTCGGGTGATGGACTCCGTCTTAGGATATCTATCCATAAGACAGTCTCACATGAGTTTTTGTGAAAAATCATTAGAAAGTTGAATAGTAATATAATAAAACAAGTAAACAACATTATATTTTCTTCAAACTAATAAGTAAACACTTATTTAAAATCCCGTACCGATGCAACATATGTCTCAACAATTAAACAATATAATAACGTTAAATTCAATTTATTTTCTAAACTATGGTGTATTAAACGGGTAATATTTAACTTGATTTTCATCTAAACCTAAAATCGAGTATAAATATCTTATTCAAAACCTTTTTTTTTTTTTAATTTACGAAAAAGGGCACTCACATCAAGTGTATTTTCACTTCACCCTCACAATAATAGAAAAATGAAAAAAAATATTAAAAAAAATCTCCCATTTTATTTCTAAATATGGCAAAGAAAGGTGTTGAATGTTGATGAAGGTCTCACAAATTTCACCAAAAAAGAAAAAGAAAAAAAAAGGGGGGGGGGGGGGGGATAAAAGTGAAATGAAATAAGGAGAGTAGAGAGAACCAGAGAGAGAGAGAGAGAGAGAGAGGGCGAGGGCAAGCAGTAGAAAGAGAAAGGAGGAGGATAGGCGTGGAATAAATACCCTTTCAAACACTCAACTCTATCCTTAATTTTAACCTAGCATTCTTCCATCTGTTTTCGCCTCTCCATTTCTAGGTATACATCTCTTCCTTGTTTCCACTGAAGATCTGTTCTTGATCGCTTCAATCCTGTTGGGTTCTCCTGTTTCATTTTGCTCTCTACTGAACGATCCTTCTGATTCTGCTGTTTTTGAAGCCTGATTGTTTTTCTGTGGCGGTTTATCAATTTGTTGTTGTGTTTTTTGTGAAGATGAATTTCTGTGAGAATCCGACTGTTTGAGCTTGTGATTCGAATGTTTTATGTTTGTGTGCTTGTTTTGCTTGAGGTGTATGATTATCTGTGTTTTTGGGTGCGCTCGGTGCTTTACCATGTGCTTTCATGAATGCTTGGTATCTACAGTGATTATTGTTTTTTGGTTTGGGCATCGTGTTTCTTGTTGAAAATAGGTAAAATTAGCTGGATTCCACCTAGATGCGTTACTTTTTGTTGGAACAATCTAGCATCTTTATTTGGGAACAATCTGTGGAACTTGTAGACTTCTTGGTAAACGTTAGTTTTCTGAACGAATGCATCTAATTTATATTTTTTTTTTCAAAATTTCTGTTTGTCATAGTTTTTGCACAATTTGATTGGTCATTGTCCAGAAAAAAAAAGGGTTCAAGTTTTCTCTTGTTTTCTTGATTTTTCGTAACTTAAACATTGACCCGCCCCAAGTGTTGTTTAGGTCGCTGCAGATCTCTGAGCAGGTGGGGAATGAGTCTGAGGTGATTTTGCATGGGTGATGATGCCGGAATTGCGTAGCGGAGCTCGGAGATCAAAACGACTTGGTGATCTCCATCCTGCACCTCAGACTGCGAATCAAGACGAAAATTTTCTTGCGCCTGCTCAGACTAGAACCAGAAGGAGAGGACGAGGGAGAGGCAATGCACCTGCTGTAGCAAAAGGACCTTCTGCAGCAACACCCGCTCGACCAACTGCTGCTGGTAGAGGCAGGGGGGCTAGGTTGATAGATTTAGACCCGGAGCCGCCTGGTGTGGTTCTTCCACAAACTGTTGGCCTTGGGACTCCTGAACTTGCATTTAATAGAATCGAGGCCGTTCCAGATAAGGAAATTGCCATGGATGGTGGTGGGAGTGCGGATAAAATAATGGGAGTTGAAGAAGATTCAAGTACAACTCCAGTGCCTGAGAGGGTAATTTCTGTTCTTTTACATTATTGGATATAGATTTTGAGTACGTAGAGTATACTGATTGATGAGATTGCATGCATGGATTTTGGAATTGATTTCATTCTCAATCTATTAATTACTTATTTTGGTTTTGCAATATTTCAAATATTAACTCCAGGTTTATCGGTGTAGGTACAAGTGGGTAATTCCCCAACATATAAGACAGAAAGGAAATTAGGTAAGGGTGGATTTGGACAAGTTTATGTTGGCAGAAGGGTAACTGGCGGCATCGAAGGACCAGGTCCGGATGCTATTGAGGTAACACCTGGCATTCTATATTTGACATTATGACGATTTTTAAAGTAATTGTTTTAACATAATTAATAATTTAATCAGGTTGCATTGAAGTGTGAACATCGAAGTAGCAAGGGCTGCAATTATGGCCCTCCATATGAGTGGCAGGTGTACAAGTAAGTAAGCTGTTGTAAACTTGAGGATGTTGTTTTCTTGATTCAAATGCTTGTTTTCTGACATTCCTTCTCCTTTGTCAAAGTGCGCTGAATGGATGTTATGGGCTCCCATGGGTCCACTACAAGGGTCGCCAAGGAGATTTTTACATTCTGGTGGGTTTTGATATTTGCATTTCACCTCCACATTTTCCATTTGTTCCGATGCTAATTCTTTTCTTTTCTTTTTCAGGTCATGGACATGCTGGGACCCAGTCTTTGGGATGTTTGGAATTCTTTGGGCCAGTCGTAGGACTCTCTCCCTCCTCCCCCCTCACACACATGCACGCTCTCACAGTCTTTTTGTGGCTATTTTATTTTTTCTCAATTTGACGATGACCACCTGAAACAGGATGTCTCCAAATATGGCGGCCTGTATCGCTGTCGAGGCTATATCAATTCTCGAAAAGCTTCACATGAAGGGGTACCATAACATTACTCAAACAATCCTTTTTTTTAAATCCACATTCCTGCTCCAATGTGCTTTGGTCACTTCAATATACATTTAATAATTGATAGTGCTCTCTGATACTTATCTAGATTTGTCCATGGAGACGTGAAACCGGAGAACTTTTTACTAGGTCAACCTGGTACTGCTGAGGAGAAAAAGTTATATCTTATCGATCTTGGTCTGGGTATGATACTCCATTCTAGTGATCTTATTGTGTGTCATGACTACCTTAAATTGAATGTTCAGCAACTAGGCATGTTAGAAGGCATAGTGTTGGATATATCTGCAATTCATATCTTTATCTCAGTGGCTCCTTTTTCTTCTACGTTTCGCTTCGTGATGTATATTCATTAGATATTCTTGCTTAACATGTTGCTCATGCAGCCTCTAGGTGGAAGGATACATCATCTGGTCAGCATGTGGAGTATGATCAGAGGCCAGATATATTCAGGTTTGTGAAGCTCACATTTGTTTAGAACACACTTCTTCTTCTGGGATGAGGGATGTTTTCACGAACTGTGTTGAGATGTGGGATTTGGTCCAAGTTATCAGCTAATACCACGTGTCATAAAACAGTTCATTGAACGATGCATGAGTGAATTTATTATCTTAAGTATATTGATGGATAATTGATAGCAGTAACTACTTATGATCAATATGCTGTTACTTTAAATTCGCGAATTGATAACAAAGTCCATTCTATAAAAAAGTGGATTATTGAATATACCCTTGCCTTTTGTGTAGATCTGAATATTCTTAATAACGCTACATGCCACTTTCATAAAGTGGATATTGGGGATTAGTTTCTAATGTCCAGTTGCTTTAAAAAAATTGTGATTGGTGCAAGACAGATATTGATTTTGGGCTTGCATTCTTTGATGTACAATGTGAACATTGTACTTGATGATATAAATACTATATAACACGTGACCTGTATACCCATATATAGTAAGTTTCCCATTTTGGATAGTCCTTACAAACTCTAATGGTCTGTCTACCCACAGAGGCACTATAAGGTATGCAAGTGTGCATGCACATTTGGGACGTACAGGAAGTAGGAGGGATGATCTTGAGTCGCTGGCGTACACCCTTATATTTCTCATAAAGGGGAGGTTACCATGGCAAGGCTACCAGGTGAATTGACATAGTTGCTTAATAAGTTACAGTGTCATACGTCATTGGACCTAACTTATTGTTCTTCATTTGTATTTTGACTACAGGGCGATAACAAGAGCTTTCTAGTCTGTAAGAAGAAAATGTCCACTTCTGCAGAGTTGATGTGTTGCTTTTGCCCCGCTCCATTTAAACTGTTCCTTGAGGCTGTTAGTAATATGAAGTTTGATGAGGAGCCAAATTATTCTAAACTAATATCACTTTTTGAAAGCCTTATCGAACCTTGCTCGTCGCTGAGACCAATAAGAATTGATGGAGCTCTCAAGGTAAACTATTAAGGGAAAGTGACTTCCTTTTTCTGGGACATGCATACTGGAATAAACTTTATTTAGTCCAAAAATTCATGTTGAAATTATTTGTCTTCTATTTCACAGGTGGGTCAAAAGCGTGGTAGGCTGCTCTTAAACTTGGAAGATGAAGAGCAACCAAAGAAGAAAGTACGATTAGGTAGTCCTGCCACTCAGTGGATTTCAGTGTATAATGCACGGCGCCCCATGAAACAGAGGTGAGTACCTACTGGTAATTTTTGTTTGTCGTGGTATGTGCAACTAAGTAGCATCTTCTGTTAACCTCACACACAAGTACATCAAACTAGAAGCACAACGCCTCATGAAATAGAGGTGAGTGCCTACTGGTAATTTCTCGTGTGTTGTGGTATGTGCAATTAAGTGGCATCTTTTGTTATTGTCATGCACAAGTACATAAAACGTCCTAATCTTTTTGCTGGTTATTGTACTCTGCTGATCATATGCATATATGAAGATTTCACAAATATGTGAGGAAAAAAGATGTTGTAATGTACTTGCCTGCTATGTTGTCGTATGGATGAAGGAAAAAGGACTATTAGACCTCAAGTAACAATGATTCTTATTTCTGTTGCCTTTTCTTTGAAGTTGCACCAATCAGTGAGAGTAGATTTACTTTTACTTTAGTAGCTGTTTAGATTTTTTTCTGTCACTCTCATGTTGGACATGAATAATTGCATGTAGTCATGTGTTATCTACTCTCATTTAAAATTCTATTGAGGACTGTTCTACAGATTTCAGTTCTCCCATATACCTTTTGAGAAATAAGTCAAAAGTGTTGAAAAGATCTGTTTTGAAATAATCATATGTTTGTACCAAGTGACATTTATTGCTAATGCGGAAGCAGATGTGCCGAATGGTTATTAATAAACCTTGTCCGGATGCCTGTTCTCACTTATTTGCTAAAGTTAGATAACAATAGATTAGGTTGTAATTCTTTGCGGCAGTTTAATGGTTCTATCAAATTTAGGAAGAATTAAGTTTTTATTTTTTATTTTTTTTCGCACAATGCCCTCAAACCTTCTAGCTTGTGTGTTTCACAATTTTTTGGAGATTTGTCATGTGTACATGTGCCAAGTAGATCTTACTTCTGTAGTGTCTAGAACAGTGTTCTGCATGCTAGCTCTAAGGGTAGGTATATGTATTGATACATTATCTGTGATTTGTTTCCTAGTGAAAACAAATTTTGTTCTATTGTATTTGTAGATACCATTATAATGTTGCAGACTCAAGACTCCGTCAGCACGTAGAGAAGGGGAATGAAGATGGTTTATATATAAGCTGTGTGGCTTCAGCAACAAACCTTTGGGCCCTGATCATGGATGCTGGAACAGGTTTTAATTCGCAGGTGTATGAGCTTTCAGCTGTCTTCCTTCATAAGGTTGTTTTCCAAAACTCAAGACTCAAGTTATATTTATCTGTAGTTATTATTATTATTATTATTATTAGCATTAGCATTTTTTTAATTAGTCTGGCTGATACTCCTCATGTTCACTAAAAGTATTTTGTGGTTTATTTTCAGGATTGGATTATGGAACAATGGGAGAAAAATTATTACATCAGTTCTATAGCTGGTGCAACCAATGGAAGTTCACTGGTTGTTATGTCTAAAGGTTGGTTAAAACCCTTCCTTTTTGAAAAAAAATAAAATAAGGGTGAGGGGTTGTATGCTAGTTATGAAGTTTAATACATGCTTTTTTGGCTCATGGCTCTCTTAGGAACTCCTTACACCCAACAGTCATATAAAGTTAGTGAATCATTCCCTTTCAAGTGGATAAATAAAAAGTGGAAAGAAGGTTTCCATGTGACATCCATGACCACTGCTGGCAATCGATGGGGTGTTGTGATGTCTAGAAATTCTGGATATTCTGAACAGGTAAAACTTGATTAATGAGTTCAACAGATTAAATCTTCGTGGAATTGTGTTACTCTTGTTATCTGGATACTGTGCTACTGGTAATGGTGACTAACAGAAAGATGGGTTCATAGGTTGTAGAACTTGATTTTCTTTATCCCAGTGAGGGGATACACCGAAGATGGGAAAATGGCTACAGAATTACCTCCATGGCTGCAACTGGTGATCAAGCAGCCTTTATACTTAGCATGCCCAGACGTAAGATGATGGATGAGACTCAGGAGACCCTTCGGACATCTGCATTCCCAAGTACCCATGTTAAGGTACTAAATAATCATCACTTCTGTTTTATGTTATGGTATGAAGTTCTTTTGATTATGAGGCTAATGGATAGAGGTAGAATAACAAACACACCTTTTATTTCAACATTCACTCGTACAAGTTGACAGAACTTTGGGAGACTTGATCTTGCTTCAGTCATTATTTTTCGACACGTGACAATCTTTTTCTTCATTCTTACAGGAGAAATGGTCCAAAAATCTCTACATTGCATCGATATGTTATGGTCGAACTGTTTGTTGAAGCTGTATGTAAAATCTGATGTGTCAGAAGATGGTGGGGAGTGAAAACTCTAAAAGCTGTGATATCTCAATTGCATTGGGTGAATTAGCTGTTTGTTCTCCCCCAAAACTAAATGTTTCTGTCTGTTAAAGTTATCCTAATTGTTGTTGCATAATATGTGAGAACTGACTCTGAGTTTGCCAAAACGTGGCCTGAAACGGACACGAGTTGGCAGAATGAAAAATTGTGAAGCCTCCTTTTGTGTTTAAGTTGATAGTGGTTACTTGTAAGCGTGTGGGCATGGGTGTTTTGGCATATCCACAGGCTCAACCATTTTCACTTAATTTTATAATAGGATCCAATCTTGATTCAGATTCACCCTTGTTTGCAATGTGATTTTGTTTCAAGTTATGGCATGTTTACTGATTGTGGTGGGAGTTGTTTTTTTTAGTTCAATAATGTCGAAGATGTTTTACAGGTTACTCCTGAATATACTGGATACAATAATTTTTGCATACGAACACATCTGCAATACCATGAATGTTAATAGATAACGAGTACTCATTACAAGTTCAAAATGTTGCATCTTTTAATAAGCTTAGGAGGAGTGGAAGGGATGAAAAATATTAGGAAACTTGCGTGTTTTGGATTTGAAATGTAGGTCATCACTATGTATATCATCTTTATACGAATTGGATACTGGACTTGCATCAATAGATTTGGACTCAACCTAGAGGGTGTTTGGTTAAGCTTATTTTTAGAGCTTATAGGCTATCATATCTTATAAGATGTTTTTAGATTTTATAAGATGTTTAATTTAAGTTTAATATAAGTTATTGAAGTGTTTGGGTAAATAAGATGGTGGAGCTTATAAGTTGTTAGTAATAACATTTATATAATTTCAATAATTAAATTTGAAGGTGTTTTGAAAAATAAGCTCTTATTTTAGAAATAAGTTGGGATTTCCCAACTTTTCAAAAAATAGTTTATAAGCTCCTTACATTTTATAAGCTCATAAATAAGGTCTTATTTTTAAAAGTTAACAAACATTTTTTGAGGAGCTTATAAGAACTTAACATCTTATAAGTTCTTTTAAGGAGCTTATAAGCTTAGCCAAACACCCTCTTATATAGTTGCATAACCAATAATCCTGCCTTTATTTCTTTTGATTAATTAGCATCGAAGTATTAAAATATTGAATCTTGGTTATCATTGCTCCTTGTTTAGTGTTTGATGCAAAAAATACAAGTTTTGCACTCTCAGTGATACAAATTTAATTTGGTTCCAATGTTGGACAAAATATAAATTTAAACACCAAAATTGATAGAGGAGGCTAGTTTAGAAGGCCTATATACTGATACTTCTTGGAAAGCAAGATAAAATACAGATATATTTTGGAATATCAAATACAGTGCACATTGTCTAGAAAATTTTGTGATAACCATAAAGTTGCAAACAATAAACAGGGCACACTAGTTGGAAGAAGATAAAACATATACTATTAGATGAACAAAGGTGCATTAGATATCAATTAAAAGAGTGAAACAGAGCACAAATTTCTTGTTTAAAGTACAAAAACCTAAGAAACATAGAAACCTCACCCCCTGCCCTTTTCGCATAAACGAGCCCTCTCGGCATTGAGCACATGATGATACATTGAAAACTACTTTCCCTGGTAAGTAAAAAACCAATCAGTGGCGTGCACGATTTTGATTGATTGACGCACATTGGCAAGGTAATTCATAGGGAACTAAAGCATAAAGAATATAACGCTGAGATATTCTAATATCTCCCTCTTCCCCTGAATCCACCACCACCTCCACGACCACCACCTCTGAATCCGCCACCTCTACCACCTCTAGGAGCACCCCTACCTCGGAATCCTCCTCCACCTCTTCCACCGCCCCTTCCACCACCCCGTCCTCCTCCACGTCCTCCCCCTCTAGTAGCTTGTCCCCTGTATAAATAATCAACATCAAGATGTTAAAAGTAATATGCAAATGGCAAACAGCAATCTATTCTATTATAAGCAGCAACAGTTATGGCAAGAGCCTGAGTGTTATAACATTAGTAGTAATGAGGCATTTTCGCAATGAAATTAACAATATTTCCCATCACATCCACATGAAGAAGAGGATCAAGACATGCATTGAACTATCACAATATGATGAACTATGTTAAGGTGTGCACATGCTTGTTACAAATTGTAGCTATGTTGCATCAAGAACTATCATATAGGAAATGAAAACAACAATCTTCAAAGGTGATCTCAACAGTCACTAGTTTTGATATTATTCACTGCACATGTACTTGCCCAAAAGTCTCTTAGGTAAATGAATCTCCACACACACACATACAAATCAAAATGAATGTCTTGAGTATGACATCGAACATCATTGACACATATTCACATAACATCACAAAAGATATTCTCAACTTTTGAAGGTTGCTCAATGTTTGCAATATATATAAAACTGGAAAGTGCATCATAAGGCTCTTTAACTGAGAGCATATAATCAAATATTAACACTTATCGAAATAAAACCAGCAAACAAAGAACATACTTTGGCTGAGGTAGAAATCTTGCGAGTGGCAATAGCTTAGCTGGGTCAATGTAGAACTTATCACCCGCAGAATAAGAGGTCGCCACAATGCCCTCCATCATCTTTATCGAGAAAAACTACACAACAACACAAGTCATACATAAGAAAGGGTGAATCAATTTATCAAACACTTGGAAGAAAGAACCTGTAAAATTACCAAAAACATTAACAAGGTGCACTCACAGACTCGTTGATGGGACCGAAGATTTCATCAACTTTACCAATCTGGGTCTTGTTTTCGAGGTAAATTGGAGCATTAAAGTATGGTATCTTCTCATTTGTGAGCTTTGTAACTGCATCGCCCTCACAGGCATTGAAAAATGTGGAAACCTCTGCGCGTAAAAACGAAACGAATTTATTCACTTCATAAGCAGTTAAGATTAGGTTCTTAGGGGGGAGAGAGAGAGACATACCAACAACTTCAGAAGGAGGGCCTTCGTCTCGAGAAGCGAAACGACCGCCGCCACCACCGAAACGGCCTCCTCCTCCTCGAAAGCCACGTCCGCCGCCGTCTCGGCCACCCCTAAAGCCCCCGCCGTCTCGGCCACCTCTGAAGCCACCGCCGCCACGTCCCCTCGGAGGTCTCATTTTGTTATTGCTTGTTTCTGCTTCGATGGCGAGGAGCTAGGCAAGGGTTTAGGGTTTTAAAGTACCAGCTTCAGAGGCTCTTTTGATTCCCCTATGGAGGCCGATCCACTAAAGCCCCTAAGTTTAATTATTGGGCCTATGGGTGTCTATCCATTAAAGGCCCAAAATTTAAATAACAAAGAAAAGTGATATTCTGTCTTATGAAGCCCAATCTGTTTTGCGGCTTTAGCACAGTTTCCTGATGTATTACAGTATTACTATAAAGGTATAGGTATGTTTGGACTAGATTTGATATATCCGGATTTCGGATGAGTTCAGTCAAAACAAGAATATTATGTTATGTGAGACGAACTCACGCAAGTTCTAGTGATACAATTTTATTTCCAAATCATCCATCTTAATATTTCTTGGCTAAAATTATGTGTTGACTAAAATTTAGGGATTCTACCTTATACCTTTTTTGGAATTAATTTGATTTAGATGTTATACCTTTTGCGGAATTAATTTGATTTAGGTATTTTACGTAATACCTTATCATCTTATCAATTCATGAATTGTACATTCATGGAATAAATTTGATCATCTTATCAATCTAGAATCATAAATTCATTGATTAGTTAAATATATATTTATTCAATTTTTATGTTAATTAATCTATGACAAAAACCCCACAACACCACTTATTTCGAATTGGAAGGTGTATGCCTTTACATTGGAGTTTGAGTAAATGTTGTAGTTGGGAGTATTATTCATCCAGTTTCAAAATATGAATATTGGTTCTATAATTAAAATCGTCATAAACAAGACTCTAATTTTGATCACTGTTGAAGTCTATTACTCTGCGAAATAAAATTAAAGAAACTCCATGATTATTAATTATCCATTATATGTTAATTTGTTTAGCTGGTCAGGTCAACAATGTCATGAAATACACACACATATATATAAAATAAAATTGAATGGATTTACAGTACCTAGGTGAAGAACTTGTAAAAACATAAATGACAGTTTATAATAATCCGATAATTTATATTTATAGTTTACAATAATCCAATAATGACAAACTCCAGAAAGAAAATATATATAATGCAAAATTAATACAAGCATGATGTATATTAATAATGCTAAATTAAGCAAGATTATGTTCTCACATTTGCTGCAACCCTAAAAAATAATTAGTGTAGTATGATGCATATGCAACCTAGAAAGACATAAAGGGGAAAGCAAGAATATACAATTCCATTCATGAATCTATTACAGTTCATCTAACAGACATAGGCTTCATCTAACTCTACTAACTTATTATTGACAAAGTGACAGGATATAGACCATGTTTACCATGGGGAAATTTATATTTACAAACAGAAAAGAATAAAAAATATCCATTTAGGTTAGGTCAACTTGTAACTTGATCGACATGTACAAAAGAGTGAGAAGAGCACCTTGAGGAATTGGAGCATACCTTGCAAGATTTGAACCAAACCACATAGCAACAACCACGAGTGCGATGACGCTGCTGCTCGTTTTGCCACAAACCCAACTTGCGAATGATAGGAGCATCGTAAGCAGAATACCTGCCCTTCCTCCCAATATCCATGCAATTAAATAACCGAATTTATATCCTGCATCCAATTTTTGGTCAACCAAAGCCATAAGGCTACTAAATGTGAGAGAGAGTCGGATGCCCAATGTCTGCATCAGAAACAGAGTGAGAAATGCTGATTTGAGCACTTCGACAAATGAGTCTCTCTCCTCATCTGGGCTTTCTTCTTCCTCAGTGTCTTCGTCAGCATCGTAGAATTGCTCTTCTGTGTGATATTGATATTTCTCTCGCTGCATTTTACGCCGCATGTAAGCCCATCTATAGAGTCTTAATCCATCCTCATATCCAGGATTGATAACCCAATCATCTCCCAATGGCCTTCTGGTGCTGTGTTGATGATGCAGAGCTTTATCATAATCACTTCTTGTTGTTTCATTAATCAGTATCTGTATCAAACATAACTTACCTTCATTTTTACAATTTTAATGCCATGGTATCGGGAGACAAGCAACTCAAGACAACGTCTACCTAGTCTACGCCGTTTGAAAGTTTAACATATGCAGTAATATTCATCAATACAATGGATCCAAGATAGTTAGAGGACAGATCTCAGTTTATAGTTAGCAAGTAATCAGCATGCAAGCGAAATCGGTTAAAAAGGAAGGTGGCTCACTTCATAAGCAAGTCGGATGGTCATGAAATCCTCATTAGCTCCTTCTTCCTTGTTAACATCGGGATGATACTGCAGTTATGAATGAAGCAAATGAGATGAATTGACGACGTAGATTGATCTGGCCATTTGAGCTCTCGTTGATAATAATGAACAATTGGCCAAACCAATAGTATAAATCCAAACAGAAAAAACATGTTTAGGTAAGAACAATTCCCAGTGAGGACGATTTCAAAGCTATAACACTCACTTGTGCCCTTAATTCCAGTCCAATCCGACTGAACAACCGAAAAAGGGAAAAGAAAGAATGAAGGAAGAAGGACTTAGATGCAAGATAAAGTAGTTCTGCTTCTTGAAACACACATTCACAATCTCCAATATATCTTACACACATCTAGGGCTTCAAAATCAAACCAATCAATTAAAAACTCAAGTTTGAGATTCTTCATTCTAATTGAGCTTGGTTTTGATAACAATCAAACAAGCTTTTGAACATATAATTTGATAAAATTAAACCTCAGCTCGGGCTTGAGCTCCAAAAGTCAAAGCAAGATAAAACAACTGCAAAAGATCAAACTACCCGAGCTCAACCAGTGTTAGGCTCAATTAAATCAGGTGCAAGCTTGAAGAATGAGTTTTTCAAACAATTCATTCTTCAATGTTTAGGCTCGATTTATCAACAGACCTATGACACCGGTTATTACATGGAAACTTTAAGCGAAATTCTAACCTAAAATATGTGAGTGGGCTAAAAAAAATCAGCATTTCAATGATCAAAGAACTAATCATGATTTTGTTCATGAAAATCCATAATTGGGTAATTGCGAGGCTCAAAAGTGATAATGATTACCTTGAGAGAGAGAAGACGGTAGGCCCTCTTAATATCTGAGAACGAAGCATTTGGTGAAACCCCCAGCACATCGTAGTGATTGTTGTGGCCGTTGACGATGGCGGAAGCTGTGAATCGACGGCGATTCCAGCTGGTTGCCGATGACCACGGAACAGTCAATTTGGAACAGCCACCACCGTCGAACGAGGTGGGGCCCAACACTAGGTAGCCGTACGCCTGCATCTCTCTCTCTCTCTCCCTCTCTTTCTCTCTCTCTTAGTGGCTGGAGAGCTTTGAGCAGGATGAAGCTGGGAAGCAGCTCCTTCAAAGGCCCAATCCAATGGTTGCGTGTTATAAACGGGCCTCGCTGAATGTAAATGGGCTTACAAGGGCCTTCTTGGTTTCCAGCGGCCCAATCCAATGGTTGTAATGTTATGAACGGTCCTCACTGAATGTAAATGTACCTACTGATGGGCCTCCTTGGTTTCTAACGGCCCAAATATGTTGTGAATAATTTGACCATACACAAGGTTGAAGAATTTATATGGTTCAGTACACAAAAGATTAACTGATTATTAATTTGTGCACCAAAAATACATTTTTTACTACCTCTACCTCATTAAAATAGTATATCAAACTTTTACACAAATCATAGTTTGACATGACTTTTTGTAATATATATATATATATATATATATTATATCATCATATTGATAGCTGGGTTATCATATGGGTCATGATTTAATAAAATTGCTAGACTAGACTAAGAAGAAACCAAATGATGTTTTTCTTTTCAAGAGAAACAAATGAAACTTTTACTAAACACATGCTGAATTTACTATTTTAATCCTAACATCATATAACTTATCATTTCAAATGCAAGTTTGTAGTAGCATAAATTATTATGTACACACACATATACTTTTAGAATTTAAATGTTCGATTAAGTTGCATTTCAAAATAAGACATGTGATTCAACTTGATTTGTTTATATACTTTAATTAATTATTATGTAAATAAATTAAGTCGTTTGTGGATTAGTGGAAATTCGATTTGATAAAAGTTCATTCGAATTCATTTATCGTGATCGTTGAAAGCAGTCAAACAAACTCAGACTCGACGCTATTCGGCACGTTAGCTCGCAAGCAAGTTTGGTAGAAGATGTACATTAGTTTGCAAGATATGATACTATTGTTTGACATTTTGATATATACATATCATCTGATAAACATATAAATGTTCAATTATAGATAAAATTTTCAATTTCTAAAAATTAAATAAATGTATTTTATTTTTTAAGACATATAATATATTCGGTTAGTAAGTTGATGAATAATATAATTTATTGTTAATATTTATTAAATTTATTCGGACTATTAAAATCATAAACCATAAATGTAAGTAATAGGTTAATTCAAACTTGTTCGAGAACTAAACAAACAAACTTCGATTCATTATCACAAAAACTCACGTGAGACGATCTCACAGATAGTTTCCATGAGACAGATCCTTATTATTCATGAATTAAACTCATATCCATAAACTTTCATATGAATTGTTAAGTGTGAGTAATGAATTAACCCGACGAAACGAGACCCATCTTTCGATTTTATATGTATTTAATAAAATTATTATAGGAAATAGAGAGTGAAAGGTTACGCATGGTTGGTGGTGGCATTAATTGGAAGTTAGTGTAAAAAATAAGGAAGAAAGAAGAGAACAATGTCCGAAAAGGGAGGAAAGGAAACTTTCAAACAAGTATTGAATTCATCACACTACCATCTCCGCTCCATTCTCTTTCTTCACTCCAATTCAATTTTTCACCCTTTTTCGCTAAACACGTCCACATTCAACAATCCCTAAATTCCCCCCTTTCTTAAATTCCATTCCCACCATCACAATTCTCGTCTCCTTTCTTCTTTTCCAGGTAATTTCTTTCCGCCATTTTCGTTTCATCTTTGCTCTTGAATGTCTTGGCTTTGATTCTGGTTTGTTCGATCGTCTTATTGCCCGTGTTTCTCATGCTATGTTATGAAGAAAGGAATGTGGATAATGGTTAGTTGTTGTCGGGATGAAGAGCTGCAGGGATTGCATCTTCTTCGATCATAGTCACGAGGAATTTAACACACGTTACAGAGAGGGTTTTGTCTGAATACTAACTAGATTTCCTTAAGAAGCTGATTTCAGTTCTGTATTGTCGTTTGTGAATCGTTTTTACTGTTTGGTTGATATGGGAAGCTTGGTGAAGATCTTGCTTGATAACGTGTAAAAACTCACTATCAAACGGTGGAGATGTTTGTTTTCTTGCTCTTTAAATTGGAATGTAGGGTCTAAGAAGATGTCTTAAGATTGAGATCTTTTCGTCTTCCCTTTCTGCAATGTTCTGCTGTGAGAACTTAGAAGAATTTTAATTCATGTAGCCTTGCAGGTTTAAGGCGTAGTGTTTGTAATGTCGACTGTGGGCAATTCAACGAACATTTTTTGGCATGAATGTCCTGTAGGAAAGGTTGACCGGCAAAAGCTGCTCGGCCAACAAGGATGTGTTGTATGGATTACTGGTTTAAGCGGATCAGGTGAATATTCAAATCATATTCCCTATGTTTCATAGTGCTATCCTATTGAAATCAATATTGATAATAGCATATGTTTAGATCGAATATGATGGCGAAACATGCTCCATGTAGCTAGCCAACTGTATGTAGTGGGATAAAATCTTAGATTTTGTTGTAGTTCTTGTCATATCATAGTTAATAATCATCATTGAGCAAGTTTATACCTGTTCTATTATGTATATGCACTGCACCTTATCTCTTATCGTTGAGCTGGCATTCTATTGCAAACCATCCTGTCCGCATCATCACACTAAGAAAATAGATCATCATATATTGGAGCTGACCTTTTTAGTTTTAACTTGGATACATTACTAGCAACTTAGCACATGTTGCATATCTGTAGAATTTTGGAAACCTGCGCCTTTAGGATATTAATGAGAATATAATCCAAATTGCACACCCTTTAAATGGAGAGTAATTATTCGTGAATGTGACTTCTATCCATCTTTGCAGGGAAAAGCACCCTAGCTTGCTCACTGGGTAGAACATTGCACTCACAAGGTAAACTTTCCTATGTTCTTGATGGAGACAACCTTAGGCATGGCCTTAACAAGAATCTAGGTTTCGCACCAGAAGACAGGACAGAAAATATACGCAGAGTTGGTAAGTACACAGTTGCATGATGTTGGAAAGTATCTCCCTTCTGTTTTGTTTGGCCTGAAAATTCATCTTATTATTGGTCCTCAGTTTTCTTCCTCCCATTCTGGATTCAAACAAGCAAAATTGTTCATATTTTTTATATGTTTTCCTGTTATTTCCTTGTTGGGGTTTTTAGTTATGTTTTAGAAGTAAAACACTAGAGACCCTAAAAATTGAAGTCTTTTATTCAGTATGTTTAGATGTAGAAACCTTAAAAAGACATTCGAAATTATTTTCTGCATTTCAAGTGCAGCAGAGTTGCAAAACCATACACTCATCTCGTTGATATAGACTAGTTCTGCTAGCCATTACTAAAGGCAGTTGGTTGAAAAACTAGTGTAATGACAGCAATACAAGGACTTCCATTTCTTCTCTGGTTAAGAACTTGAAGTTAAGCTGCTGGATGGTCAACCAATAATATTTATTTGCATAAAGTGAACATTGGATATGCTGTATTTTGGAACGTTACAATCATTTCATTAGGAACATCATGAATCTGATATATTAATGATTTTGCAAGGGCATTTTCTCTACTGTGATGTGCTTCTGCCCATGAGTTTAATCTGCTTGGTCTTTATGCAACAATACATATTACTGTTTTTATAAGTTTTTATATTTTTTTAATCTATTTAGGGGAAGTGGCAAAGCTCTTTGCTGATGCTGGGTTAATTTGCATTGCCAGTCTGATATCTCCTTATCGTAGAGACCGTGATGCTTGTCGTGCATTATTGCCTGAAAGTTTTATTGAGGCAAGGCTCTGTTATATTACTTTTCTTTCGAAAATCTTCTCATCTACAGGTTGATTGGGAAATGTAATTTACTTGATGCAAATTTACAGGTTTTCCTAAACATGCCTCTAGAATTGTGTGAAGAAAGGGATCCCAAAGGTCTTTACAAGCTAGCACGAGCCGGGAAGATAAAAGGTGAGTGTAATCACATGTCATCCATGGTTAATAAAACTGCCAAGAACCTTTCTTCTTTAACAGTGTATCTTGGAATTTCAAAACTTGATTGGCTTTCTAAGCAGAGTTTGCAACTTTGTAGGGTTTACAGGAATAGACGACCCGTACGAACCCCCTTTGAAATGTGAGGTGTGTTGTTTTACCAATTCAGAAATTATATTACCTGTTCTTCACATCTTGTAGATGCTACACTTAGTGAAATACCACACATCACACCTAATGTATCTACTATCTACTATCCCCTCGACATTATATTCCGCCTCTCTAATGCCGAAAATACGGGCTCATTCCAGATTGAGATAAAACCAGAGCATGGAATTTGCCCCACACCAACTGAGATGGCTGGGCAGGTGGTTTCATACTTGGGAGACAAAGGATATCTGGAAGCTCAACAATCAGAGTCGTAAACAAGTTTGATCTGCTCTATGATGTGTAGAATAGAAGATAATTGTGATTTAGCAGATATACATGTATTTATTTTCATGGCTTTTTATATTTTACTTACTAAACCAAGAATCTTAACACGAAATGTGACTTTCATGAATGTAATTTTGTGAGGTAATCCCACTATACCATTTTTCTCCACTATACCATTTTTCTCTTTATTAGGATTTTATTTTTATGTGCTATATGCTGGCCATTTGATACAATTTTCATTAGGATCTTTTGCATTTCTATGCATTCATTTGTAGTTCAAAATTGATCGTCAATTGGACAGAGATTGTTCTACCTTAAATTATGCATCACCACTGGTAGAACAACATTGTCTTAAATTCAATCTTTCCTTGTTTCTATAATTATTCTCAACTCACAAACAAAATAATAAATGGCTGTCTTTAATTTTGCTGTCTTAATGTGCATAAGCATAACATGCAGTACATAATAAATTAATAATATTCTGCCTTTAAATAAATTGAATTAATTTTTTAGGAAATAAATTCAATTAATTAAATGAGGTATTTTTTTTAATCCTCAATCAATAAAATTAATCAATGTGTTTACAATTAACTAAATATACTTTATTAATTATAAGAGATGCTCAAGGTCAGTACAGTAACATAGTTAAACATACGCAACGAATTAGATTAAAAATAAATAATAGATGAGATTTTGTTTTTGGTTCATTGTTTTTTAGATTTTACACCAATAAAATTTGAACACTAATACTTAAGCCAATTATGTATTCTTCTCTCTAGAAAATTCTCAAGGAGCAGAAGAAGATGAAGAGTGTTGCAGTACACCAGCTGCCTTCCTCCCTCTCGCAACGCTTTTTCCCTCGTTTCCTTTCTTCTTCTTCTTCACGCTTGATTGGTGTTAAGAACAATAATGATACCTTTCAATCTTCGTTCCCGATTTCCCGATTCAAATCATTTTCCTCTAATATACGTATGGCTGCACAATCCCCGATCAATCAGGTGCAATTTCTATCTACTTTTACTGGTGTTGTGATTTTGTTTTCAATTAATTGAGTTATGGTTTCGGAGTTTCTACACAGAATGCTTCCACTGCCGCCGATGCCAAGGCTGAACTGAACATCTTTCAGCTCATCCAAGCTCACCAGGTTGTTGTTTATCTGCTGAACAAGCTTCATTTTCTGTATCGATTTATATGTTTATTCATGGAGTGCATTTCAATTTCATGTTGTTAGGAAAAAGCAGCTAGGTTGCCTCCTGTAGAGGAAATTAGGACGCTACTACATTACAGCTTACGCGGAGTCCTCTCTGCTTTCTCTCAGGTCCTCTCCCTTTCACTCTGTATGAATACACTTAAAATATTGTGATTTGATTGAATATGAACAAGATATTCATGTATACATATCCGAACTGGTGTAATATTCATGTTCTTAGTCAAATCTCATTGTTTTTTTTTTTTCGGTTGAAGAGGTTAATGGCCAATATAAAAATGATAGTGGTAGCTAATAGCTTAAGCTTTTAGATGAGGCAGTCAATTAACTTGAATTCTGAAAATATATAATCAGAATGCAAAGATTTTGTGTTACTGATGCATGGCTTGATCTTCCATTTCCCTAATTAATTCAGAAGTACGAGGGGTATCCATCAGGGTCCATGGTGGACTTTGCTTCTGATGCTTATGGATCTCCAATATTAGCAGTTAGTAGTTTGGCTGTTCATACAAAGGTTTGTACTCTGTCTTGAACTTGTAGTTTGATTTCTTTAGAACTATTGGAGTTCCTTAAAATGGTTTCTCTTGTTTTGACTAGAGTAGAATTACGATCAAAGTTTGAGTTTTATAATCCTTGTAAGTTTCCCTTTGCCTAGGTGTAACTTGAAGCTTTGGTAATTGCTGCAGGACCTTTTAGCTAATCCCAAATGCTCATTGCTTGTAGCAAAAGATCCTAGGGATAGGACAGACCTGGTTATTATAGTGCATGGTGATGCCGTCCCAGTATGCGTCATTTCTGCCATAACTTTCTCGTTTTTCCTCTATTATATCAGAAAATAACATGGCTTGGGATTTTCTTTGTCGATAAAGGTCAGCGAAACTGATAGGGAAGCCACTCGTACTGCTTATTTGGCTCAACATCCTGATGCATTTTGGGTAAAACTTCATATTTCAGTTTGTCATTCAACATTCTAAAGCCAATGTTATTGTAATATATAGTTGATTTACTGTGATAAACTTTTACGAAGGTTGACTTTGGCGACTTCCAATTCCTGTGTATTGAACCTAAAGTTGTTAGATATGTGTCAGGTGTCGCGACAGCTTTATTAGGATCAGGAGGTTCGTTTATAACTTGAAACCTTTTCCATTTACCAGTTTTCCAGCTTTCCTTTTCTATTCATGCCTGTCTAGTTTTAAGTCGTTCTCAATAAGTGAACTGTTATGAATAAAAAACTGAAGAAGGTTACAAACATCATTCTTTCTTTATGCATTGTAACTCAGCTGAAAGTAGAAAAGAATAGTGTGATCTCTTCATTTTAAAATGATTTTATTGATCTAGTTTTGTTGATTAGTGACCTCTCTCTACTGATATGCTTTGCAGAGTTTGGCAAAGAGGAATTTAGAACAGCAAAAGTGGATCCTATATATCAATTTTCGAAGCCTATAACGGTATGACCAGCCTTGTCAGGTGATTCACTGTTATTGTCTGTTATTCTTACTACCTGCAGACTTTGGTTGCAGTCGCACATGAATAAAGATCATTCAGAAGATACTAAGCTGATAGTGCAGCACTCTACTTCTGTCCCGGTAATATATATTTCCTTAGTGTCTTTCCAGCAGCAGTAGGAAAAACGTGGGCTTGCAGATTTTGCATTTTGAGTTAATCTTGAAATTTCAACTTGTTATCGGTTTTTGGCTCCCATTAGTTGTGAACTAGAAAAATTAGACATCGCCTTGTGAGACAATATTTCTTAGCCTAAGGATGTTGTTGATGTGTAGAATACGTTTATTGATCGATATTTATAATTTTGATGTGAAGTATCATGAATTACTCTATATTTGATATCATCAGTGCAAGTCATTTCTATCCTTCTCTATTTCGGCTTATGGTCTTATATATAATGCACATGTCCTGATTTAAAGGATCAATAACATCACCAAGGTGCTGTTATCATTTGAAATTTTGAATCATCTCCAGTTACTTCTCTTTATATTTTTAACGGTACTTGAACTCTCTTTCGGATATAGTGCTTTATTAGCTTTATTGCAAGTTTCCACGTTAAGGTTAATGACATGTTCCTATTAAAATCGTACTGTATGTGTATTTGTCTTCTGTATTAGTGTATTTAGTCATTCTATGTTTGATAAATGTCCTCAAATATAAAATGATACTCGGATGTAATTTGAGAAATGTCAGCTATACATTTTCTTCAGGTGGATTTCGCACACATGTTGGACATAGACAGTCTGGGTATCAATGTGAAGGTCATATTAAAAAACTCCTATTCTATTCTGCAATTACAAGTCTTTATATATCTTTAGTTTAGTCATTAAAAACCTTATCTTCTCTTTTCCATTTGACTTGTTTTATGCATCATTCTATTTCCATTATCCCTTTTCATCCGTAACAAAGCAGTTGAGTTGTAAAATGTAATTATTTCCTGTGAAGGCTGGTTATCAAGGGAACACTTTCAAGCTCCGGATTCCTTTTACAAGGCGTGCTGCAGACAGAAAGTGAGTGTTAGATTTTCAATTAGTTGGTACAAATATGTTCCAGTTTTATAATTGGATTCATTTGTTTTATATGACCATATTTTATCAATGATACGGCAAATAATGCAGAACACAACTAAAGTTGATTGGGATGATGGGTACTTGGTGACATTGATTAGCTTAGTTAATAATGCTATTAGAAATAGAGCAACAGCATCACAATCATATTTATCAATTATCCTGAAATAAGAGATGCCTCCCTCTATTAGATTGAATACGTGATGTATAACATGAAGGAGGTAACTAACTGTTTGAAGAATTTTTCTTCTCTTCTCGACTAGAACTCAATTATGTTTATCAAGTTATATCTATTGAGATTTGATTATCTTATCTAATCTTAGCTAATATTTGGTAGAAATCCTCTATTAAGCATTGTCAATTATAGAGTTAAAATGTCATGTAACCCATATTTAAGTGCATTTGTAACACTAGCCCGAGACCCTATTTCTGTAGGCCAAATTCTATGCCGCGCCACTTAGGAATGGCCAACAATTTTTTGTGTTTGTCTTGTGGTGCTGCAGAGAAAAAGGAACATTTGTCTGTTTCAGATTTTTCGTTGTTATTCCATTTTCCATCATCTTAATTTCCATTTTTTGTGGACGGTTTGGGTTTCGGTGAGTAAGTATAATTTTGCTTCATTCTTACTATTGTAGGGATGTGAAGACACTAATAGTAGAGATGCTTCAAGCTGCCCAAAGCCAAGCCAGTTGAATCTCTGTGCATAAAGAAAGGCTTTTAGCCAGCCTTTTCGATTTACCATGGTTAAAATTGTGTTGCTGCATTCAGTTTCTGTAACTGTAAGTAAACTTCAAATTCAAGGGGTAAAATCTATTTTTTGCACATGACTTATCTGATTTGAAATTCGGTAATTATCCACTTAGCTCGAGCTTACTAATATTCGAGCTAAGTTTATAATCAAATCTAAACTAAATCGATCAGGCTACAATTCATTTAATCTAAACTTATTAGAATGGTTCTACTGTTCATTATTTGTGAGCATCTGGTCGGTTCAGTTCAAATTTGAGTCGAGTCGAACCAAATGATTCCAGCATGGTTGGATATATGTGTCCTCTCGAAGCATCTTCAGCCTCGATTCACCTTAAAACCAAACCGAGTTGAACCAAACCGAGCTGCACCAAACCAAATTCGGATTCTTCTACTTCAGTTATTCGATATCCAGCTAATGAAATATCTGATGTGAAAGACACTGAAATGTCGAAAAAGCCCTTGAGAAGGAAGGGCCACATAACATGGTGCAATCAAAAGATTCCACATGGAGATTAGGAATGCCCTTGTTGGGGTGGGCCCTGAGTGGGCCCCATAGATCCGTTGTCGACAGCTGTATCCCACACAACTTTTTCCTCTCACTTCTTTGAATTTAAAAAAGAATCCAGAAATAGGTGGACCTCGTTGTCGTTTTCCACCAACGGTCACCACTGAAGCCCTCCTTATTTATAACGAGCCCATCCTTACATCTTCTACTTGTCTGAAATCCAATCTTCTTCTACTTGTCTGAAACTCAGCTTCTACCAAGTAATTGTGATAATCATCATCATCCTTCTGAGAACGATATGGAGGCAATGAAGATGAAGATTTTCTTCTTGATGGTTGTTGTGGTGGCGTTGATGCAGAATGTGGCGGCGCAGGAGGCACCCGCCCCCAGCCCCGCCTCCGACGCCGCCGCTTTCGTCCCAGCTCTGGTGGCGTCGGTGGCTGCGCTCACCGTCGGAGTGCTTTTCTGAATCACCCCTGTGTTTTAGTTAGATTCATTGATTCATTTGTTGCATTTGAGGCTTTCTTTACATTATTTTGTGTTTGAGTAATTGTCTACTCGATCCAGCCTACCTTTTTCATTTTTATTTTACATATGTTGTCTCCTTCAACATGTGGATGGATTGGATGTGTTGCCATTATTTCTCTTATATATAATAATATACTGTGATTCTTTCTGAATTTTGTGCAACTTGGGCTTCTCTTATTTTCTATTTTTTTAGGTGCATTTGGCAAAATGGAATTTAAGTGCTTGAATTCCACCAGTTTTCTAGAAACTCCATTGCATTTGTCTTTTTAAGAGGATTGAAATTTGAATAACTATCTGTCTGTTTGAGAGAGAGAGAGAGAGAGAGAGAGAGAGAGAGAGAGAGAGCTCATTCACAAACTACAAAGTTAAGAATCAATTTGTTTGGTGTTAATGTTCTTCCCTACAAAGTTAACTTTGTAATTAGGGCTTTGAATTCGATCCAATATTTGTAAAGCCCACAAAGGGAATTCTATGCCCACTAACTATTAAGCCAATAGGTTTAGGCTTTTTCTTTAGATAAATCTAATTAACAGTAGTGGAAGCCCATAGGTAAATCTATTAAGCCCATAGGTTTAGGCTTTTTCTTTAGATAAATCTAATAAACAGCAGTGGAGCCTCAAACAGTTGCAATGGGATGAATCAGGTGCTCTGCTTTGAATGCTTCTGCAATATCTTTTGATCGGTAAGAAACCATATTATAATACAAAACTCACATATAGTAATACCAAACCTATTTTGGCTATTTTTTTGGTTATTTACCAAACTCACATATTATAATACAATCAATCTCAGCTGGACAGATGCTGACTCAAAATGCTACTGGATATTGTCGGCCATTTCAATCTCTCTCTCTCTCATGCGTCATTTAGCTATAATTATATGCTTATTTCCCTAATATTATAATTTATACCTTAATTGTGACCGATTCTTGGATGCAACAAGAGATTAAACACTGTCAAGTTTTACTCATTCAGCCTCACCCAAAATTTTAGTCCAGCTTTCCTGTGTATATCTTTATAATAAAAAAGGATATGAATCTATCCTATATATATTAAAGATAGTGAAATATAAAATAAAAACTCAAAATTCCACTGATTTTCAGAAATGCTGGCAAAAAAAAAAGATAGAATATGTCGAAGTAAAATAACAAGATTTCTAGTAATTTCCATTGTAGACATTACTCTTTGCAGTATATTCCAGTAAAACAAACTCTGTCCAACAATGTATCTTCATGAAATGTATCTTCATGAAACATATTAGGAGTTTGTACAAGTTCACCATGATATACAACAGTTTATAACTATAAATTGTGGATGAAGATTGAAGACAGCATAGCATCATTTATTTATGTAGGATCACTCATCAATATAAATTACCACAATTAATCTGTCTTCCTTTCTTCAAACAGATGCATCATAGTACCCACCACAAGTGATGCGAGCTCTGCTTAAGGGCACTCCTCTTACTGCTGAAATGGCCTCATGAACCCCTCTCTGCAAAACCCCAATAATCAAAGTTAAAGAAAAAAAGAACGGGTTTTGATTTAGTGCTGAATTTTGAGGTTATGGTAACGATCTAACCTTGTCTGTGCTGTAAATCTGAAACTGGGGATGCTTGTTCTTCTGATTGCTGAAAACTATGATGCAAAAAGTGGCAGCAGCTACTCCAAAAGAGCAAATAGCACCAACCCCATTTAAGCTCCATTTCCAGACATTGATCCCACCTTCTTGATCAACTTTACAAGCATCTTCCTTTTCTTGATCAAACTGGAAACCCCCTGTCCCCGTCCCTTCCATCTGGGCCATGATCCCTCTACTAGACTTTGGTGAATCAACTTTCATGTCGACGAATTCGGTTTCCTTCATTTTCTTGAAGAAAACTTGGGAAACAGTATCTTGATCAGCTAAAGGTGCCATCTTTTCTGGTGGGATGATGTTTATATCAACTGGGGTTTTTGTGATTTCTTCCATGACTACATGGTGATCATCTTCTGGATTTAGGGCTGTGGGTTGGAGGTGAATTGGGAGGGGCAAGAGGTGATTAGGATGCATCGTTTTGTCGACAAATTGGGGGCTAGGTTTTGGTGGGCAGATGAAGTAATTCATCTGGAAAACACTGGTGGATGATGTGTGTGGATACTTGCGTGAGTAGATCTTCTTGCCTTCATCATCATTGATCTCAAGGAACCCCTCATCAGGGAGGAGCTCCCACTCATCAAGATCCATTTGGCTGAGGGATTTCATCGAACAGTTGGTGTGCGTCTCTGTGAATGAATGAATCTCTGATTCGAGTAGCTAGGTAGATATTTAGAATCTATTGAGGTGTTGAACTCTTGGATTCAAATAGGGTGGCTCCATTTTCAGATTGATAAGGGCAGCCTAATATGTGTTGTTGCTCTTGGATGGTGATTGAGAATTTGAATGAAGTTGCTTGCTTGTGTTAGAGAGAGAGAGAGAGAGAGAGAGAGAGAGAGAGGAAAAGGATGGTCCAATGGGGCCAATAGGGAATTGCCACTCCTTTTCTCTTTAATTGGGCTACTAGATATTTCTTTTAACTTTCTAATTGCTCACTTTGAATGCTAATTTATTGATTTTGGATAACTATGATCTGAAGGTCTGTGAATCCATTAATGCTTTTTATTGTTTTAGAGATTGAAGACAAGAAAATTGGACCTATCTTATTAATTTGGAGTAGAGTAGAGTTGATCTACAAATCCTTGTAAGAACTTCTAGAGGAAAAATTAGAAAAGGTAGATTCTCATTTTAATCCTTTTGTGCAATTTGTTTGGAATTTTTAGAAAAAAGAAATCTAAAGAAATGAGAAATAAATCGTATAATTGTTGCTTGCTTGCTGGAGTTGGATAGGAATGACAATGACAAGATGAGAGAGAGAGAGAGAGAATCTAGTGCATTTTGGGATAGAAGATTAAAAAGCAAAATTGAATCTGGCATATATGAATGAATCTATGATCTTATCAAGATCTTGAATGAATATCATGGGAAAAAAACAGAGAACATATTATTTGGTCCATTTTCTATAAATTGAACATATACCATTTTTATTTTCCGGTTATTTATTATTAGAGTAAGTCTCTTGTAAATCAGGTGCATGGACCCTGGTTGGATCCGGGTCAGGGGGGACTGCATTTTTTTTTTTCGCTCATAATTTTTGAAAAAAATCACATACCAATAGTATATGTTAGACATACTTTTATGTTATGTTAGACATACCTTTAAGCTATGTTAAACATACCAGTTCTGTCCAGATTCCATGCCTTATCTTTTTTTGGCTTGATTTTTGAATTTTGGCACATACCACTACGTTATGTTAGACATACCTTCACGTTGTGTTAGACATACCTTTACGTTGTGTTAGACATACTTTTATGTATACTTAAACATACATTTGTATATGTTAGACATACCTTTATATATACTTAAGCATACCTTTATATATGTTAGACATACCTTTGTGTATAGTTAGACCTATCTACACATGGTTGGTCTAACTATACACAAAGGTTGGTTTAACTATACACAAAGGTTGGTCTATTGGAGCGAATTTTGGGTGAGCTTCAGCACAAGTCTTCAGCGCGTGGGAGGCGCGTTTTGAACACGTTTTTGGCGCGTGAACGGATCGATATCCATGCACCTGAGTCATAAAAGTTTTTGCCTTATTATTATTATTTTTCCTTGGATTGTTATACCATGCAAAATGCAACCACCCATAGCTAAAGATGCTTTTGAGTAGTTTGGATTTTCTATTGTATTTGATTATTCAACTCATTTTCTCTTTCGGGGGATATTATTTTTAATTTATGTTCTATGCACCAATAATTTATACACGTAGCATAAAATGTATTTTAAAATATTAGAATAATAAATCAGCATAATTTCTATATGTGGAGGAGGAAATAACAAAGAACACCAAAACGTGGGAGGATTAGAGGCCATCAATGGAAATGGACCACTCCCACTTTTACTGTTGCCAAGTCCAACTACTCACCTAATTCCATTGTTTTTTTAAGGTTTTTTTTTTTTTTTTTTAAGTTTGTTAATAGTAGTATATTTAATCTTAAATCTCCTAATTTAATTATATATTATAAAAGTAATAACTCAAAATTAACCAAAAAACTTATGTGTGACAATTACATTAATATTGTTATATGAGATGAAACCTCAATATCTGAAAACCAAATCCAAATTCACAAACTTATAAGTGAGATATTGGTTGTGGATGGAACATCATATGAATATTTGACAAAACTAGTTTAAATCTCTAAATATGTGTCTTCAATATTATTTTACGTTATCATATAATTTACTTATTTTCAAACTGACTAAAATTAGAGTAGGTCTTATATGAGACCGTTTCACGGATCTTCTTGTGTGAGATGAGTCAACCCATAACCCACCCTTAACAATTCATATTGAAATTTGTGAAAATGAATTCAACACATGGGTAATAAGGATCCGTTTCACGGAAACTATCCGTGTGACCGTCTCACATGAGTTTTTATGCTAAAATTATAACCAAAATTGAACTAACATAATAATACTTTTCGAAAATTGATAAAATTAAGTATTTTTTTTATTATGTTCGATTTGTTTAGAGGTAAAATGAGATTTTTAGGGTCTTTACCCATCAAATTCTCTTTTTTTACCCCTGAGGAGACACATCAAGATTATCATCAAAATCAAATAGATGCATATATTTGCTATGTATACGTATAAAAACACCTTTCACAAGACTATCGAACCTGAAATCCACTCTTAATAGCAATTTTTGTTGCCATAATATTGTTTTTCATTTAAAATATATTATGTTATAATTCCCTGCAAAATAGTTTTAGCCCAATATATAAAGGAAATTGGTCCATGTAATAAATTCCGGTAATAGTTTGAATTGGGCCGATTTAATAGGCCTCATAGAAACCTGAACTGGGCCTCAAGCCGAACTCCCTATTGGGCTTCTATGAGGCCCAAATTAGAAACCAACAGTCTTCATCTTCGTTTCGATATAAAGAGTAAGACCGCCATTGGCATATACTATCGAGTATTGACTGTCAATTGAAGAGAGAGAGAGAGAGAGAGAGAGAGAGAGAGAGACATAGGGAGGGAGGGAGATTTAATCTCGACCAGCGGAGGAGGAGGAAGAAACCGAATGGAATTGATAGCAGAGAAAAAGGAACAGGATAACAGCAATAACATAGGGCAGCAGTTGTCTTCCGATGGTCATTGCGATCTCAAAGCTATTCCCCACCCTCTCAAAGTTTGTCTCCCTTTCTCTATATCTCCTATATGATCACCCATTTGTTTTATCATTGAATTCATTACTATGCAATTAAAAAAATTTCTTTCAAAATATTGATTTGATTTGTTTTAGCTTCCGATCTTATTTGCTTTTCTATAAAGAATTATGAGCTTATTAGCTTCTGATTAGAGATTGGTGGCTGATTAAAGAAAACTAGAAGGATGATATTGACTTTTAGACTATGTTTGATTTAAAATTACCTTCACGGAAAAGGGTAAAAGAAAAGCACAGGAAATTAGTTTCATGGCATCATGAAGATTTTCGTCAAATTTGGTCTTAAGGAGCTTCCATTGTGTGCAGCAAATATATATACACACATTAGCATTTTTAAGCTTGTTATTTCAATTTAAATCTTGATCATGAATTGGAGATTGAGCTTTTAAATCCTAGCCAGTTGGTTTAAAAATAGTCAGAGAAGTATTGTTGAAGAAAATCGTATAATGTTGTTCACCATTCTTTTCTCATGAGGGAGCTTTTCGTGGAGTACTTTTTTAGTTTTTTTTTACATTAAGAGTCATGTCATGTCTTGAAATCTGCTAAAGACTCCACTTAAAGCTATTCATGGGCTGAGCCAAACTATCATCTTGACTGTTTCTTCAGTTGAATAAGACAAGAATTGCTGCTGCTCAAATAACTAATTCTGTTTTAGCCCAATGATGCTCCAGTTATGAGTTATTCATCTGTGATAATTGGGGCATCTTCTTCCTCTTGACATTTTTTTCAAGTTTTTTATGATGTACAATGTCTCATCGTATCCAATGTATGTGATCTTCAGCACAAATTTGTCTTTTGGTACACTCGTCGAACTCCAGGAGTCAGAACTCAAACAACATACCAGGATGATGTAAAGAAGATTGTTGATTTCAGCACAGTAAGTTTTCTCTCTCCCCCATGACTGAGTTGAGTGTGTTACTCTAATCTTGACCTTCATCTCTACTTCAGTTTCTATATTGTCTAAATGCAGAAATCTTATGAATTGATTTCAGGTCGAAGCTTTCTGGGCCAGCTATTGTCACTTAGCTAGCCCCTCTACATTGCCAAACCCAACCGATTTACATCTTTTCAAGGAGGGTATTCGTCCACTTTTAGAGGTATGTAATGTATAGGTTGAGAGCTGGTTTCATAGTTGCTTCTACGGTCTTTTAAGATGAAGTACCCACTCTTCTTACCTATATTTCCATTCAACTAGGATTCTGCTAACCGCAATGGCGGGAAATGGATTATTAGATTTGAAAAGTCTGTCTCAGGCCGTTTCTGGGAGGATCTGGTATGGCATGAATTGCTGCCCATGTTGTATTTTGTTTCATAGTTGTGTACATTGCATAATTCTTTGTGTGTGCGGGAATTGACGTCTCTTCTTCCAGTTCCCTCTCTGCTATTTGCTTTAAGTTAGTTGGCTTTCCATTTTGCATGATGTCCACATGCACACGTGTGATTGGCTATTTATTAAACATCACCTTGTTATTACCATTTGTTTAGCTCCCCTAAATTGCTTAAAAAACTCTCGGTGGAAGTTTTGTTTTTTATTGTTGGTTGGGTTTGAACCAATCTTATATTGACAGTGGGGTGTCACAGACTCTTAGCAATGGTATCAATGCATTATTCTCTCATCCTACTCGTGTATGATTGGCCATTTAGAATTGTTGTGTGCAACCATTCACTGTCATGCTTTCCCCAACAAATGTTGAAAAGATGACTTATTTGTTGTTTCCAGGTTCTAGCATTAGTAGGAGGTCAACTTGATTACAATGAGAATACGTGCGGTGCAGTATTAAGCATCCGGTTTAACGAGGATATATTGAGTGTGTGGAGCCGCAATGCATCTGATCATCAGGCAAGGAGTTGTCTTAAACCCTGTCCTATTTCTTGCATCACAAATACTTTAACAAGCTAGCTCTTTGTTTCGGTTTTTACCAGGCTGTGATGGCACTGAGGGATGCTATTAAGCGACACTTGAAGCTTCCTCAGAGGTATGTGATGGAATACAAGCCCCACGATGCTTCATTATGTGACAACTCGTCGCATCGTAACTCTCAGTTGAGAGGGAGCTTGCTTGCTTGCTGATATTTTGAAAAGGGATGATAAGTAGCTAATCTATTACTGAAAGCTGTGTCACTGATGTTTGATAAACTTTGCATGTTATTTATACATGTACCTCATATCTTAATTTCTAATTTTGAATGAGAGTCCCAGTATTCTTGGTATCCTGCAATGGCTTGTCATATTCCAATTACAACATCATTACTCTTTCATGATTTGGTATTTTGGTGAACAATGGCTAACAACAACCACCTTAACAATTGTTTAAAATTGTGCATCCATATTAAAAAAGTTGATATAAAGTAATCTATCTTTAATCGAGTACAATCTATAAGTAAATTCTTATCAGTTCATGTAGTATCACATTTAATTTGGGAGTAAATGCTAATTGAAATCCTATGATAACAACTCCTTTATGATATTTCCTTTTTGCTAAAACAACTTCTATTTAAAGATAGCTTGAATAATAGATAAAATGTTCATATGCCTGCCATCAATCAGTCTCTACATCCCTCTCTACCACACTCGTAAATATAAGAAGATGATAATTTTACCTTTATTAATAAGACATAAATATCATATCCTTGCACTATATACACTTTGAGTGCAATAATATTTTAGATTTTTCACCAAAACTATAACAGGAGCTAATTTTATTTGATTTTATGATGTAAAATAGAGTTATAGAATCTATTTATATATGTAGAGAAGAAAGAAATAATTAGTGAAGTAATAATGTGGGCGGTGGGTAGATAGATGAGTAGGATGGATGAGAGTGGTGATTAAAAAAGCATTAGTTGAGCATATAAGCCCAAATTGGGTGATAAAGATCTGGTTTCAAATATTCATAAAGTGGGCCGCAAAAGCCCAGCTGTATGGGCCCACTCAAAGCTGTGGTCCCCATTAACTCTCCCTCCTTCATTTTCTCTTTCCATCATAAAGTAAACTGTTTTTCCTCTTTCTTCTTCCAAATCCTTTTTTCCATTTCTGATTTTCTCTTCTCTCCCTTATCGCTGAATCCTTTCCGAGAAGAGAATAATTGGAATCTATTGCAAGGATGAGAGAAATCATCAGTCTGCATATAGGTCAGGCCGGGATTCAGGTCGGTAACTCGTGCTGGGAGCTTTATTGCCTCGAACATGGCATTCAGCCCGATGGAATGATGCCTAGGTATGTATGCCTCGTTTCATGTTGATGATGCTGCGACGTTTGTGGATCCTGATTTTTTCCGTGTCTATGTCGTCGTAAATGGTTTGAGTTGTTGTTTTTGGATCCGGACAGGCTGTTTCGATCGGAATGTTTGCTCGTGTGGTGCTGCATTTAATTTTCATTCATGTACTTTTATTTAATGCTGTTGAATGTGTTGAAAGTCTAGCTGAGATTTGAGTTATGAATGTTGAGATTTGTATTCGTTTGTTGAGCATTTGCTGTATTGATTATTCCGCGATCTGGTACCCTATTTCTTAGTCTTTCTCTCTTCACGTGCAGTGACAAATCTGTTGGCATAGCAAACGATTCTTTCAACACCTTCTTCAGCGAAACTGGTGCTGGAAAGCATGTGCCTCGTGCTGTTTTTCTTGATCTTGAGCCTACTGTTATCGATGAAGTTAGGACTGGGACATACAGGCAGCTCTTTCATCCGGAGCAACTCATTTCCGGCAAGGAGGACGCCGCGAATAACTTCGCTAGAGGACATTATACAGGTAACACTTGCTTACTCATTTAGGTATCTATTGGTAATTTGATAGGAACTCTGTAATATTTCGTGTTAATTACATTTGGAGAATACTATGTTGCAGTGGGCAAGGACATCATTGACCTATGCCTTGATCGAGTAAGAAAGCTGGCAGACAACTGCACTGGATTGCAGGGCTTCTTGGTTTTCAATGCTGTAGGTGGTGGCACTGGCTCGGGTCTCGGATCCCTGCTTCTCGAGCGTTTGTCGGTAGATTATGGGAAAAAGTCGAAACTTGGATTTTCTATTTTTCCATCTCCCCAGGTAATTCATCTTTGATTCAATTTCTGTTTGAAGTATTCTTCTCAGTATTTCTTAAGGTTATTACTCTCATGTGTAAAATGTCTGATGTTGTTATTTACCCAACAGATTGTTTTAGTTTGAATTAATTGAGTTTCTCTGTGATTCCAGGTTTCTACTGCAGTTGTAGAGCCTTATAACAGTGTCTTGTCCACTCACTCCCTTCTAGAACATACAGACGTTGTCGTGCTTTTGGACAATGAAGCTATCTATGACATTTGTAGGAGATCCTTGGACATTGAGAGGCCGAGTTACTCGAATTTGAACCGTTTGATTTCACAAATAATCTCATCCTTGACCACTTCCTTGAGATTTGATGGTGCCATTAATGTGGACATTACTGAGTTCCAAACTAACCTTGTGCCTTATCCCCGTATCCATTTTATGCTTTCCTCGTATGCACCAGTAATCTCAGCAGCTAAAGCTTTTCACGAGCAATTATCTGTTCCTGAGATCACAAATGCAGTGTTTGAACCTTCAAGTATGATGGCCAAGTGCGATCCACGACATGGCAAGTATATGGCTTGCTGTTTGATGTACCGAGGTGATGTCGTTCCCAAAGATGTTAATGCAGCTGTTGCCACCATCAAAACTAAACGGACCATCCAGTTTGTTGACTGGTGAGTTACTATCTTAGTATATAATTAACTGCACAATTTTTTTTTAGAGTAACAAACAATATAAACAACATGTTAATATTGGAATGTCAAACATCACACGTATGAACTCTGTTCTATGCTTGCAGGTGTCCAACAGGTTTCAAATGCGGCATCAACTACCAGCCACCCACAGTGGTGCCTGGGGGTGATCTTGCACGTGTCCAACGTGCAGTCTGCATGATAAGCAACAATACAGCCGTGGTAGAAGTGTTCTCTCGAATTAACAGCAAGTTTGATCTCATGTATGCTAAGAGAGCATTTGTCCACTGGTACGTTGGTGAGGGTATGGAGGAAGGTGAGTTCTCCGAAGCCCGTGAGGATTTGGCTGCCCTTGAAAAGGACTACGAGGAAGTAGGTGCAGAAGGGGTAGACGGAGAGGAGGAAGAAGAAGAATACTAAAAGGAGTTTTCTGTGAGTGAATTAATATGTTTTGTGAATTCATTCTGCCCTGTTGCAGTACCTTTTGTGTTATTGTGTCCAAACAATTGATTGGAGATCTCAATTTGTGTTTTATGTCAAACAATTAATCGGAGATCTCAATGTTAAATGTATCATGTTGAGGTTTTGAAGTCGAGGTTTCAAAAGAAACAATTCTTGTGGGATTGTAAATTCGTAGCCAACTTAGATACACGATTGGTCTTGTTACTACCTACTTCTAGCAGTGGTAGTTTTACTTGTTCATCTTCATGAGGTTGGATGTTTATGCTTACATACATTGCTTAAAAACAAGTCAATAATAATGGTACTAATACATGAGTCAATAATAATGATACTAATACATGAGTCAATAATAATGATACTAATACATGTTCCATAGTAGTTTGTTTTGCTAGTGCAATCAAAATTATTAATGATCTTTGGTTCCCTCAAATAATTCTTGCTAAAACAGACTGGAATGAAACGCTTGATATGAACCATTCATAATGCTTTGCAGAGAACTATATATATATATATATATATATATATATATATATATATAGGTAAAAACTTGCGTACCCCCGGTGCACCGTACCCCCAAAGGTATTATTAGTTTGATATTAGTTATATGTTCATAAGGTATTAGTTGCATATTCATAAGGTATTACGTGTATAACTGAAACATATGTTTTAGTGAAGGTATTATTTATTACATGTTAAGGTATTAACCATATTACTTAAAAGTATTACAATAAATGTTTGGGAGCACGGTGCCCCAGGGGTACGCAGACTTACTCATATATATATATATATATATATCTATTACCTATATAAAAATATGGATATTTCTTACAAAATATGGATTGCCTAATATATCCTTAATAAAGATTTTATTTAAGGTTATAATAGTAATTTAAGATTTTCATATTTAAATAATTCTACAAAAGAATTCTAAACCAAAATCATATATAGTTCTATTATGAGTAGGACTCTAATTTACTATACATTTTTTTGAATTTAATTTAATTTAATATAGATTGTATATCCTTATAAAAAAATTATTATTTAACGTTAATAGTATTATAATTTTTTTATTTAAATAATTCATCATCCACATGCGACGCATGTGCTGATACTCGTATATATATATATATATATATATATATACACATGCATACATACAAGTATCAGCACATGCGGAGGATGAATTTTTTAAATTAAAAATATTATATTACTATTAATCGACTTAAATAATAATTTTTTATAAGTGTATACAATCTATATTAAATTAAAAAATCTAATAAATTAAATTTTTTATATAATAGAGTCCTACTTACAATAGAATTCTATATAATTTTGGTTTAGAATTCTAATGTAAAATTAATTCATACTATAATAATAGAGGAATAGTTGGGAATATTTACACAAATGTCCTTCCCCAAAAAGTAGACATGGTCATCCAGTTTCCGGTTCCGAATTGGTCGACCGGAACCGAACCGGGAAGGGTAATAGGCCGGTTCCGGTTAAACCGCCGGTTCGGGCCGGTTTTTCAAAAAATTTATAGATTTCAAAAAATTCAAAAAAAAAAAAGAAAAAAGGGGACGCTCCGGTTCGAACCGTCGATTTCGGTTCGGTTCGAACCAGCGGTTCGATCCGGTTTCTTCATCTTGACTGTTGATCTCCAAGGGCCCGTAGATCGCCGCCGTCGATTTCAAAAAAATTTCAAAACCGGTTCGAACCGCCGGTTCGGAACCGCCGATTAAACCGCCGGTTTTTCGGTTCAAAAAATCACGAACCGTAACCTAACCGGATAATTACGGTTTCCGGTTACGGATCGGAACTGGTCAACGGTTCACCGAACCGTTGACTGCCTGTTCGAACCGGCCCGGTTCGACGGTTTTCGAACTGGATGGGCGTGTCTACCAAAAAGTGTCACATCAATAATTTTTATTTTTCTTATTTTGTATTTTTTATTATTTAATCTATATTTTAAATATTTTTTTAATAATACAAATATATTAGTTTAATAACTTTTTCTTTTTTTATTGGTTTTTTATTATTTTTATTGTATTTAATATTGTATATAGATTTGATTTTAATATAAATATTGTATTAGTTTATGCTTATTTTTTGATCTTAATTAAATTAATTTGTATTGAATAATTTCTTAAATATTAACACTTGATATTGTCCAAACAATAAAGAGAATAATTAGAGATAATTGATATCATAATTAATAAAAATTAATAAATAAATGTAACACTTTAAAGATGTGTGTGCATACATATATGTATATATATAATATGTATTTATTGTGAAATTATATGTCATCCTAAGTATTTTTAAAATTAATATTTGTATTATATATATAATATTATTCTATGTGGGATATTTTAATAATGAATTGAAGATATTGTTAAATATACAAATATAAAAGGTTAAGATATTGTTAATATCATTCAATTTATTTTAAAATAAAATGTTGAAAATATATAATTGATTGTACTTGCATTATATTCATACGTAAAATTTTTATTTTTATTGTGTATTGTTTCTATATATACGTATTCAACACACAGATTATTAATTCATAATTTATTTTTATTGTTTTTAATATATCTAATTTAAGTGATTGATGATATTAATTTGTAATACATGTGACAAAAAAAAATGTCTCAATTAGAAATGTAATGCATAAAGAAGTTTTTCAAAACTTATAAACTTTACAAGTAAAATTTTCAATTTTTATTTGAAGTTCATAATTGATAATTATCTTTTTAGTATTAATCATGAATTAGTGAAATGAATATGTATAATATCAATAAGTTATTGTGAATTGAATTATTTAAACTAATTTTAGATTTTTTAGTTATTAATTATTATTATATCTTCTATGTACTAAAATTATTTATATTATATTATCAAATAATTAAACAGACCACACATCACAGGGACGAAAACTAGTTAAATATAAAAATCACAAATGACTATTATAACTTTAAATAAAATCTTTTATAAGAATATATTAGACAATCCATATTTTGTAAGAAATATCCATACTTTTATATAGATAATTATATATATATATATATATATCATGAGTGCCCAGCCGAAAGTACACAAAAAATTTTAAACAATTCACTTTTCTAACATTGGATATAAGAAAAGTATTTTTTACACCAAAATATAAGAAAGTTACATTTTCTACACTATTTTGACTCGGTCTTGGATAAATCATTAAGTAATGATGGTTTGATGATATATTCAATTTTATTTATACTTATTTAACAATTGTTTTATCCAACAACTCTAATTACAATTTTATTTGCTCTTTTTATTTATACGTATTTAACAATTGTTTTATCCAACAACTCTAATTAGTAATTTATATAATTTATAAATTATGGTTCGATTAATTAGTACGAGAACCACTATAATATGTTATTCCAAGCACAATAATTTGTTCTTAATTTAATAGAATTACTGATTATTATTTTTGGTGGTTCGAGTTGTTCGATCACTAGGGTAAAAAACCCTTTTTTTCCAAAGTGATCGAACCACTATGTCAAATTCATAGTGGTTCGATCACTAGTGTAAAAAACCAAAATTTTCAAAGTGATCGAACCACTATGTAAATTTCATAGTGGTTCAATCACTAGTGTAAAAAACCAATTTTTTTCCAAAGTGATCGAACCACTATGTAAATTTCATAGTGGTTCAATCACTAGTGTAAAAAACCAAAAATTTCAAAGTGATCGAACCACTATGTAAATTTCATAATGGTTCGATCACTAGTGTAAAAAACCAATTTTTTTCCAAAGTGATCGAACCACTATATAAATTTCATAGTGGTTCGATCACTAGTGTAAAAAACCAAAATTTTCAAAGTGATCGAACCACTCCAAAATGGTATTAAAAAAAAATTGAAAATTTTAAGGGTGCTCGAACCACTCCAAAATGGTATAAAAAAAAATTGAAAATGGCAAAAGGTGCTCGAACAACTCCAAAATTTTATTAAAAAAAATTTGAAAATGGCAAAGGTGGTGCTCGAACCACTTTCCAATTTTAAAAAAAAAAATTGAAAATGGCAAAGGTGGTGCTCGAACCACTTTCCAAATTTTATAAAAAAAAAATTGAAAATGGCAAATGTGGTGCTCGAACCACTTTCCAAATTTTATTAAAAAAAAAATTGAAAATGGCAAAGGTGGTGCTCGAACACTTTCCAAAATTTACACTCCAATTTTTTTTTGACATATTGGTTCGATCACTTTGTAAAAAATTGGTTTTTTACACTGTTGATCGAATCACTATGAATTTGACATAGTTGTTCAATCACTTTGGAAAAAATTGGTTTTTTACACTGTTGATCGAACCACTATGAATTTGACATAGTGGTTCGATCACTTTGGAAAAAAAGGGTTTTTTACACTAGTGATCGAACAACTCTAACCACCTAAATTATATTCAGTAATTCTATTAAATTAAGTATAAATTATTGTGCTTCGATTAACATATTATAGTGGTTCTCGTACTAATTAATCGAACCATAATTTATAAATTATATAAATTACTAATTAGAATTATTGGATAAAACAATTGTAAAATACGTATAAATATTTGATGAGTGGTTTATTAAATAATAGTGTGGTTTATTAAGTGGTTTATTAAATAATAGTGTGGTGATCGAACCACTTTAAATAATAAGTGGTGATCGAACCACTTTAATAGTGTGGTTTAATAAGTGGTTTATTAAATAATATTATTGTTTAAAGTGGTTACTCGAACCACTTTAAAAAAATAAACCACACTTAATAGTGGCATAGTGGCTCATTAATTTAATTACATAGTAACATAGTGGCTCATTAATCAATTCCACTAATTACTCGAACCACTTTAATAGTGTGGCTTAATAAGTGGTTCGATCAAATAATATTATTGTTTAAAGTGGTTACTCGAACCACTTTAAAAAGTGGTAATTACTCGAACCACTTTATTTGATGAGTGGTTCGATCACCACTTTAATTGTGTTTGATGAGTGGTTCGATCACCACTTTAATTTAATTTAAAATTCATAGTGGTTCGATCACTTTGGAAAAATTTGGTTTTTTACACTAGTGATCGAACCACTATGAATTTGACATAGTGGTTTGATCACTTTGGAAAAAATTTGGTTTTTTACACTAGTGATCGAACCACTATGAATTTGACATAGTGGTTCGATCACGTTGAAAAAAATTGGTTTTTTACACTAGTGATCGAACCACTATGAATTTGATATAGTGGTTCGATCACTTTGGAAAATTTTGGTTTTTTACACTAGTGATCGAACCACTATGAATTTGACATAGTGGTTCGATCACTTTGAAAAAAATTGGTTTTTTACACTAGTGATCGAACCACTATGAATTTGACATAGTGGTTCGATCACTTTGGAAAAATTTGGTTTTTTACACTAGTGATCGAACCACCTAAATTATATTCAGTAATTCTATTAAATTAAGTATAAATTATTGTGGTTCGATTAACATATTATAGTGGTTCTCGTACTAATTAATCGAACCATTATAAATTATATAAATTACTAATTATATATAATTATATAATTTAGTCATTAATTAGTGGTTCGATTAAATAAATTAATTACTGGTTCGATTAGTTCATTAAATTTTCTATTAGTGGTTCGATTGGTTCATTAGTCGTTCGATTAAATTTTCTATTACTCGTTCGCTTATTTAATTACTGGTTTTAATAAATTAAATTAATTAATTAGTGACATAGTAAATTATATAAATTAACTAGTGGTTCGATTTAACACACTATTAATCATAGTGGTTCGATTATTCATTTAAATTTGATTTAATACACTAATAATCGAACCTCATTTATCAATTTAATTACTTTTATCAATTTATATGATTTGTTGGATAAAACAATTGTTAAATAATAGTATAAATAAATTGAATATATCATCAAGCCATCATTACTCAATGATTTCTCCATGACCGAGTCTAAATAGTGTAGAAAAGGTAACTTTCTTATATTTTGTGATAAAAAAGTACTTTTGTTATATTCAATGTTAGAAAAGTCAATTCCTTAAATTTTTTCGTTTAGTTTGGCACATTTCCTCTATATATCATTGCCTACCAATAGAA